>JBAMJV010000324.1:0-479933 GCA_037951105.1 Echinarachnius parma | reverse complement strand
CCCAAATCATTGTAAGATATGTCCGAATGATGCGTGAAAGTTTCATTGAAAAAGAACACTGCTTTCCTGGTTAAAAAAGCGAAAATATGCGTCAGCTTTTACAACGAATTACTGTATGACGTCTATATATGAGGTTCATATGACCATTCATTAACGCTCTTGAGCTGAATGATATATATCGTCATACTAAAGGGGCATTTGACAAAATCTAACCCTATTTTATTCTTCTTTTCCCATAAGCTAAACAACACGGTAGAAGAGAAACAAGGAAGCTCCAAGTAATTCTCGTGGAGTTAGACACTTTACAGGCAACCCTTTAACATGTTTAAGTGTTTATTCCATATAATGGGTGTTAATTAATAAACTCTTGTCACTTTTCATTGTGAATAATTCAAACAGTATGGCATGGGTTCTATCCATTTTGAAGAAGAAGACAACTGAAAAGTGTACCTTTTTGTTGGGTGAGGTCTTGTCGCAGAATTCACTCTAAAATTCACACATTTGATATTTCCAAAAGTACACGCAGCCTGATGGCTCCCTGCATCTCTTAGGGGTGACCCCTCCGAGCATACACGAAGCCCGGGGGCTCCTTGCATCTCTCGGTGGTGACCTCTCTGATCATCCACGGAATCCATCGAGGCTCCCTGCATCTCTTGTGGGTGCCGTGGGGTGACCCCTCCGAGCATCCACGGAACCCATCGGGGCTCCCTGCATCTCTTGTGGGTGCCGTGCCCTCCGAGCATCCACGGAACCCTTGGGGCTCCCTGCATCTCTTGTGGGTGCCGTGGGGTGACCCCTCCGAGCATCCACGGAACCCATCGGGGCTCCCTGCATCTCTTGTGGGTGCCGTGCCCTCCGAGCATCCACGGAACCCTTGGGGCTCCCTGCATCTAGTGTGGATGCCGTGGGGTGACCCCTCCGAGCATCCACGGAACCCGTGGGGCTCTCTGCATCTATTGTGGGTGCCGTTGGGGTAACCCCTCCGAGCATCCACGGAACCCTTGGGGCTCCCTGCATCTATTGTGGGTGCCGTGGGGTGACCCCTCCGAGCATCCACGGAACCCTTGAGGCTCCCTGCATCTCTTGTGGGTGCCGTGGGGTGACCCCTCCGAGCATCCACGGAACCCATCAGGGCTCCCTGCATCTCTATATGGGGCCCTTCCCTTGAAGCTTCTTAATCCTAGCAGTTTAGAAAATATATTATATGATTTAAACCCTTTAATTATAGGGATAAAGAGATACTCTTCTCCCAGGCTTAATCAAGAGCATCATATTATTCTAAACGCCTTTAATTTTAATTTCGCTAAGCCTTGAATTGGTAGAAGTAAATGGGCAAGCATCTCGGCGATCTGAATATGGTCAAGGGGAGGAAGTTTACACGTTGGCATAATATAATTATACTATTCATATTTCATTTCAGTTTGCATGGCGATTAGTCCTGAATTAGTGAGAACATGGGTTGGGTTAGGGTTAGGGTTAGGGTAGATGGTCCAAGATGGGATCCCATAAACCTTTGGGAATGAGCAATTCAGAAGATATGTTTTAAACAATCTTGTTAAAGAGTGATTAGCCTATACATGGCGGGCTTCTGATTGTAATGATGAAGATGATGATGATGATGATGATGATGATGATGATGATGATGATGATGATGATGATGATGATGATGATGATGATGATGACGATGATGACGATGATGACGATGATGACGATGATGATGATGATGATATTATTGACGATGGGGATGATGATGAAAATGACAACGACGACGATGTTATGATGATGAATTGATAATAATGGATATTAGTTGCGATGGTTATTTTGTATTTCTTAAAGGGGCGTTTTTGCGAAGATTTCGTTAATATTTCAATTTCGCATTTATAATTATGTTATGGTGATTAATTTGCAAGGGGACAACCTTTAAACGCGGGGTTCGTGTCCAGTATAATATGAAGTAAAATCATTCTAGCCAAAAAAAAAAGGTCTGGTTTGATCGTTGATGTGGTATTATGTTCGAAAATCTTCATCACGATCATTTATTTATTAATATTATTAAAAACAAATTTAAGACACACACAGAAAGAGTCAGAATTGGCGGTAGTCTGATGTATAATGATGATTCAACAAAACTACATTTCAGGGTCCGGCTGTACAGTATTTCCCCCTTCCCATTTATATCCCCTTAGTTCCCCCCTGGGTGCCGGTAAGCAGTGGCATAGCTGGGGGCGGGGGCAAGGGGGTGAAACGAGCCCTCCAATAATTAGACAAAGCAATTTTTAAAAGGTATAACTATATAAACATAGACAAGTTGAGAAGTACAAAATGCATGCCCTAAAATAGTCGGACCATGAATTGGTGTATGGATTATCTAGACAACTTTCCCGGGCTTTGCCCCCCCCCCCCCCCCCCCCCCCCCGGTGTATATGTTTTAATACAAATCATTCAATTCCAGTTGATCCGGTGCACCGTTCACTAGTGTAATCTCTGGTCGCAGGTTTATCTGGGTTATGCCATTATGATGTAATCACTAATGAAATAACCACAATTCATATTGTACAAAATGTACATGTATTCATTATTTTGTAGTTATAGTCGAGAAGTGGCGAATCAACTATAACTGCTATTCTGACTCCGAACTAAAGCAGTCGTGTCTCTCTAATATAGAGATAACAAAAAACATTATACAGCTGCATATAATATCATAATAAGAATGTATTGGTAGTATTATTTTCCTCATGTGTAACATCTGGTAGATTTATGTGATAGGTATTTTGGCACATGATCATGTAACATTACTAATGATTATGTAATAAGGACATTATTTTCAAGGTGTATTATATCTATACATTTGTATTATTCTAATTTAATCTGTATGGGTGGAATTCCATGTTTGTGTATTTTTTCTTTCTTTCTATGTTACAATATTTGTATACTCCACAAGCTCCGCTTTTAAAAATGGTCCAAACCATGACGTTCACTTTATTCTTGATTTATATAATATTTGTAATGATGTTTAGGTAAAATTATGGTTGAATAAACGAAATGAAATGAAATGAAATTAAATTAGTATTATTTTCATTACATAACGTCGAATGCTTTGAAATTTAAAGTCTAGCGCCATCTACGTCAACAAACTACACATGATACCACCATTTTGGTGCCAGCGATTATAGGAATGCGACTTCCCGTGCGAAAATCCGGAAAGGAAAGTTAGATGTCACTCCATTTTCCCTGGAAGAGACTAACATCACGCAAGATTTTCCTCGGACTTCATTCCAAGATGCCGCTGCACCAGCTAGCGGACCCCTGGCAGAAAGTGCCCGTAAAACAACTTGCAGAGGTATGATTTGTAATAATGAAGTTACGATAAGAATCTCCCCCTCCGTGAAGAGGGGTTCCTTGTTGAACACGCAATTGCAAGACTGCGGCGCGGCAGGGCACGGCCGTATGTCGGTCGGTAGGGCTGACTGCTCGAGCTGCAGCTGCTAAGCTAAGGCTAAGCTGCTAAAAAAAGGTCTACAACATAGTTGCACTACTACTACAGCCACTGCGCCATGCCCATGCCTGCCAAAGAAATGGGGGTCGGATGGTCCTAGTGCAGGTGTAAAAATACACACTTTTTGGTTTTCATTGATCCCAATTTATGGCATGTATGTACTTACTACTTGTTATGTTAAATTTAGCAATGACAAATGCCCCATTTTCAAATGGAACACCATTTTATTTTAGTGCATCCTATTCTCAATCTCATTCCGACACCACACAACACACATTTTTGCTCGTCTTGAGTCTTGTTTTTGTGAATATCTCAAATAATGTCGCTTAGGATTAATCTAAAACAAAGATTGAGTTTCCATGTATTAAACTTGTTTGAAATGAATGATGTTCTCACATTGGTTTGGTCATTTTGATGAACTAAAGTGAATTTAATGAAGAAAATGTGTGATTTGCACACGGCGGAGCACTAGACTGTTAATGTTATATCTGTCGTTTTCAGGGCCTCGTACATTAACTTTGGGTTTTTTTTCTCGTTTTTTCCTAGTGCTGTAACTGAGCTTGATGATCGGATCGGTTGATCGGATCGGCAACATTTTATCGATGATAGAAATCGGATCGGAGATTGGATCGGATCGGTTAAAAAACAAAAACATTAGATGCATCAAATAAAAGTGGAAATTATATGAGCAGCTGCATAAACTCATACAGAATACATCTGTCTTAAACTTAAAGAATTTGCAAATTTTTCCAAATCGACTTTCTTGTAAACCCTTCCAAAAAGGATGCTTATTTTCTTCGCGAAATGATGGACAATTTTTGCTGAACATCCATTTATTATCCTCCATTAATGCCGATTGTCAAATCCAACTTTCAAATTTAAGACATTTTTTCGATGTAAATTTGCATGTCCGGTAATACGACATGTTTGGTAATAATACAACACCTTGCTATACAATCTTACACCCAATGATTGGGAAAGGAAATACAAATAAGTGCCTTTTATAAAATGGTAGTGTTTTACAACATTTCATGCATTATTTGTGTTTTTTTATACAAATCTTTTCCATTTTTGTTTGTTTCTTTTCTGTTGAATAACTTTTGTTTTCATTTTTCTTTTCTATTTTCAGGGCAAGAGTCATGAAGAAATGCTGGATGATGGAAACGGCAATGGAGTAAGTATACACATGTTCTTTCAACAGGGTTCCACACTAATGTGTGCTTTGATGATTTATAACATACATTTATTTACATACATGTGCATATTTGTAATCCAATGTTATAGTAATAAATAGTTTGTGCAAGATTCTTCAAAGTTGAAGGAGGCAGACAGAAGAAGTAGAAGTCGTGGAATATTAAAAACAAGTTCTCTGTGAACTGATTATATTCATTTGCAAATATGTTAGAAAATTGCAATCAATATAACACTTGAGTATAGGATGGAAGAAGGGAAAGTGGCAAGGCTAATCCCAGGTACAGGCAGGAAACATCACTTCCTTCGCTTGCACCTTAAAGGGATCTAGTAACATGCTCAAAATTCTCTAAAACTTACTTACTTAGAACTCTAGCGGTTCTCATTGTACTTCATTGTATTTTTAATACCGATAAAAGCATGGAACAGCTTTTGGTATTCCAAATTTGTCTTCCGTTGTAAAGATATGTATGGTTGAAATGATCTATTATTTTCTACTGGATACTCATTACTCGGTCATTATATGGCATTTTTTTACCTATGGAATTTTCACATCACTCAGTGGACATACCAGAACACAAACCTCTACATTAACCATTTGGCAGTTTTTGCACATGTATGTCAACAAAGTTTAATACTGGATCCCTTCGATTTAAAGGCATACTTGCAAATTCGTACTAGAAGTGAAAATGAAAGAATTAAATGGAGATATTGCATTCTGAAAACACGTACACATACTTCACAATGTACATTTAGAAAGTAAACCTGTGCATTCCATTGTGTATATATTATCCAAACGGCAATCTGCCTGGCACTGGGTACAGGTTTTTATAAGGAAATAATCTCGGGCATCGGAAACATGACTTCCTTTGCCATTACGTGTATAACAAAAAAATATTGTACTTTACAACAAAATATCAAAACAAGGAGTGAGAATAAATGAGTTATGAAGAGATTCCAATTTGTGAACTATTTATTAGGTTTTAAAAGTTTAATTGAGTTCTGTACAATACATGTCATCAAGAAACAATCTGCATGACATTTAGGCAGGGCTCGACACTAGCACTTGCCTGCTTGCCTGGGGTAAGTACAAATTGGTGTCGGGCAAGTAAAATTTCATAAAATTGTCTAGTTTGCTTGCCTGACCAGGCAACTGAATAGAGAACATTAATGTAATTTAATTTGTGTTAATCTCATCTAGAAGTAAATGTAAGAGGGCAAGTAAATTTTGTAATAGGGCAAGTACAATTTCAAACTGCATGAATTTACTTGCCTGAATGGGCCAGTACATACAAAAAAGTTAGTGTGGAGGCATGCATACAAAAGATATGGTAAAGGCTATAGAAGGAAAAATTGATGCTTAGCTAATCTCAGGCAAGAAACTTGACTGCCTTTGGGGTTATCTGAGTGAATTAATTGTACATGAATTTGAATGTGTTCAATGGATGTATTAAAGTAATCTACTGTATGCCTATCTAGTAACTTGGTCACATGTGCAACAACTGATGAAGGGTTGATAAAATATGTATTTTGTAATGTACAATATGAACTTATGAATGTAATGTCCACTGAGTGATGTCTGAAAATTCCATGGTAAATTAATGTCATATAAACACTATAATGACAGAGTAATGAGCGAAAATGCAAAGTGATATTTGCTAATTCATTACACTTACTTTGTAAATGTGAACGATATATATTTCTAACAAAAGGGAAATTCTGAAAACTGAAAACCTGTTCTGGACATGCTAATATTGGAAACTCCAAATACAACAAAGAATGAGAGAACCACTAAAGTTTAAAGTTAGTTTTGTGGATTTTGTCAATGTTGCTACTTCTACTTCTACTTCTACTTGGGTACTCGACAGGATCCATCAGTCAGGATGTTGCTATATCCCTTTAAAGAGAAAGAGAGAGAAGAAGATAGTGCTGAGGCTGAGCTAATCACATTCACAGGATACCTGTCCAGGAAGTAGTTAAAGGCAATATCATACCTTTAACAATTGAAGGGTTTTCATTATTTGTTCTTAGAAACCATAATGTATCGTTAATAATATCACTAATGATATTCATTTGTCTCACAATGTATGGTCAACAAGGAATCTAAAGATCACAACGTTTCGTGCGCCGCTGCAACACTTCGTCAGGTGATATATATTGCACAAATATGCTGTAATCAAGGGTATTTATACCCTACGGCAGGCGCAGTGCGCTTGTTCCTGTTTGAACGAGTAAGCTCCTAATTGGCCAGTAAAGGACTTGTCCTATTGGCCAACGAGCACGGGTGTTCCACCAATCAGCAGGCCGCTGGTTCGGCTCGTCTGTTGGACGGAAACCATTTATAATGTAGTTCGCAAAAAGTCCATATTCAGAAACAGAGACAATGCATTTCACGTACTGAATTAGCAGACTGTGGAGAAAGTCTTTTAAATTTTGTTTATAATAAAACATTTTGATAACGGTTAAACATTTAACGGTATTAATATCTGTATTAGAATACAGTTTGATACAGTAAATGTATCGATGAGTAGCAATAGCAATCTATCGCAGAGAGAGGAAATGATGGGCACGCTGTACATAGCTGCGCTAATCTCAGGCACCGGAAGCCTGGCAGGAAGCAGTGTAGAGCGGAAGCAAGGTAGTGATCAATCTACATATCTGCATGTGTAGGCACACGCCTCCAACCCTGTGTCTACACACATCTCAGAGTTTGAAGTCCTGTCTACATCTCTAACCCTGGTACCATACATCTCTCGAGTTTTAAGTTATGTCTACATCTAATGTAGCCATGTGTTTCGATATGTAAAGTAATGATCCATCAACATCTTCTTGTAGCCTTACACCTCTAACCCTTGATCCAAATTAGTCCCTAGAGTTTGAAGTCATGTCCTCATCTTATAGATTCTTATGTAGCCTCATGTCTCTTACCCGGGGTCGACACTCATCTCTTAGAGTTTTAAGTTGTGTCGACATCTAAATGGAGCCATGTGTCTCGATCCTTGGTCCATGCTAACCAGAAGGTAATGATCAATCTACATCTTCTTTTAGCCTAATGTCTCTAACCTTGGGTCCACACTTGTATCTCAGAGTTTGAAGCAGGGTCTACATACATGTACCCACACATCTATCAGGTCCACCTTAGTCTCTAAAGCTTGAAGCAAGGTTGTGATTATCTACATTTTCTTGTAGCCTCACATCTTTATCCTTTGGTCCACACAAGTTTACAGAAATAAGAGTTATTGTACACCTGCTCTAGTAGCCTTTTGACAAGGCCTGTCTCGTCTGAGCTGAGTTGAATGCACGGTATAGTATGCATTATGCAGGAACGACTGGAAAGCGCGACTATCATGCACAATCTCTTGCCGAGACTTCACCTCTCGCCGGATAGTCTCCATCACGCGTTCAGTCTAGTCGTTCCTGATCCTGCATGCAGCACAGCCATTGCTTGAGACGCGAAGCCTTGCTAAAAGGCTACTTCTCTAGCGATGGACTGCACAGTGTAGAAGACCACTAATCTAGATTCCCTGAATTAGTATTTTTCCAGTAAATTATAAATATGTTTATAACTTGGACCACCTGCTCAAAAACACTTTTCTGTTTTCTTTAGTCAATAACAGTCTTTATAGATATGGCAAGTCTCCACACTAACTTTTTTCTTTACTGGCCCATTTGGCAAGTAAAATCATACATTTTGAAATCTTACTTGCCCCAATTTAAAATTGACTTGCCCTCTTATTTATAGATGAGATTAACACATGAAATAGCATTGTTCTCTTGTAGTTGAACAATTATTTAATTGCCCAATCGGGCAAGCAAACTAGACAATTTATGAAATTTTACTTGCCCGACACCAATTTTGACTTGCTCTGGTCAAGCGGGCAAATGCTAGTGTTGAGACATGAATATGGAGTGACTGTATTTAGGTCACAGCACAAATACGTAGGTGCATGACATGTATTTCACTTGCATGTAATCCTCCGGGTTAGACATTAGCAGTGTAGACACGTTGTAATTGTACTACACCTCTATTATCTGTGACACCCACTCAATGTACATGTTCATCATGTTACTCTGCCTTCAAGCTATCTAGATTGTAATAAACCCTCTTCCTACCACAATTGCAACCAGTGTATACCTGATTATATTACATTACACATTTTTATTGTCGAGTGTGCACATTTGGAATATTGAATATGTTCAGTAGTGATCACTGATAGGGTAACCGGTAAGAACAGTACTCTGCCTTCAGTTCAGGCCATAGATTATGATTAAAAAACCCTTTCACTCCCACTTGTACAACCTGTGTTACATGTACCTGATATGTATTATATTGCACATTTGTATTGTTTAGTGTGGATTTTATTGGAATATTGAATAGGTTCAGTATTGATAGGGTTAGTGCAGGTGACTCCCTGAGTGAGTGTTACTTATCAATTAGCAATTCATGTACTCCCACAGACTTCTATGTTGCACAGTCAGTCTCAAACGTCAGACTCCACGTTATCATTTGAACATTTTATCAATTATTATGTCAGGAATATATTTTACAATTAGTTTCTAGTCAATCGTGAATACTGTCAATTGTTTGCTGGTTGTATAATTAATTGTATCTTTGTGTTACATGCAGGACTCTGAAATTATAGTCTTACAGACTAACATCAAATACTATTAAAAAGCAAATGAAAAAATGTTACATAAGAAGGATCTTGTTCACATTTATGATGGTATAGTAAGCATATCATACTGTATTTACCTTATGCAGTAATTCCACAGACTTCCTTTTCCACCCAACCATGAAATGAAACACCAAGGACCTTTTTGAATTTTATAATGCACTATTAAATCTGCGTAGTAGTTTGTCATTTGCCATACTGACAGCTGCCACGTGTGATATAATTAAACCCACTCTCAGTCTCAACTCTGGTCTAAGATTTTGCGTGAATTAAAACCTCGCCAGCCAGCACCATTTAAAATAGTCAATTTAGAATTTGGAGACAAATATTGAGTTGTGAAACGAATAATGGGTACAAATACGTTTTATAAAATATTTATAAAATCAAATGATACACTTAACCCCTCCCTTCGAGATTATGAAAACCCATAGACTTTGTATATAAAGGCAACAGGTTAATTCGTTTTGATCAAATGTCTATTTGAATACGCTCTTATTTTTGTCTCACATGTTATGACTGGCTAACCTTTTTTAAAATTTGAGTACCGTATTTGTCGGTGTATTAACCGCTCCGGTGTATTAACCGCACCCCCTAACAAAAAATTTTTTAAAAAGAAAAAAAAGTGAGGTTAATACGGTCGTGTATTAACCGCACCCCCTTTTTTTTTTTTTTTTTTTGAAAAAAGGTGCGGTTAATACACCAGCAAATATGGTAGTTTGTAGTTAATGCAGATCATGTACAAATGTAGAAGATATTTTAATATAAAATGAATGAACTTTCTTTCAGAAAGTACTATTGAAATTAAGTAGTATAATAGTGGAAAATATTGAGTTACTGTAATAACAAATAATACTATTTTGTATTTTAGTTCAACGCACATCCTGTTTTGATTTTCTTACAGAGAACTGACATAGTAAGTCATGACAATTCTTGCCAGTTCGCAATGCATGTATTTTTATATCCTGAGACATTTCCAGGCACATGATGTTAATTATTCAAGTAGTTCATAATTTTAATGATAATCCTTTAACAGGTTAAAACTAGTGCTTGAGCCACCACCAGTTCTCAGAACTGATACAAGTTTGATGAGCTTGGTTTCAATGATTTGTTTCTGAGTAGCGTCATACCTCGAGTGTCATTACAATGTACATCCTCCGAAAGCCCTGCAATAACTAGTATGACAAGTTTCTTATTAATACCTGATCAATAACATCCTCCGCTAGGAAATGCTTTGTCATCTTTTCCTAGTATGATAGTTACTTAAATTATTAGTTTAGTAATGTTTTATTTCCTAAATGTGCAACAGCAGGTTAAATGTAACCCTGGGTTAAGATAATCATGCCTTTGATGGAATTCATTCAGTCCGTGGATTAATTGTGAATTTACAATATTGAGGTTTATTTGAATTTTGATTTCTGTATATTGATAATAATAATTTGAAATAATGATACTAATAATTTGAAATAATGATACTAATAATTTGAAATAATACTGTAATACTAATAATTTTAAATAATACAAATTTTTTACTTATTCCTTATAGATGCACTTTACATCAAAAATGGTATTATTCCTGCACATATTTAATATCAATATTGTGATTGTACACAATACAAACATTATCCATGAACTAAAACAATATTTATATAAGGAAACATAAAATCACACACAAAAATGTATTCAGGACTGTCATGGATCTATTGAGGATATATATATGTGTCTATAAAGTTCAACTGATGTTTATATTTAAAGTAACTTACAATCACACAAAATTGCCTTCAGTTTCATAAACTCAAACTAGTTTACTGCTGGGTTGTTCAGAAACAGTACCGGACAGGTGCAACTGCAACCTTGAATTGAAAAGGCTACATGGGAGTTTTTACTGAATTAAATCAATGAACCTGAACTATGTGTATGAGTGGAGAAATAACTGGCTACCAATTTACCTGCTGTGTGGGTTACTGATGGGGCAAATAGATTCTTTGACAACATGAACATGGATAAAATTCCATAGATCTTGTCTTTAAAAAAGTTGGGAAATATGTCATATGAAAAGAATTAAATCAGCATTTGTGCATCTGTTCAGAAATAATTGAACATTGAACCTTAAAGCAGTTTTTAAACAATTAACTTTGGGGTTCAGTGTGATTTAGCAACCTCCCAAAACAAGAACAAACACAAACAAACAAATTATCAAACAAATTATCAAACAAACAAACAACTCCCTCCATAACAACTATATCATGCTTATTCAAAACAATTTGTTGATACAGAGAATTGTATCCCTTGGTTTTTAAAAACATATTTTCCCTGAAAATCTGAGATGCAAAAAACGAATACGCTTTACTCTGCAGATGAGAGCAGATGGAACGTAATCTCCAGTGACTAGGGCGATGGACAAACAAAGCCTGTTACGCTGAAATATGAGATACATGATTATAGGCTTGCATCAGCCTTCTGAGCTGTGGTTTTAAAAGTTGGTTTCTAATGTCTATACTTCAGAACTTTGTTTTCATAGAAAAGATTTTATTAAATTTGGTTTACTAACGAGTCGACGCATATCGGCGATTAATTATCGATGCTGAGAAAAGTAGAGCATAAAATAAGTAGAAATGGGTCAGTTATGTCATATATGATAAGATATGATATTCATACATGTAGTAAAGCAATTTAAATTGATAAATGTCAAAACCACTTCAGTCTTCAGAACAATGCAAACAAAACTAATTCTTTGTAATTAAAGATCCTGGTTTCCTTAAAAATATTTCCTCTTTAATAGTATTATTTGTACAGACAGATCTGTACTTTAACCAGCAATCCTCACAGAGTTTTAATACAAGGCCCACCAGGTTTCCATAGGCAGTGGGTTAAATTTGGTCACGTTCAATGTATGCTCTTTAAGAACAACATTGTCTTGAAAACTATGTCCACTTGAATTTGAAACCCATCAAACCCGTAAAAATGTAATGACTATGTTTTTATTTTTGGTTGTGAGGCCACATTAAAGTGATCCATTCACTAAATATTTCATATGAATATATATATATATATATACCAATTTCATTGTAAGATTCTTGAGAACTATTTGTGAGATTTTGGTAGAAAAAGAATCATGTTTACCTAGTAAAAACAGAGGAAATCAATGTCTTATTTTTCCAGTTTGTGTGAAGTATCCGAATTTGAATACAGGTGATTGATTATCCAAATTCGGATGCATCATGACTACGTCCGAAAAAGTCTATACAGGGTGGCCCCAAAAAAACAGGACGAGGCTCTTCCCAAAATATAGAAACTAAATGATTATGTCCATCAGATAGGGTGTCATTTCCAATGAAAAACGATTCCAAGAACAGTAATTTTGGTCGTGTAGTTTTTGTTTCAGGGCGCTGTGAGTGACACCATGTCAGGTTCCCAATTTTTTCAATTTTTACCAAGTCAGTGCCTGATCAATCGGACTTACTGCCCGTCATAGTATCGAACAATTATGCCCATTCTCTCGGCACACAGCTGAATGCACACTAACAATGACTCGCCTATTGCTCGTTGTTCGATGCTATGACGGTGTCACTCACAGCGCCCTAAAACAAAAACTACACAACCAAAATGACTGCTTGGTATCATTTTTAATTGGAACAGACACCCTATCCGATGGAAATAATAATTTTGTTACTATATTTTGGGAAGTGCCCTGTTCCGTTTTTTGGGGGCCAACCTGTATAGACACTCTCAAATTCAATCTTAATTATCTCCATTATTAGGAAGACTTTAGGAAAATCAAGACCCATTTCATGTTTCTCTTACCATATACATGTAGGCCAATCAACAAGGTACAAGAGATGTATGAAAGCTCAAAATCATTTTTGTTGAAGTTTACAAGTTAATGAATCTCTTTAAAAATATAAAAGTTTATAAAATAAATGAAACAGATTTGTCATTCATTGTACATGTAACAAGACTAGTTTGTCCTAGGCACTTGTTAATGTCCTTCAGCAAGGCACTAATCCACATTTGCTGCTCTCAACTCTGGTTTAGTAAATGGGTACCTGGCAGGAATGTATTCCTTGAAAATGCTTTATGTGCCTATAACTACAAGGCAGCTCGGCTATAGCCAGGGTAATGATATATCGAATTGTTTATTGCGCCTCGGAATAGAATTTCTAGATTGATGGCGCAGTATAAATGCTGGACTACTATTTATTACATGTATTCAACCCTACTTTGGATTTGTTTGGATTCATAAAGATTCGTAAATCAGACGCCGATGGCGTTGTTCAAACTCGGTTGACATTGACATCGTGCAAACACATGTACAGGTTGGGACCTCATTGTATCGTCATGTATTACCTACCCCACCTTTGAAAATCTTTGAATAAAATGATCCCAAGTTGTATAACATTTCAAGTGTTATTAATTACATAGCTATAAACAATGTACAATGTATGACCAGGGAGGAGTTGCATAAATAGAACTTTGTGATTGTACTGTACATGTATGCATTTGAGCCAATCAGTTCTCTACTCTTTATGCAACATACATGTACCCATATATACACATGACATGGCTACTTATGTGATTTAAAATACTTTCCCTTCCACCCCCTGCTGTATTGAATGACACAATGCCTGTCACAAGCTCACAGTCACACTGTGTTTATGTAGAAGCAACCCCTAGATGTATGTGAACACATTGCACTGCCAAGAGGAATAGAAACTAATGACAACACGCTGGTAAATTCCCATACGTTCTGTCATATCATTCCCATTGTTGGAGCACCACTCGGAAATTCTACACTGTTACTTAGGGATAATAATTAGCGCTTAGAGGCTGTTCTGCATTAGGCGGTATACAAATACGATCTGTTATTATTATTATTATGCGTACATACTGTGTGAACTTGCTTTGACCATGATCGACCTTTGATTTATAATTTTATTCTGCTTTGTATAAACATTGTGGGATATTACAATAGCCTACTGTAGCCCTAGATGACCATTTTTAAATGTGGTTGATTCAATGATTTGAATTTAGCAACCAGTGACGTCCCACTTACATATATATTTCCATACGTTCTGTCATCATACCCAATGTTGAAGCACCACTCAGAAATTGTACACTGTTTATGTGTAGATACTAGATGTGTATTTGCTTTGACCATGATTGACCTTTGAATTCTAAAGGTAAAATTATCTCCTGGGCCAAATGTGGGAATTGCAAACTACATTTAAACCTGTCTTAGTGGCCACCTGTCTATAGCAGCCAACCTGCAGGTGAACAAAAATCAGTGTTATGGAACCTGTTTAAAAAAGATAGTGGTCACATGACTACAGTGGCCGCTGTTCTTGTTTCCCTTGGGTGGCCGCCACTATACACAGGTTTGACTGTACATCTATTTTAATAGCCTTGGACTATTTGATATTATGTGGTTGATTTGAATAGCAACCAGTGATGTCACAATAACTATTCCCATTTGTTATTTTATTGTTATACATCATTTACTAGTTGAAGCACCATACAGTGTTGACATACGTGTACATACAGTATGTGTATTTGCTTTGACCTTGATCAACCTCAAAATTCTAACATTTCCCTGTGTTTTTTGCCCTTGTCTGTGGGAACTGCAAACTATTTAGGACCTTCTGTGGCTGATCATGTGAATGGAAACCAGTGATGTCACACTGACATAGATTCCCATACATTGTGTCATCATTCTTATTATTGAAGCCACACTCAGTACTAAGATACAGAGGTGGGAGGACTTTGACCTTGATCGACCTTTGAATTCAAGAATTCTCTGTACCTCGCCCGTTTGCTTTCTCACTAGATACTAGTAGTAATTGCAAAAACTATGTCTTTGTCATGTACATAATTTGTTTTTGGAGTAAAGAACATATTTTTTTAAGACTATAAATTACAAAGTCATCAAGATATATTAATGATTGCAAATGAACTGATTTTCTGAAACATATGTGCAGTCGCTTTTTCAAATTGGAGACAAGTAAGAAAATTAATTCCATTTATTTCAGGGAACTCTATAACAAGTCAAATAGTTTCTGTGTCAAGCAATTTGGTTCTACATACACATGTGTATTAAAAGTTTTTGATATTGGATAACCTGGAATAAGTGCTGCGTGTAACGAATGCTTCGTGGAAAGCATGAATGTAAACTGTACAAACGCTTAGCATGATATGTCTCGGTGGCGTAGCGTGGTCGGACTGATTGGAGGGGGGGGGGGGGGGCATGCAAAATTATTGGGGGCACACCTTATGTATTTCTTTGTTTTTTTTCCAAAAAATGTCCCCTTATGTTTCCTATTGTTTTTTCTTCTTCAAATTATGGGGGGGGGGGGGGGGGCATGTGCCCCCATGCCCCCATCGCTACGCCACTGATAAGTCTTGATAGAGAACCATATGCCGGCCTTTATTAGACTGTCCGTTAGGGACAGCCGTGTTGCCATTTTTCTATTGGCCCGTTAAGGACGTGCGCAGTCGTGATGCGCAGTGTACTCCATACACATGCCCTTACGTTTTTTACGTAGTAAAACTGCTAACAAAAGTATAGTTTGTAGCCTAAATCCTCCTACAACTTTTAGTGTCACTGGTGTCAACAAAAATATGATACAACTACATAAACAAGTGACAAATATCACAAATATTTCACCAGTTGGATAACTCCAGCAATAGAAAACACCAACTAGATTGGCTGAGTGACGATGTGCAATCAAACTATATAATATGTTTATGGATATTTCAGCCGTTTCTGAACCGATTTTGTTCAAATAAAGTTTATTCTGTCATTAGAATTGTAAGTCCTTTCAAATGTGACAGTCAGTTCACAAAATGTTTTGTTGTGAGATAATGAAAAACTGACTGTCACATTTGAAAGGACTTACAATTCTAATGACAGAATAAACTTTATTTGAACAAAATCGGTTCAGAAACGGCTGAAATATCCATAAACATATTTGATTGCACATCGTCACTCAGCCAATGCTTATCATGAGATCTAGTTGGTGTTTTCTCGCTCGAGTTATCCAACTGGTGAAATATTTGTGATATTTGTCACTTGTTTATGTAGTTGTATCATATTTTTGTTGACACCAGTGACACTAAAAGTTGTAGGAGGATTTAGGCTACAAACTATACTTTTGTTAGCAGTTTTACTACGTAAAAAACGTAAGGGCATGTGTATGGAGTACACTGCGCATCACGACTGCGCACGTCCTTAACGGGCCAATAGAAAAATGGCAACACGGCTGTCCCTAACGGACAGTTTTATTAGTACCATGAATCTAATCACTATAATCACTGCAGCTCCCTTCTTGGAATCCATCTAGCCTGCTGATTGGTCCACAGAGCCTCCGATATAACTTTTCCCACTCAGTCCCACGTACTCGATATGAGCGTAGTAATTGGATTGGTGCATTTGTAACCTGGGACTGAGGGGTTTAACCTGATTGCATACATGTAGTGTAGTATATTTTTCTCTCAGTCCCACATGCTTGATATGAGTGTAGTTATTATCCAGTGTTTTTGCAACTTATGACAGAGAGGGTTATACGGGATTGGGTAGGATATTATTCACTTTAATAAGCTGATCCTATTTAAAGCCAGCTGCAAGGGACGCCGGCTCGCTGGCTATCATTCCAAGATGGAGCGCTTCATTATTTTTTAACTCCCACGAAATCTTATCTGTGATAAGATACATGTATTGGTGTTGCACAATGGATATCTTGTGTGTGCAAAGTCACTTCTTTGGCTTAAGAAGGGGTAAACATTATCTGGTAGGCAGTGGGGACATGTAGATTCATTATAAACCTCTAGCAGCTTTAGCACTCCGCAGGGGGAATTAACAACGTCAGTTGCTCGGGACACATTACCCTAGGCGGTCATAACTGCACAATCAGGGAATACAGCAGGACATGATCATCGGAAAATTAAAAACACTGTTTTGTGGCATAGTTCATGAATGTTCATTTTTATGTAACTGTGCAATCACAGTATACTACCTGTACATGACAACAATTGTCGGAAAATTAAAAATGCTTTCGAGGCGTTAGTTCATGGATGTTAATTTTGTAAATTGTATACATGTACATGAAGCCGCACGATCACATTATACTGGGGGACAGGATCATCGGAAATCTTTTAGCAGTTGGCTGGTGTTAGTTCATGGATGTTCATTTTGTAAGAGCTGTTAAAGCACAATTACAGTATAGTGAAGGACACGATTGTCGAACAATTATAAATAATTTCATGGCGTACAGTGGTTCATGGCTGGCTGTTAATTGTGTTCATTATATGAAAAGGGTACAATCAGTACTGTAGGACACCATCATCAGAAAATTCATAATAGTTTCATGCCAATAGTTCAAAGACATGTACATTATTAAAACTGTAATATTGTATGTAACTGCACAATCACATAATTTAGGTAAAAATTAAAAAAGGTTTCATGGATGTTCATTAATATGAAATTGCGCAATCAATACTGCAGGAGATGATCGTCTGAAAATACAAATAGTTTAATGGCGTTAGTTCATGGCAAGTTCATTACCTGTACGTTGTATGTGACATTGGAGGACACGATCGTTTGAAAATTAAAAATGGTTTCATGGCATAGTTCAGGGAAGTTCAACGTGTACATCATGTTTTCTATTTTGCTTCAATTACCTAGCCACTCACCACCTTTCCTCTTTTTTGAGTGCACGCCAAGTGCATGTGATTCACATACACGTGACGGTCGCTAAGAGAAAGTAGCAACAGTGCGTTTTGTTTTTGTTTGTTTTGATGAAATTCAGTCCTAATTGGAAATGGAAATTGAAGCTTATTCGTTGTAAATTCCATTCCAGTAGACATTGTAAGCTTATTTATATTCATGTAGATCACCGAGTTGATGCAGTTTCAGTTTGTGTGAACTAGATGTGGGCTGATAGCTTTGCAGACTCGAATACATGGTGAACTTTGGGATACAGTATCAAAATATGCTAAGTGTGAATTGAAATGGAATCCGTAAGAGTGGTTGGAATTATTGGATTTTCATAATTTGTGGAATGTTCTAGTACATTGCTTATTTGTAAGCGAAAAGTTGTCGCAAAGTTCTCGCAGTTTCAGATGGCATTTCCAGATTTGAAATACATGGTGAACCTGGATATACATGTATTGTTGTCATATTCAGTGGCTGAATTGTAATGGAAACTCTAGTACTGGTCCACTCAAAGGTTGGAAATATTGCATGATCGTAATTTCTATTTCAAAAGATAAATTGTTTTAAGTGTAGACAGTTGATGTGGTTTCAGTTTGCGTTTCCAGATTTGAAATACATGGTGAACTTGGATACGTTGTTTCATTCAGTGGCTGATATGTAATGGCCCTCTAGTAGATCGCTCAAAATTTTGAAATATTGCAAGGTCATAATATCTATTTCAAAAGATGAACTATTGTGAGTGGACAATTGTCATAAAGTTGTTGTAGTTTCAGATGGTATTTCCAGATTTGGAATACATGGTGAACTTGGATACATTGTAGATATTCAGTGGCTGAAATTGAATGGGAGAAGCCCTGGTAGATTGCTCAAAATGTGGAAATAATTCAAGGTCGTAACTTCTATTTCAAATAGATACATTATTTTAAGTGGACAGTTGTCATAAAGTTGATGTTGTTTCAGTTTGCTTTTCCAGATTTGAAATAATTGGTGTACTTGATTCCATTGAACTGTTAATATTCTGTGGTTGAAATTGAACGGGAGAAGCCCTAGTAGATTGCTCAAAATGTGGAGATATTTCACGGTTATAATTTCTATTTCAAGAGATGAATTATTGTGAGTGGGCAGTTGTGATAAAGTTGATGTGGTTCAGGCTAGCTGATTCAATGATTAGTTGAGTATAAAGTTGATGTGGTTCAGGCTAGCTGATTCAATGATTAGTTGTGTATAAAGTTGATGTGGTTCAGGCTAGCTGATTCAATGATTAGTTGTGTATAAAGTTGATGTGGTTCAGGCTAGCTGATTCAATGATTAGTTGTGTATAAAGTTGATGTGGTTCAGGCTAGCTGATTCAATGATTAGTTGTGTATAAAGTTGATGTGGTTCAGGCTAGCTGATTCAATGATTAGTTGTGTATAAAGTTGATGTGGTTCAGGCTAGCTGATTCAATGATTAGTTGTGTTTAGTTGTGATAAAGTTGATGTGGTTCAGGCTAGCTGATTCAATGATTAGTTGTGTTTAGTTGTGATAAAGTTGATGTGGTTCAGGCTAGCTGATTCAATGATTAGTTGTGTTTAGTTGTGATAAAGTTGATGTGGTTCAGGCTAGCTGATTCAAGATTAGTTGTGTTTTCAGTTCCTAGTCCTTTGTCCACAAGATAATGAACATTGCATGGGGAAATATGCTGTCAGTTATCAGTGGGTGTCATGATACTTCAATTGAACGGCATAATTTGTTTTAAATAAGTGCCGTAATCTCTCAAATTAGCAAGTTGTATTGATTGAATTGAAGGGAAATTTTCAACTGATTTATTTTCTTTTGTCAATTGATACTTTTGATCTACATCTATAAAATTGTGTTTGGAAACATGCTGGCAAGAATCCTGTTTCTCGTGATACATTAATATTATATAACTCTGTGTTTGGAAACATGCTGGCAAGAATCCTGTTTCTCGTGATACATTAATATTATATAACTCTCAAGGGTATTTACTCACGATCCTTCAAATGAAAGGATGTTCATTGTGACGTGATCCTTCCAAGTTCATATCGACATACATGCTGTTAGACAGTTAGTATAGGAATACACTAATCGGTTTTGTAATAAATTGATTCACTTGTAGATGGTGTATTTTTACAGGGAAAGTTGCTGGCAATTATCAGTGTATGCCGTGATGTGTTTATTGAGTTTATTGAAGAGATAAAATATATACAAGGATCTTTATTTAACACGATCCTTCAGAGTTCAAATCAACAAGCCGTCAATTGAGGGGTTCAGTGATCGGTTTTGTTATTCATTGATTCATCCGTGGTTTATTTCCATTGAACTGTGGTGTGAATATTCACAGTAAAGTTGCTGCCCGCTGCAACTAATGGACATGACATGACATGACATGACGGGTCAATGCTTTTAAATGATGTGTTGTCAAACTGAAAAGTTAAAAAAGCTTTATTATTATTCATCAATTTAACTAGTACATTTGGCGAAAGTCGTCAGTTGAGGGGTTTAGTTAGGGCTAGGGTTACCAGTTGATTCATCTCAAATCCTTTTCCATTGATCTGTGGTATGGGTATTCACTGGAATAGTTGCCGACCTACATGTATGCATGGACATGCCATTGTAAAATGAAGGGTATTTCTTCCTGCCAAAACACTGTATTGTACAATTGACAAGTTCAATGATTGGCTGTTATTATTATTCATCAATTCATCTATATAAAGTAATGGGGAAAGTTGCTGACAAGGATCCTCCGTGCCATGCCATGCGATCCGTCAAACCGACGAGCCGCAAATTGAAGGGGAAATACCTTGGCTGATGACTCTGACTCACAACTCTCTCCTGTCATATTCCCAATTTCCTGGAAAATAGATTGCATCCGTCCGTTGGCACTCAAACAACTAGCGGTCCGTTTCTGAGTGAAGGGAGTAATCTTTGGAAGTCACACGAACACTGTACATAGTAGTTCTGAAGTCTGAAACATACTGCCATATTTTGAATATTTCTTTAGGAAAGGAAGCACTTTTTTTAAGGTGCACAAACACTCCAGATATTAAAGTTCTGAAATCTGAACATTCCGCCATCTTTTAGTACTTATTTCTTCAGAAAAGGGGACACTTTTTGGAAGATGCGCAAACGCTCTCATGAAGTCTGAACTACTGCCATTTTTATGTATTTCTGCAGAAAAGGGAACACTTTTTAGAATGTGCTCAACCACTGTACATAGTAGGTCTGAAGTCTGAACATACCGCTATTTTTGTGTATTTTCCTGAGGATAACATTCTTGATTTGATCATTGGACATCTGTGATTATCTCTTGTGGCATTGAGCTGTAAGAAAAATATCTATTGGATATCCTGGAGATTCCACACAGTTCTGAACTTTGCCATTTTAAAAACTCATTGGGATATTTTATTTTGCAGTTTGTTTGCTCCACAGCAGATATATATATCAAAACACTTTTTAATTGTTTCCTGTGCTTTGATTTTTACCTCTGGAAGATATTTGACATAGTGAATTTGCATCATATGTGTGGAATATTATAACCCATAGTGCAGTGGTTTAGAGGTGAAGGCACCTGTCACCATGTACATGTACAAAGTAAGTTGTATTCTATATGTCACTATATTATACAATGTATGTTACAGTAAAACCTGTCTTAAAGACTGCCCATGGGAAGCAAATGCAAAGCAGATGCAAATCTACATCATCAATAGTATGCATATTTTTTTTAATAATAAGTTTACAATACGTTTGTTTTACAAGCATGCCATTTTGACTGTTTCATTGAAACCACATCAATAAACAACACAAATTCCTGTATTAACGGACTCAATATTGTCTACATGTAGATACTGTCAGTGTCAATAGTCAATGACCCGTGTTAAGTATACAGTAGCAGCTGTATGTATCTGTGTAATTTGCTCAAGTTTAATGTTTCTATCTTGACAATTGGCATCCGAATACACTACTCAACCTTCTTCCTACGTACATATTTATTTCCTTTTTGTTTAGAATTATATTTAGATCGGTGTGATACATATTGCACAAGTAACTAAAAGCAAATTCTGCTACCTGTACATATATACATACATGTACATCTGATACAGAAGTGAATGCCATAAAGCACTTTATATTCCAAGGTATGTGGGTACTTACCGTCTTTGTGTAAGAGTATTGCAGCTGGTGGCTAAGTATAGCTCTGTATTGTGAGGTCAATATCAAGTAAATGGATGTATGGTCAGGTCAAATCATTTGAAATCTCCGACATCACAGGACATTACGTACTATACAGTAAACCTGGGTGACTTTGGCCAGTTTTTGAGAAAGATGTTTTTTCATCGAGCTTCACTTCTTAATTTTTCAAATATATTCTTATAATGTTCTCGTAATGTAAAAAATCTTAAATTTGTTCAAGTATGTGAGCCTCATTGAAAATATATAGATCTTTCTCAAAAACTGGCCCTTGTTTACGGGACATGTATAAAGGGCTCAAAATTTGCATTGGCCCACTGTGTCCCATATGTCAGTGCAGTGCTCTGTCAGTTTATTACATTTGTCATGCTGCTAGTATAAATACAGTACCTATGTAAATAGCCACTCGCACAGACATTACCATACTGTGTGTGTAGCAGGCTGTGTATATTCAGACAGTGCATGGATGGCAGGTATCAGAGACTTGCCAACACATGCATTGTCTATGTACTCTTTGCTACAAGGAAAAAGCCTGTGTGGTCTGTAAATGAATGGACATACCCTATAGTACAGTTCATATATGGGCAACTCCAGCGTCACGGACATTACAAATCAGAGAATTTTCATGACTTTCCAATGCCACTACTAATTCATACCTCTAACTAATGTCTAACTTTTATTTTGATTACAAAACAATATCCTAGTTAAGTATGCAAAAAAAGTTTCAGAACATTTATCCAATTCGTTACTGAGTAATTCTGCGAAATGTGCGCCGTCACGGACATTACATCTTTTGGACATGACTTTTTGCATCCATATACATCTTTGCAAAAGTCTGTGAGTTCTGAGACCTCACAAAGGTGATTTAGGTATTTAATTATAGACAAGGCAATGATGAATTGAATCCAGGTTGTTTTGGGGGAAACGGGCCAGGCATATGTGATCTAGAAAACAAAACGTTGCGTCACGGACATTACATTTTCAGCGTCACGGACATTACACTTTTGTCCACTTTTTCTAAACTCAGAAATAACCCGCAAAAAATGCTCCATTGTGCATGACACTTTTTTAATTGTACATTTGATATGTAATCAAACAGTTTTGAGAACAAAAATTATACTTCAATTTTGTTTTCAATTAGCAACAAATTATTTTTAAAATATTAATAAGTTTTTCCAAAATTATTGTAAAATTTGAAATTTTCAACAGAATGTGCAGTAAACCAAATGTTCAACTATTTAAAAAAATATTATACATTTTTAAGGAGGTACAATGCTGTTTTGTGCCAAAAAATTGTAAAATCTAAAAAAAGTTGTGCACATCATGGGCATAACACATGGAAAATCATGGACTAAGAGTATAATTTTTGCAATTTGATCATACTATATGAGATTTAACCATCTCTTTCTCCTCCCAGTAAGTTATAGTCAAGTCTTTATTGATTATTGAGACATGCATGTTCAAATTAAGCAAGGAATTTAGTTTTATAAATAGTTCAGAGTACTGACTCAAAGTTCACTATCTGATTAATGATACAATTTATTAAAACTTGAACCAGGAAGGTAGTAGTCCCCCTGTTACTTGGGATTATGTTATTTCTTGGCTAAAGTAAGACATTTACATAAGAAAATAATACTTGATATTTTTTTGCTCTGCTTTTTTATACTTTTCACTGTGTATGTAATGTCCGTGACGCAGCCGTGACGTAATGTCCGTGACGCCATTCTGGACAAGCCACCAAATATTTTAGTAAATGCTCTTAATATACTTTATGATATAACATTCTAGCTTTGCAAATGAATTTTGAATTAAATTGAATTAGGACTTCTGCTTCTACAAAAACTTTTATATCTAAAACGTCACGGACATTACACATCAATGTTGTAAGAATCAAGATTTTATCCAATAACAGTTTTCAAAAAGTAAAGATTTTTACACAATTTCCTTTTCTATGATGTTACAACAAAGCATAAACAAGACATTAGAAGTAGAATTATTGTTCTGAAGTGATCCATATTTTTAAATTTTATTTCACAAACAACGGATGCAAATTTCATAATTTTTGGGGGTAATACATACAATTTTTGTCCCAACTTCAATGGCCAAAAAAAAAAAATTCTGCATTGAATTTCAAACTTTTTTCCTTTCGTCATCAAAATATGGTCCTTCCTCATTACTATCCAGTAGTTAACAAGGCTGTCCCATGAGTTTAATTTTTCCATCCTTGGGTGACATTTTTCGTGGAATTGCCCATATATAGAAAGTCATACTTATCTTTTCTGTTCCTTGTTTGTGTGTTTCAGGAGGACCAAGAGATGAGGGAGATCGAGCTGACCAGTATGGCGGCCGAGGGGCTGGAGAAGGCTGACCCTAGCTGCTTTGAACTACTGAAGGTTCTGGGACAAGGATCATTTGGCAAGGTGGGTTTTGTACAACGTAAAGAAGGACTTCAAAAAAGGACTTCAATCCTTGTGAATTAAAAAACAGGCATAACAGGAAGAGGAAGGACGAGAGTGGGGGGGGGGGGGGGTGGGTGGGTGGAGAGGGGCTGTGTATAAGAAGGCTGACCCTAACTGTTGAAGGTTCTTGGTCAAGGATCATTCAGCAAGGTTGATAATGTACTTCATTGTAGTTAGAAGCATCTTCATCCTCTAGATTCCATCACACAAGTCTTTTCTTCTTCGTCTTGTTTTATGTCCAACGGGGCAGGTTATATTGCCATTCAGTCAATCCTCCCTTCATATACATGTACCTCCCCAATAACCAGAGAATTCCAGTCAAATGAAGTCCAGGACACGTAAGCTCAGCTGTCAGTGTCCATATTGATTTGATTTCTCAATTGATGCATATACATTGTAAAATAGACCTGGCTGATGCAAAGTGCATTGACCTATACTGGGTCGTACACAGTCTGCAGACTGCTTGCAGTGGTTACGAAGGGGAAATTGGAAAACTGCTCAAATTTGGAACCTGTTTAAATTGATTTCTGGGGTGTCGTCTACTCTAACCCCTTCCAATATGGTTGGCACATGTTACGTGTAATGAAGTCAAGGTAATTACTTGCCTTGGTATAGCGTGGGTTAACGGTACACCAGATGAGATGTCACAACGTAATTTATGGATGTGACGACAATGTTGCTTGCTGTGTCTCCTACATTGTGCACGTCTATAGATAGATATATGCAGCCGCCTGCAAAATTGAAATTGTTGAAAAATGATATTCGTGAGGAATGGGCCGTTCAGAAGTTTACAGGCGAGCAAAATTTGATATAGGATTGGAACTGGGACAGTCATTCTAGAATGCTATGCATGTTTATCATGTGGTCACAGTGCATCTAGAAATATAAGACATTTACCGTATTTGCTGGTGTATTAACCGCACCTTTTTTCAACAAAAAAAAAAAAAAAAAAAAAGGGGGTGTGGTTAATACACGACCGTATTAACCGCACTTTTTTTGTTTGTTTTTTTTTGTTTAGGGGTGCGGTTAATACACCGGAGCGGTTAATACACCGACAAATACGGTACCCCTTTTTTAAAGTCAGGGAAAACATTCAAATGTTTTATGTTGGGGGCTACTTTTCAAGCTCATCTGCATGAAAATGGCACTTTAGATTCGTTTTGCATTACATCCTCTGCAAGTTTACAGGGCTCTTAAAATATGATTTTTGGCACCCTTTTCAATAGCATTTTTAGGGTTAAATCGCTCTGAGCTCCAGTGTATTTTACTTGCATACACATACATTTACCCTTCATGTGGTTACAAACTATGATGATATACCCAGAGCTGCCAACTAGTACGGATTTTCCGTAATTGGTACGGAAATTGACGCCGATTACGGGAGTACGGAATTCCGCTTAAAAATTACGGGAAAAAAAAAAAAAAAAAAAAAAAAAAAAAAAAAAAAAAAAAAAAAAAAAAAAAAAAAATCGATATTTTTTTTTTTTTTTTTTATTTTTTATTTATTTTTTTTTTTATTTTTTTTTTCTTTTTTTTTTTTCTTTTCCCCCTGGATATATCCGATATCTGTCCGTTTTTTCAATTGGAATCAGCAGGGCAGTGCCATGTTAGTCGTTAATCTACAAACCATTGTCAAGATGAAAGCCTTCGGATGTCTGTGACCATACAGTATATACAACAGCCATTTCTACATTGTGACCAC
Organism: Echinarachnius parma; assembly: GCA_037951105.1. Taxonomy (NCBI): domain Eukaryota; kingdom Metazoa; phylum Echinodermata; class Echinoidea; order Clypeasteroida; family Echinarachniidae; genus Echinarachnius; species Echinarachnius parma. Next base: position 453,520 of record JBAMJV010000324.1, on the reverse strand, counting down.
GACGTGATTGGCTCTACCAGTCTAATCTCCCTATCATTAATTCTCTTACCATTTGTTTATTTGTTTTGTTTATTTGTGATACATGTAAAATACCTTCACTTTAGCAATTTTGTTTCCTTCTTTTTTCGGTAACCCATTCTGCTAAACGTTTATGCCGATGACGGTCGGTTAACCGTCGTGTAACCGTTTCACTAAACTTATAGTTCATAGAGCCGCGTAGGAAATTACTGATTTCTTCCCCAAATTACTGATTTTGAGCCTTGAGAGTACTGATTTCATGTTCTAGAGGTTGGCAGCTCTGTATACCATATTTTGCCTCTTTGAATTCAACTTTTAAGTTCATATATGGTCATACAAACGTATTGAATACAAAGTGAAATAGTGTTCGGGCCAACCAACTCAAGTATGTGGGTGTAATTTGTGAAAAGAGAATGAAAGATCATATTTTTTTTGTTAGTAGAGACATTTTATTAAAGTTAATCCCACTTCCAGTTTCCTTCTCATACTGTTCATGTAATACAAGAACTTGTAGAAAAAAGAAAAAAAAGCCATATTAAAGGGGTAACTTTGTTGACATGTGCAAAAAGTAATGTGTGTTATTCTGATCTGATACGTCCACTGAGTAATGTGTGAAAATGCAAAGTGATATTCGCTAACTCATTGCACTGACTTAGTACACAGTTATAACTTTCCAGTGGATAAGTAAAAATCTAAACACTTCAATCGTTAATATCTTTTTAACGAAAAGGAAATTCGAAAAACCAAAACCTGTTCCATGCTTCTATTGGTAATATGAATACAACAAGGTATGAGCGAACCACTAGAGTTATAAGTTAGATTTGTGGATTTGGACAATGTTACTTGATCCCTTTAAAATATGAACTTTGCATGCATGTGTGTATGTATGTATTCAGGTACAATGCAATGAAGAAGGCCTATGGGGCAATTGTTTTTCATAATCCAGACATCCAAGGATTTCCCATTTATTTGCAGCTGTTAGTTTATAAAATGCCATTTAATACATCATACATCATATATGTAGGAAGCTTTGTGTGGTTACATTAATTCTATGCTACAGCCTACAGGGTGCATTTTATATAAAGTGCTAACATTTCAAAATGAGGAATGCAACGGTTGGGTAATTATAACACATTAAGAAGTATTACATGCAGGCGAGGGGTGTCAAAATGTACACTTTGTTGGAAAAGACAAATTATATCATAGAACTAATCATACAAATTGTGATATTTTGCCGCTCGGGAAGCAAATCTAATTCTTTCCAAAATGAATTGGATAGAACATAGATAATGAAATAAAATAAATAAATACATTTTATCGATTGACAAATGGAGCTAACTAAACAGCCCCGATAATATACATGTAATGACCGTGTTTATTCCAGGATCAGCTAAAGTTCATTGAACACGTTAACCCATTGAGGACCAGTTCCCAAATTACTTGGGCTGTGATCTATGGAGAACCAAAAGTGAGCTGGTCATGTTTCAAAAATTGAACATTTTGGCATACATTTGTTGATATACATGTTCCTGGGAGGGAACCAGGCCTGGAGGGAACAGATGTTATTTAAGAAATGAATGTGTCGTTGAAGAACAGTCATTGATCATGGTTGATGTACATTCTGGGTAAGGGAACGGCCGTTATTAAAGAAATTAATATGGTTAGAACATGATAAATGCTATAAAAAGAAAAAACAAAATTGATGCGTTAAACGGAAAGTGTGGGGGTGTTGTTATTAAAAAGAGGTTCATTTTTTGTAAAACATGAAAATTGATGATGTACATACATATTTTCGAAATATGATACAGTCGTTGATCACGGCTGATGTACATGTTGGGTAAGGGAAACGGTTGTTATTCAAGAAATGAACGTGATTAGAACATGATTAATACTACGAAATGAAAACAACAATCGGTGCTTGAAAAGGGAAAGTGTGGGGTGTTATTTTTAAAAATGAACATTTTGATTCACATGAAAACAAATATTGTGGAAAACATGATACACTTGTTGATGTATGTTGCGGAAGGGGAAATACATTATTCAAAGAGATAAATGTGGTTTAAACATGATACATAATCTTGAAATCGATAATGATGCTCAGAGTGCAATTAAGTATTTGGTAACGTTTGTAAAAAACAAAAAGATATTTGATAATATCCATGCATTCTGTAGAAAACATTGGACATGACTTATGTTGGAATAGGAAATGAATGAGGTTCAAACATGAACAACATGAGAATATATCATAATTAATAATGAAGCTCAGAGCATAATGAAGTGTTTGAGGATGTTGTTTGAAATTTGAAAATTTTGGTAAAAACATAAGAATTGATGATGGACCTAGCAATCATTCTTGTATGTTAATGTGAAGGCAAAAGAACATTATCCAAAGATATCAATGTGGTAAAAACTTGAGAATTGATAATTGTAGAAAACATAACTTGATATGGGTTAGGATGTTTTGTACATGTATGTGTAAGGAAGGGAAGGGGTGTTATACAAAAGAATTAATGTGGTTAAAACTTGCAAATTGATGATGTGTATTTAACGTTCAAAATCGCATGTAGAAACATTAACTTGATTTGGGTTGTGATGTACAGGAAGATATAAAGGGAAGGAAACAGATATTATTCAAAGAGATGGATGTGGTTAAAACATGAGAAAATAATCTTTGAATTAATTATTAAGCTGAGCATCACCATATTGTAATGAAGTAATAGATGGCATTGTTCATATTTTTGAACATTACAGTAAAAACATGAGAATTGATAATGTGCGTATACAATATACATACATGTACTATAGAAAACATGATAGGTATTGAAGTATGAAGGGAAGGGAACGGATGTTATTCAAAGAGATGAATGTGGTTGAAACATGAGGAAATAATCTTTGAATTCATAATGAAGCTCAGAATCACCATCTTTATGTAATAATGCATACTTACTTATTAGATGGGATATATGAGAATTGATCATTTGTATACATGTACATGCTAGAAACCAAGATATATTATAAGTATGAGATATAGGAAAGGGAACGGATGTTATTCAAAGAGATGAATGTGGATAAAACATGAGAAATGATGTTGGAATTGATTGTGCTTGAGGGTGTTGTTTGAAGCAGGGAAGGAGTCTGCTTGGATGGGGCTGCAAGTGGGGTAGAGGAACGATCTTGCCACTGAAAGTCTGAAACCCTTTCATAACATGAGGAATATCATTATGGTTTCAAGATGGTAAAAAAAACTTAAATCAATTAATTAATAAACAATACAAGTGACCACCAATACTAACGGAACCAACAGGGCCTCATGGTTGTGTATGCGCTATAGACGTCATGTAGACAATAGAGAGAATAGAGTAGTCTTCTTCTGCAGACCATACCTTGGTGTGGCAATGAAAATACTGAAATTGGTCCAAATGAAATTTGTCTATGAGATGGGTGAAACAAAAGGTGCATGTCCAGTGTAACATGGATGTGAAAAGGCTTGTTAATTTAGACAGGTTAACTATGAAAAAATAGTAACTCAAGCAGCATAATCAATGATAATTTGTGAGTGATCTAAAGGGGTAAGTGGGTGTAGCGACTTGTAATTAAAGGGTACCACCACCCAAAAATAATATTCTTATTATAGAAAGGTACCATCTTTAGTATTCCATTACTTCAACAAGTTCACAAAAATATGTTTTCAGAAAAAAATATATAATTGGAAAACGCATCACCATTCTCAACCATGCGTTCATGCGGTCTGAATTGCGTAGACTATATGCGTGCAGAGCCAGAGCGCACTGTGCAGAGCGAATGAATCATCCGGGAATCTATTGACGTACGAGTGAAAGCATTGGCGCACTCGCAAATGCTTGGCCCGTATGGAACCAGGAAATAGCAGTGGTTCCGTAAGTGGTGGAAATTAATTGCTTTGTTTATGAATTACACAACCCTTTGCAAAATGTTGGGTATCTATTTGATATCACACAACGGTACCAAAACATATAATAATGTGTTGTCCTTTGCCTGGTGGTCCCCTTTAAATTCTAAATTTAAGCTCAACTCCTTTTAAATATGAGCAGCTTAAATCTCTTATGAACACGATTTAAACAAAAATAAAGATGAGCCAATATCAATACATTACAACTTCACAAGACTCTCCTCGCCAGATCAGAAACGGTTTAAATTTAGAACTTTCATGTGAAAGGGTTACTAATTATCAGGCCAGGAAGAGGGATGTGCATGACATTCTGTATGCAGAAAAACAATCCAAGTGACTTGGCGTACAAAGAAGCGAGTGCAGGAAATGCATGCATGCATGCAGTGTAGTTAAGACCTGGAGGCAGAATTGAATTTCTAACTTGTGCCGTGAATTAAACTTATACGAAGAGAGAAATCAGGAAAAGTCTTTGAAAATCCTCCTGAGATATTAATGAATAATTGAATCGTAATCCGGTGAGCCCCTTCTGTTGGCACGTAAACACACTGCTGGTACAGGTAGCTTCTTTGTGTGTGCGTCCATTGTTGGTCTTGTAGCGAGATGTAAACATTGCATAATTCATGAGGCCAAACTGCACTTGTGATGCCCATGACTTTGCCCGAATCATTTTCTGATGATGAGTCCGTGAACAAATCTACATACTGTGATGAGGGTATGATTTGTTTGCAGAATTTCTGGGGAAAAGTAAGTTCTGATGGGTGTTGCTTAAGAGTTGCGATCAAACGCAAAGTTAAATGTTGCTTGTAAGTATCGGTTTCCATGGTGGTGTATATAATACGTGTGGTTTACGGGTACACCATGTGAGATGGGTGGATTGGTAAACGCAAAGTTGTGATTAAACATAAGTCAGAAAATATGTGCATTCGAGCCAATCAGATTTGCGCATTTAGGCAAATTTTCTGACCTGCATTACATCCCCGCATTAAAAATAATTGTATCAATGCCCATGGTTTACCTTAATTTTCATAAATATAGACATTCTTTTTTAACTCTAAAGTAGCATTTTCGCTTATATTGCTAAGAACAATTGCTATGTTGTGTTTCTGAAGCATCTATAGAGGCATTTTTACACAATTCAGTACTTAGCTGCTCTATTGGTTAGCGAAAAAATTAATATTTTTATTTCGGGGGCTCCATTTTCGGGGGCTACTTTTCCAACTTTCGGGGGCTACAAATATCCGGGCTCTTTTTCGAATTTCAGGGGCTACTAATAATAATGCTGTAAGTGATCATTTTATAAGCATTTGTGTATTTTTTTCGCTGCTATTGGGAGATGAGAAACATTGCTAAAATATTACAGCTTTGCTTCTATCTACTCTTCGGGACTACTACCACTATGCAGCTGCAGTCAACACATCCTAATATATTCCTCTGACTGTACACTACATTACGCCATACCATTTTTTCTTTGCCTTTTCAAACTACTATTAGAACTCTCATCCTTCACTTTCTCCCAATTTGGCTCATTCCTCGCATTTGATCTTTATCTCTGCCAATTTCCATTCTCCTATGTCATGCCCACTCTGTTTCATTAGGCCCTGTCTTCCCCAAGCACTCGGCGATGAATTGATTAGTGTGACTGCTCAAATGGGTAGGACATCTTCCTCCCTCTCCTCTCCCCGTCCTCCCTACTCTACCAAATGGAGAACCTGGGAGAGGGAAGGGGGGGGGGGGGGCAACCTAGAGAAGAGGCCAAAAGGATGACGGGGAGGCGAGTATGTTGAAAGTTGTCTATATTATTTTTGTTGACATTATGCCTAGATTCCCCAAGTACTTGGCGATGAATTGATTAGTGTGACTGCTCAAATGGGTAGGACATCTTCCTCCCTCTCCTCTCCCCTCCCCATCCCCATTCAATTTGCTTACCCTCCCTCCCTCCCTACTCTGTGTATCATTGTACCAAATGGAGAACCTGGGAGAGGGGAGGAGAACTTGGAGAAGAGGCAGCAAAAAGGGGGAGAGGAGGCAAATATGTTAAAATTTGTCTATTATTTTTTTTTAGTCCTGAGAAAGAGACAAAGACAGGGAGGGGGGGGGGGGGGGGGCTGTTGATATGATTTTTTGTTTTCATGCCTAGATTCCCTAATTAGTTGGCAATGAATTGATTAGTGTGACTGCACAAACGGGTTGGAAATATATCTGCCTTCATCTTAACCCATTGACTACGGGAACCGAGTGGGTTGTGTACAAAGTCTATGGAGAATTCAGAAACTCGTAGTCAATGGTTAAATTGGGGAGGGGGGGGGGGGGGGGGGGTCAGTCCCGAGGAGAGACAAAGAGGAGGAGGGGGCTAAGCCTGTTGGAATTTTATTATTTTCATTATGCCTAAATCCTTTATTAGTTAGACTGCTCAGACATGTTGGAAGTCTCTCTAACTTCATATTAAATGTGGGAAGGAGGAGGAGGGGGGAGGGGGGGGGGGGGGGGGCTAAGACCAGAGTAGGGATAAAGTGGGAGGCAAGCCTGTTTAAAACATGTTCACGTTATTTTGTTGTCACTATGCCTGGAATCCCTAAGTACTCTGCAATGAATTGATTAGTTTGACTGCTGAAATGGGTTGGAAGTTGAGTATTTCTCCTCATCTTTCTCCACTCCCTCATTCAATTTATTACCATTAATACTGTATCATTGTGCTGAACTGGAGAAATGTGGGGGGGGGGGGGGGGGGGGGGTCAACACAGAAAAGGGGGAAAGAGGGAATGCAAGTCTTAATGAAAAATGCCAGTATTAATTTTTCCCATTTTGCCCTGATTCATGATTCATCCTGAAGTATCCCTCAATGAATTGATGAATAGAGCGACTGCTGAAATGAGATGGAAGGAGTCGCATTCCCATCTCTATCTTCTTCTTCTTCCACCATTCCCAAATCTTTTTCTAATTTATATTTCGGGATGCCCCATACTATCCACACCCGCTCCATACAATACAGGTCTCTCCCCCATTCATCCATCTCTCTCTTGGTACTGGTGGAAATGAATTGATAATTTTGACTGCTGAATTGAGATGGAAAGTGTCCCTAGTCCCTACCCCCTATTTCATTACCTAGAACAGCAGTGCACATCCCTATATACATGGTCTGCCCGCTGCTATCCCTCATAATTTTATTCATTTACATTTCCTTCCATCTTCCTTCATCTTTTTTTTTTTTTGGGGGGGGGGGGGGGGGGGGAGGGGTTCCTTTACCTTTTCCACTCCCTAATCAAACTGTTTTTTTTCTCTCAACCAATCTGCTCTCTCTCGACAACCTATACCCTTTTTATGGATCCTTGTACATTTACCTCTTCCTTCCCCAGTGCCTTATTTTCTTTTCCTCGCACCCACCCCCTCAAATTTGAATTCGCGCTTGCTGAAAATAGCTAGAAAGCCACAAAAAGTATATAGCGTTGCATACATTTTAACCTTTTCTATACTCAATATACTTGACCTGCATACATGTGATATGTGATGAGTTAATGAGGTTCTCTGCACTAAGGCTGAACTTGTGAGGTTTATTGATCGCGGCACTTTCCTCATTTGGGAGCGGCGTGCCGTGGCGTATCACCGAGCCATTTTCGTCCCGGCATTGATTATGTCCAGTTAATGCGAGGCCAGCTACCAAATTTTGCTAGTACAGTATCTAGTGTAAGCCAACCTTCTCCATTTGGCGTTTTGTTCATGTAGAAGTACAAGGCTCTCAGTATACCATGTTTTCACCAGTCTTTTACATTTATTTTTCAATATGTATAGTGTTGGATCAGCAAGTTCTTTCTTTTTCGCAGCTTTGATTATGTCTTGCTCCCAAATCTTGCCACAATTACTAGCCAATCTGTGATGCATAATCTTAAACTCTCCTTGTGGTGTATTGTCCATGGAGAATTTTCTTCCAAATGGGACCTTTGTCTTTCTTACAGAGATCTACTAACATTGTCAAAATCCTCAAAAATTACTTGGTACTCTACCGTTCTCACATACCTGTCCTCATTGTATTTGTAAAACATTCTGAATTTCTCTACCATTATAGAGATATGCATGATTGAAGTGTTCAGATGTATAACTATCTATTGGATAGCTGTAAAGTCAGTGCAATGAGTGAGCGATTATGACTTTGCATTTTCGTTCATTACTCAACCATTATAACATCCATTTAAATTGAAATTTTCACACATTACTTCGTGGACATATCAGATCACACACAACAACACACATTTTATCAACCATTTTTAATTTGTTGCACTTGTCAACAAAGTTACTAGATCCCTTTAAAGTGGTTTATACATGGTTTTGCATACTATGTACTATGTACTCGAGATGGGTACATGTATGTGAGCGATTATAGCATCGATGTGTCATGCTTTATAGCAAGTCGTTTTTCTTCTTCTTCTCAGCATTGACTAAGTCCACTTAATGCGAGGCTGGCTACCCAATCTTGCTTTAGATGCTACATCTATCTAGCCAATCCATGATATACGATCTTAAATTCTCCCCATGGTGTGTTGCTCAATGGGAACGTGATACCAAGATGCACTACTTTAATGACGCTCTTCCCTTGGGCCTCAGATAATCTTGTGGCAGTTCTTGTTTACCTGTGTACATGTATGGGGTTTAAAGCATGCATATTTTTTTCTTCTTATAAATTTTCACCAGTGGAAGGAATAGGAAACCATCTAGCCTTCCTCTCATTCTTCGCCGGTTCATAATAATAATACTGATAACAATAATCATGATAATTTGATGATGATGATGATGATGATGATGATGATGATGATGATGATGATGATGATGATGATGATGATGATGATGATGATGATGATGATGATGATGATGATGATGATGATGATGATGATGATGATGATGATGATGATGATGATGATGATGATGATGATGATGATGATGATGATGATGATGATGATGATGATGATGATTGACGACGACGACGACGACGACGACGACGGCAGCCTCTTCTGTGCTTTTTGCCCTTCTTCAAGAGGACCCTGGGACTTTCGTTTCTCTATACAAGTATGTCCTACTTTGCTTGCTGATGGGTAATGGATTGGGTCAAGATTTTATATTCCCATTATACCGAGCAATTATTCAGCAGCAAATCTTTCCTGCAGTGATTCAGGCATCTTAAGAGTATAGATGTAGCCGTTCATAGGGTTGAAGAGCGCCACGGTGTAGAATCGGCGGCGCTCGGGTCATTATATGATGAGAAAGTAGGTCAGGGGTCACCTGATAAGCAGCTGATGGCTCTCTCAAAAGGTTACTTTTTCTAGGGATGTTTCCATCAATCTTGTAATAAAACTAATTTATAGAAGCTACAGAAAATAATGTTTAGATCTTTAAAACGTGGACGTTTACATTCAGATTAAGAATATATGGACTTATCTCAATACGAGTATTTCCTAATTTGCTTGCTGACGGGTAATGGATCGGTTCAAGACGCTATATTCCCATTATACCGAGGCAATTATTCAGCAGCAAAGCTTCCCTGCAGTGATTCAGGCATCTCTTGAGTATAGATGTTGCTGTTCATATGTTTGAAGTGCCTCGATGTAGAATCGGTGGCACCCAGGTCGCTATGTGATGAGAAAGTAGGTCGGGGGGTCACCTCATTATTATCAGATGATAACTCTCCAATAGGTTGCGTTTACTCGGGACGTTTACTGCAATTGGGGATAAAACTCATTTTAGAAGCTACAGCAAGTACTGTATCTGTAAAACATGAAAGTTTACAATCAGAGAAAGATTGAAAATGGCCCCTTGTTTCTCTTTTTAAAATTAGAATCTAAATTTTAAGAACGGCACATACATTTAAAAAGAAATATTAAGTATTTTAAATCTGTATATCAAGTTGATTTGTATGGTTTTGCAAATTATATTAACATTTGTCTGCCATCCATGTGCTATTCACATTGTAAGTACTACACGCACGTATTGAATCTGCAATTGAAGTGAAATTGCATTACGCATTAATATTGCATGTGACATTTACGCACTTATCTTGGGTACACAATATGATGTGACGTGTGATAAATGCTGTTATGAAGAGCTGCACCGACTCGTAATACACTCGCAATCACCATGAAGTTATTTCCAAGTCCTCACTATAGCCTCAATACACTTCATGTTATATTACTTTTCCTTTGACATTTGCAAAAGAGCTTTGTGACACATGTTACGGGACGTGATAAATACTTCTCTGTATGCATACTTTATCTGATGCTGTCTAAATTGATGATATACACACATCTTCGTACTGAATCGAAAATACGTGTACACATAATACGCGTGGTTTGCGGTTGCACCATGTGAGAGGGGAGGATTGGTGAGTCCTGAAAAGGACTGATTGTATTCTTTCTAGGATAGTCCTAAAAAGGACTGTTGGTAGTCCTAGAAAGAACTGTTGGTAGTCCTAGAAAGGACTGTTGGGATAGTCCTGAAAAGGACTGTTGTTATTCTTTCTAGGAGAGTCCTAAAAAGAATACAATCAGTCCTTTTCAGGACTCACCAATCCTCCCCTCTCACATGGTGCAACTGCAAACCACACGTATTATATACACCACCATGGAAACCGATACTTACAAGCAACATTTAACATGTACACATGTACACCTATTCCCGATGAAAGGGCAAGTGGAAAATACAATCCCTTATTAACCAGTTCTGAGAAACAAGATCTATATTCAGCTTATTGCAAGTTGAAAAGGTTCACCCATCCTTATGATATGCCCTTTCTACCCGTTGTATAACATCTGTATTGAAACTTCATGCTGTGGGACAAGACAGACAAACATACTTGTAATTTGTTTTTAAGTTCAATATGTAATCTTGACAAATATAAGGGGAGCAGGGAGAACAAGCCCCCAAATGCAAAACAAAACAGGAAACATTCATAAAAGAACTCTCATAGAATCCCAATGTAAAACAAATTTTAGAGTTATATTATTTATTTATTTAAATTTATTTATTTTTAATCACAATTTGTTCCCAAACCTGCCTGGAAGTAACATATTATTCTCCACCCCCCCCCCCCCCCCCCCCCCCCACCCTCCCTGACTTTGACTGATGCTGTCTATGTTCATGATACACACACCTTGATGCTGAATTGATGATACTTGTATAATATACACATTCGTTGAGGTAGAATTCTTGATGACAGAGCAATTGGAAATCCAATCTCTCCTTAGCACATTCTGAGAAGTTGGATCTATAATCAGCTCCATGTCCGAAGAGGTCTTAATGTGGTTTTTATGCAGGATAGAAGATCAAATGCTTTTTTTGTCGTAATTTTATTTCATTTATTTCCACAATTTGAATGCAACTTGCGTTTACCATATTTGTTTTTTTTTATTCGCATGCTTTTATTCAAGGTGTGGACATAAATGAAATGAAACAAAATACTATTTTAATAGCACAGAACCTCTCAGTATTAGAATAACAACTAAGTCTAAATGTGGAAGATACTGCATTCTTACAATGTCAGTATTTATCTAATTTTACATATTATTTGATTCAAATTGTTTGTTTTTCTTTTCCTCTCTTGTTATTAGGTGTTCCTGGTTCGGAAGACGAGTGGACAGGATAAGGGGAATAAATATGCCATGAAAGTATTGAAGAAAGCCACACTCAAAGGTGAGATATATATATATCTTAAATTTTCTTTGCTCGTTTTCAATTGATTTAACCCGTTGCCTACGGGAACCTGGTGGGTCCTGTATAACATCTATAGGGATGGCAAAATCTAGTAGGGCATGGGTTCATTTGTTTCTGGTTGATTTTCTCAGAATTATAAACATTTCAACTTCATTGTTAATTTTCCAACATTTGTCATACTCTAATCTCAATTTATTAGCTTGAATATGTAGGGCAAATAAACACAAATGTGATTTGATTGGTCTATTAATGTAATTTGTACAATAAAAATAATTCGTCCAGACCATCTGTAATTATTGTCAAGGATTGTGTGCTTATAAAAGTAATTGTCTGCCTATCAGTGCACCCTTGTTAATCATTCCCAATTCATTTGTATAACTGTGAGTACTCCCTTGTCTGTCTGCTCTTTAAAACTGCATCACAATGCTTTGATGTTGTTTCACTACGACCTAGATACATGTGCCAATCGGTGTGTGACACCTTAATAATTCAACTAGAACATATTATATTAGCCCTGATTATGTACAGCTATGAATGTTCCCTTGACGAGATCTGCACTCACATCTAATTATCTGCTCTGACTATTCTACCATATTATGTCACCCACCCCCCCCCCCCCATCTCTCACCCCACCCCTGTGCCAATCAGTGTGTGACGGAGTGAGAACCCAGATCAGATGGGGAGGAATATTTTTGGTCGACGTCAACCACCATTTCATTGTCAATTATTACTATTCTCTACTACTCTAATTACTATTTTCTTTATTTCTCTCTCCGCCATCTCTCACTTTCCCTCTGTACCATTCAGTGAACAAAATACACGGGGGCTCGGGGCTAATTCGCCCCCGAAATGCCCAAAAGAGCCCCCAAAATCATAAAAGAGCCCCTGAAAATTTAGAGTTCAATGCAAATCAAATTTTGGAAGTTCATTTTCATGTAGGCAAGCTTGAAAAGTAGCCCCTTTTTTCCCTGTTACCATTGGTATGTGACGGAATGAAAACCAAGATGAGAAGGAGAAGAATTCTTTGTAAAACGTCAACCACCATTTCATCATCAGCTACTTATTCTCGAACTAACTATTCCACCGTATTCTCTCAACCTCATCTCTCACTCTCCCCCTTTGCCAATCAGGGTATGGCTGTCTAGGAAGAACGTAGAAGACATAGGAAGAAATATTCTTGTGGACGTCAAACCCCATTTCATCATCAACAAATTATTCTCTTACTGTTTTACGTTATAGGGATAGTTGAGTTTTGGTATAGATGGCGCTACACAAAATAAATTTTTTGCAAGAAAATGAAAAACTCAGTGTCAAATTTGAAAGAGCATACCATAAAGGTGTTGCCACTCGCTCACTTCTTTGATTGAATGACAACACAGCTAAAAGTTGACATTTTCATGGACTGATTTATGCAATAATCGAACGCCCCAATACTTGTTTACATAATATTTTGAAGACACTGGTCATTGGGATGAAATTATACGATTTTAAGCGCCACGAAAATTGGCCTTTTCTATGCCTGTGTCCGCTCGGTTAGGCTCGCCATTGACTTTGTACATGTGTGACCTCTCTCGCGTTTTCTGTCGATTACGTGCAAAGTCAATACTGAGCGGATACCAGGATACATAGCAACTACGCAAGCCTCCCTTAAAATCATTAGTTGTCCCGTTTCCGGGATTATTTGTTACAAACGATACTTACTAGTGTTGTGCTAAGATCCTGAGCTACCACGCCGTGATTCCATTCCGCCTCTAAAATCAATAGGTGATATTTCCGACACAAATCAGAAGATGGTCTAAAAAAGTGATGCAAATTTCTAAAAACAAGATATCCGCGAGCTACATTCATCTTGGTGCAAAGAACTGAATTTTTTCCCCTTTAAATTTAACGTAATGAATTGAACTTTTTGGGATGCATTCCGAAAATAGAAAACATCGCGCATACGCTTGCACAGCGCGCGTACTGCGCGCAGTACGGAAGTAGGTCACTTTTCAGGGGTGAACGTTGTGCATAATCTGCCTCGAGATGGGAGAAAAGGGTGCGCGGATGCCAAAACTTGTATGGTACTATTTCAATGACAGTATAAACTTTATTTGATCAAAATCGGTTCAGAAATGGCTGAAATATCCATAAACGTAACCATTTGTAATAATTGTGGGGCTCCACAATTATTAGAAAATTTTTAACCAGCTGTTAGCAAAAAATAAAATGCTTCCTCTTTTCAAAAATTTACAAAAGAGGTTTTTAAAATAGTTGTTGATATCTCTCTATCTAATCACTATTTCAACAAAACATCACATCACAATATTTAATTTTAAATGGTTGAAACCAATGAGTTTGTAGAGAGCGCCCTCTTGAGTTTTAACAGCTCTTTTTGAATGATAACAGGCTTTTTACTTAGTCATTTGTAATTGTTCATTCCTTTCGAGCATGGTGGAGTTATAACTATTAGTTTGTAATGTAATGGTGCAGGTTTTTGTAACTCAAATTCAGTTTGACCAAAACTGTACTCTCTTTACCAAAACTCAACTATCCCTTTAATCTCACCCCCATATCCCACTTTCCCCTTTATGTCGGTCAGTGCGTGACAGAGTAGGAGACGGTGGTGTCAATCACTATTTTCTTGTCAACATGCATTAGGCTTTCCCAATTTTTTCAAAACTCGAACATTCTACACCGAGCTGGAAATTAAAGGGTAGATGATATCCAGGAGAAAAAGTACATACACAAAATTATTTTGTCTCTTGCCTTATATATTTGCTCTAACTATCCTACCACATTCACTCACCCCCTCTGTGGTAATCAGTGCGTGACAGAGTAAGCACAGAGATGGTTGGTGTCAACATCCACTTCGTCGTCAACATGCATTAGACTCAATTTTTCAACCCTCGAACATGCTACTCTGAGCTGTAAAGTAAAGGGTAGATGATATCCATGAAAAAAAGTACATACACAGAACCTATAATGTCACTTGTCTTAAAGATGTGCTAACTATTCTACGCTATTCTCTCACTCCCTCTGTGCCAATCAGTGCATGACAGAGCAAGAACTAAAATGGTGGTCTCATCCACCATTTTGTCGTCATCTTGCATTAGGCTTGTTATTAAAGCACTTTAATGTATATGCTGCTCTTAGAAGGGAAGTAAAGTCTGTTGGTTATACAGAGAAAAATATCTACCATAACTGAAACGTCTAACCATTCTACCATTCTCTCACCCCCTCTGTCCTAATCAGGTGCTTAACAGAGTATGAATGAAGTCAGTCGATGATGACTTTCATTTTGTCGTCAACAAGCATTAGTCTTGAAATATATTAGCCAAAGCACTTAAATAAACAGCTCTTAGGAGGGAAGTAAAGCCTCAATGATATCCAAGAGAAAAAGTCCATCTACCATACCCAGAAAGATTCTTGTCTTATCAACCACCATGACAACCACCATTATGTCATCAACTTGCATTAGGCTTGAGCACTTGAGGAGGGAAGTAAAGTCTATGATATCCAAAAGAAAAAATAACATGAACCATGACTATCACATATCTTGTCTGCAGTATGTACTCATAGATGTGGTCTAACTATTCTTATTCTCTTACCCCCTCTGTGCTAATCAGTGCGCGACAGAGTGAGGACCAAGATGGAGAGGAACATCCTAGTCGACGTCAACCACCCCTTCATCGTCAAACTCCACTATGGTAAGTCTAGATATCAAGTGCAATTGCAGCACGCTGAAATTGATTAAATTGTACTATTAACATAATTTATGACATGTTTATATAATGTGAACTTCTAATGCTAATTTCTTCAAAACATGAACTACCAACAAGTGCAGGGTTTTGTTGGATTGGGTCACATGTGGCCTTTAGAGGGTTAGAAAGGGTTGTGACAGTGTATGCCATGATGGTTTTGTCCAAATATGCCTTTCCTTCATAGCATCCCAGATGCCCAGGTGAAACTAAATCCTGCCCTGCCCAGTTATCATCAACTTAGCCTTACTTCAATGCCTAAGCTGGTTGAAAGACCACTGATTTCTGATCTACTCTGAAGACCTAGATGATATTTTATCACCTACATGTAACTTGAAGGTTAATGGGAAACTAAAGCGCAGCATTAGAATTGTGTGAGATTATGACAAAAATACACAATTTCACTTAATATGCCAATGAACTGACAACAAATGTAACAACATAAAAAGAGACTTAGCTGACTAATTTGCATTATGTCCTGAAAATCTGGCAATATTATAATTTTAATTTTCGAGAGAGGGGGATAGGTAGGGGATAAAGGATAGTGGAAGAGGAGTATTTAAGCAACCAACACCACTTTTATTCTGAAAATGCAAATAAACACAAAAATAATCTTTAAAAAAAAAAACTTGCTGATAAAAATGCATTAGTCTTGTAATTTAAGAACTTAATCAATTGGACAGTGGAAGACGAAAGGGATGGAGGATAATGGAAAAAGAGGATTTGGGCAACCCAAAACTGCTGCTTTTCTCTGAAAATGCAAATAAACACAAACATAATCTGTAACAAATTGTAGGAGATTCTTTGCTGATAAATATGCATCAGTCTTGTAATATAAGAACTTGATCAGTTGGACAGCGGAAGAGTACGGGGTTAGAGTATAGTGGAGGAGGTGGATTCAGACAACGAACACCGCTTGATGGAGATATGGCTTGAGGCCAAAAGAAGATGCGTTTTCTTTATTGTGCAGGGGACCTTAAAGTGATCAATTGACTTCATGACATTTGTTTAAAAAAATATATATTGAGACTTCAATCATATACCCATATCAGTGTATGATTCTTGTGAATGATGTATGGTAGTTTCATAGGAACAGAACACTGTTTAACTGAACATTTGAAAATTGAACATTTTCTGTCAGATTGCATCACCTACTGCCCATTGATTCTGACTACAATTGTCATTCAATCATGATTCAGTCATTAAATATCTCCATAATTAGGGAGACATTTGACAAATCAAACCCCATTTAATTCTTCTGTTACCCCATAAACAAACCAACAAGGTACAAGAGAAATGTGAAAGCTCCAAGTTATTTTGTTTGAAATTGACAAAGTTAATGGATCACTTTAAGATAAGAATGAGATGATGGATACAAAAAATAATAAATGCTTGCACCTGGGGATAGAGCTAAGTGGCTCAGTTCATTCTGTTGAGAGCTTGAATATTGGCCGCATCAGCTCCTTATACATGTAATTGCGTTGATGACTCACTCATTTCCCCTCGACCCTGGCTGCAGTCCGGTATTAATGGTCAGCTTATTGCTCCACTCTGACCCGTTTGGCTAGTGGCTCTTTCAGGCTGGTAAGATTATTCCTTATTCCTTCTCAATTTTGAGTGGATAAATAACAAACAAATTACTGTTCAGAAAATGTGTTACATAAATTTGCAAACTGTTATGCATATATATTAGCTGCTAAAACCTACGCCTTACTATGAGGCCAGATGCTGAATCAGTTTGCTCAATAGAGCAATGTCAGTGTGAACACAGCTCTACCAGATCCCTTGCAACTTATTGCAAACTATACAATATTGTGTGGCCCCAGGAAAATCAGGTTAGTGTTAACCCAACCATGTATCAAGCTATAACTTGCTCTGCTTGCATATTATCTGTTAAAACATACATTTTACTAAGGCCAGACACTGAATCAGTTAGCTCAATTGAGCAATGGTTAAAGGGACTTAGTAACATTGTCCAAATCCTCAAAATAAAATTGTAATTCTAGCGGTTCCTTTATACCTTGTTGTATTCGTATTAACAATAAAATCATGGGACAGCTTTCGGTTTTTCAAATTTCCCTTTCATTACAAAGATATGTATGATTGAAGTATTTAGATAAGAAAATCTCCGGGCGAGATTTTCATCCCTGTACAAAGTGAATGCAGTGAGTTGGTGAATATCACCCAATATCACTTTGCATTTTCGCTCATTACTTGGCCATACATTGTCCATTTGACCTGAAATTTTCACACAATACCCTGAGGACATATGAGATAACAACAGTATACATTGCATCAACCATTCATCAGTTTTTGCACATCTCAACAAAGTTACTAGATCCCTTTAATGTGAACTCAGCCCTGCCCTGTTGCAGATCTCTTGACTTGTTGCAAACTAGACACTAATGTGTACCCCAAAGAGAACAATGTTAGTGTAAAGTTGTCCCTGTATTAACTCCCTTGCCACTGCTCTGCATTCATATTAGCTGGTAAAACCTAGTACACCCTTATAAGGCAAGACACTGCATCAGTAAGCTCAATAGAACTATGTCAGTGTGAACTCAGCACTGTAGCAGATCCCTTGCAACTTGTTGCAAACTGGACACTATTGTGTGTCCCCAAGAGAATAGTGTAAGTGTGAACCCATCCTTGCATAAGATCATTGCCACTGCTCCACAGGCATATCAGGTGGTGAAAGCTAGACTCTGATCACTCTGGAAATGTCACATAATTTATCATTAGAGAGCCAAACCATAAATAGAGATAAATTGCGCGAGAAAAGGGCAATTTGTAGCAATTTTTAGCCCGCAAGTACCCCTTGAGTGTTCCGTTTCATTTAGGAACTGAAATGAAAAATGTTAGGATTCATAGATTAGTCGCCAAGATTCCCTCGGGATGTGCGATATCATGCGTCAGGTGCGTAAAGTAATGAAATTATCCAACAATGTGCAAAGCCTTCCGGGTGTTCAAGCTATTAACAGACCAAATTATCTCTTTGCTTTTCTGTGTTTAACCCATTCAATACTGCAGTACATGTATTTGATTTGGGTATAACACATATATATCCGTAGGCCCAGCTCCAATTGTTTTGGGGACCAGTAGATAATGGGTTAATTTCAGTCTTACAGGTTCCTGAATGCAAATCTACATTATATTTCCCTTTTTTTTTTTTTTTTTGTCTTAGCACCTTATTATTGAAGGATGTTTGCTATAGTATTTTCTTTCTCAAAGTGACAACGCATTACAGATACCGTTGAACCTGTGTATAGTGACAACCTAAGAGAGATCAGAAAAGTGGCCTCTTTATACAGGTGACCTTTAAAGAAAGGTTTCTATCTTAGGCAGGCCAAGGAGTTATGAGTTAGCTAACTCATACATCCTTGGGCAGGCAGGTTAGCTGCTATAGATATAAGACAGGTTCGACTGTATATTTTACCTCCCCCCAAAAATTGAATTATGATTTAAAAACAAAAAAAGGTTCCATGTTTGCTTATTGAGTACATTCTCTACACAACATTTGTTCACATAAATATTCCCCCAAAGTGGTTCTATTCTAAGCATCTGTTTTGTCTATCTTGGAATCCCCCATCCAGAAGCGTTTAATGGAGTTTGTCTTAACGCTCATGTGATATTTATAGCCGTCGCTTCTTTGCGACAATTTTGAAGCTCTAATGCGCAAATGGAGGGGCGCCGTGATTTCATTAGGATTGCTGCGGAAATAAGTCCATTACACAATATGCATTATGTATTGTGTTCGCACATTCAGGCCTTTATGATTCCCTTGTTACGACAGTGTTCACACGATTTCGGTTATTATGCATTGATCAGCAATTCAACAGTACTTAGATATTAACCTATTATTATCTAGACGTCATACATCTTGTAGTCGCTATAGCTACTTTTTCCTGATGAAATAAAAGTTTGTTGAACGCTCGTGTAATATTCATAGCCATCACCTCTTTGGAACATTTCTTAACCTCTAATGCTCAAATAGAGTGGGCAGCGTGATTTCAATTATGAGTTCTGTTCAAATTATTAGGTTTTTTTATTCCATTCATTATGTATTGTGTTCACACATTCAGGTGTTAATGATTCCCTTGTTACGTTAAATATTCACACAATTGGAGTTATAATGCTTCAGCATTTCTGCAGTAGATATTAACCTATTATTATGTATGTCAGACAATATTTACTATAGCCCTTTTCCCCCTGGGGAAAATAGAGGTTTGTCTAATATTCCATGAAATATTTATAGCGGTCACTCCATTGCTGACATTTCTGAACCTCTAATGCTCAAATAGAGTGGGCAGCGTCATTTCATGAAGAGTGAGCACTGTCTAAAATTTGGTTTTGTAACCCATGCATGATGTATTGTGTTTTTTGTGTCAAAATTTATGTAAAATTCAGAGTCCCTTACGTGAAGTATTTGCAAGATTTAGGTTATTATGCAGCAATTGATCAGCATTCAGCAGTACTTAGATATTAACTTATTATCTAGGCTACATACATTATATTCAATGTAGCCACTTTTTTTCTCTAAAAAAAGGTTTGTTGAATGCTCACGAGATCTATAGCCATCTCCCCTTCTCAACAAATTCTGGCACTCTAATGCGCAAATAGAGGGGCACCGTGATTTCAATTATAGCGATGGTGATATAAGTGTAGTGTCAATCTGTACAGCATCTACTCTACAATCCAATGGTTACGTGTTTACTCAAAAGGGGTGCCTTAATTTCAATGAGATTGTTGCTATAAAACAGACATATTTGCAATTCATGTTTTTGTTTTCAACCTTTGAATGTGGACAATAAAATAAAATCAATCAATCAAATCAATGTAGTGGTATTATATAATAGGATTTTGTAGCTTATGAAAGTTTAAGTTTCAGGGGGTTCTGAAATTGATCATAAAGGTAGTTTAAGGTTGATAAAACATCCATTTATAAATTTGATGTCATCTGTTATCTGCATAGGCTGTAAACTCTGCACAAAGTGTGTGCCTCTTTAGTGTGATGCAGATTACATGTAGATGTAAAATCGCTTATATTTTAAAAAGCGGAAATTTATTTAGGTCAATTAATCACAGTTTGCACCGATCATGTTGTGTTTCCTGTTGTTTTGATGTAAGTCAATTGACTCATTTAGAGAGGAAGTGACTATGGGTCAAATAAGTGTAATTTTCATTGCCTCTTAAGGTCGGGTCACATATCCACGGATAGCGTAAACGAATGCCCGTCGAATAGAAAATTTGCGAATTCAAATTATCGGGTGGTGAAAGTCGTCTCCATTGCTTCATGAACAAAACATTCCACCGGATAGAACAACGTACATTGACTGAAAAGGAACGGAATAGAAAGGCATACGAACTGAGACGAACGAATTGAACATTTTACTCTCTGTCGGGCATCCGTTTATGCTATCAGGTGATATGTGACCGGGCCTTTAGCAGGTATACTCAATGTACAGTACCCGGAATAGGAAATGAGGATCAACGCAGTAAGAAAAGTTTGATGAAATATAGGGGGGAAATATCTGCAAAGTGTGAAATCAGTGGACTCTACACATAATCTACTCATTCATGTAAAATCATGAATCTAATACACATACCACCTGCATTTGTACACCCATATCCAAATGCATCCATGCAGAAACATTATCAAACACATTTTACATACATGTAGCAACTTGCACAAACTCATACCTTATCATAAAACGAAGATGTGTGAAATTCATTCCATATATCGAGGAGCACATGGGCCAGGCTCTTCGACCCATTTTCTTACTTGTCTAGAAAACGATTCCCCAGGTACCTTAAAGGTTCATTTGAGCTCAGCTCTGTATTTACAACAATGTGTTAATGCTATTATACGAAACACGTTCTATCTTTATGGGCCCCTGTTAAAGGGATAGGTTTCAACCATTTCAAATAAAATATTGTGCATATATGTTTTGCTGATATAGTGATTAGAAATGGAGATAATCAACAACTATTTAAAAACCTCTTTTGTACATTTTTGAGAAAAGGAAGCATTTAAAAAAAAAATTAACGGCTGGTTCCAAATTATCGAATAATTGTGGGGCCCCACAATTATTATAAATGGTTATGTTTATGGATATTTTAGCCATTTCTGAACCGATTTTAATCAAATAAAGTTTATTATGCCATTAAAATTGTATGCTCTTTCGAACTTGACACCAAGATTTTCATTATCTCACAGAATTTTTTTTTTGTGTAACGCCCTCTATACAAAAACTCAACTATCCCTTTAACAAGCCAAGTTACTGCATGCTACTGTGCATTATTAGCAGATCTACACTACATGTACCTAGAAAATGCATTTAGTATCTACGTACAGTATGTATGACCCAAGGGTGGATAAGGCTTGCAAGATACACCTGGATCCCACTAATCCTTTTACCATGGTACATTTTGCAATCTAGAAAGGTCATTTATTATCTACACGTATCCCAGGGAGAAATAATAATGGTGGCTACTTGTGGAACTTGTGCACGTTCTGTCTTTTGACGCTCGTGGCAGTGTAATAAATTATATTTTGTTCACAAGGGCTATTTTTAAACTTTAGGGAGAAAAAAAATTGCCCCGCGAAAATGTTAACGAGGGCTATATTTTGTTGCTCACAAGGTCTATTTTGTTTTATTTATGTTTTTTTTTTGTGTTCATTATTATATATTTACTATTCTCAAACACTGTAAGAAATGATTATAAAGATCCCATCCTATACTGAAAACAACAAACATGCTTAGTCAAATAAAAAGAACATTTTGACTAACTAAGATGCAACATAGACAGCGAGTGCGATTTGTTTTTTTGTTTTAATTTCGTTTGCCCCTGTGTGTGCTTTGGCTCACAGGGGCGATTTCAAAGGTTCAGGGGGCAAATCGCTCTTTGCCCCCGTGTATTTTTTTCCCGCTGGTTCGCGGTACATCACTATTATTACCCTGGTCATCGGATGCATACTGCAATCAATCCAGCACATTTTTCACTCCCCTGGGAGCATTCCAGCCAGGCCACCTCGTAGGTGCACACAGTGCTAAAGACACACAGCCCACTAAGTCCTTACCTTGCTACATTTCACTGTCCTGAATATGCCCAGCAAATCAGCTGAAGTTTTCAAGCAATATTCTAGCAGAAATATCGAGAAAGTTCATTTAGTATGTACATGTTCTACCCTGGGGATGGATAACGATTGTGAGATACGCAGCTTACCCATCCCACTCACTGTGCAGTTTTTACTCTCCTTAAAGGGATCTAGTAACATTGTCAGAATACACAAAATTTACTACCATATCTGGCAGTTCTCACATATCTCATTGTATTTGTATTCACCAATGGAAGCAGGGAGCAGGTATTTTTATTTGTTTCATTTAAATAAAAAAAAGAAGATATGTTTGATCGAAGCGTTCAGATAAAAAATTATCTAGTGGAGACTGTCGACTGTGTGCAAAGTCAGCACTTGGTCATACAACACTCATTTCCCGTGGAATTTTCACTCATCACTCAGTGGACATATCAGATTGCAGAAATACACATTTGTATCAATCTTTAGTCAGTTTTTGCACACATTAACAAAGTTACTAGATCCCTTTAATATGTCTGGCAAAACTTGGCAGGCGACTGGCTTCTAATAAACGCAGGATACTCAATACTGTGCCAATATTGGTCCAATCGTTATGTGTACATCTGCGTGGGTATACGGAGGGGTGTCCCTCTTATCAAGTCCGAACCAATTTAGAATATTGATTGATCAAATTGTGCTCAATTGGTAGAGCATACAGGTAGGTCATGCATAGTCTTAAAGCCGAAAGCCAATTGAGGCAATGCATTACACTTAAATCCAATATACGTGTAGCTGCAGAGTAGATACTGTTGTAAGCTGTTTTTTAAAGGGTCAATCCCTTTGCGCATTGAAAAGCAATGTACATTCTGAATAACTAAGTACTAAATTTTAATTCAATATAGCTGCGATGGGAGTACTGTTGTGGACTGGTTTTTAAACAGTCAATCTTGCAGTATAAGAATATCTACTTCATTTATACATGTTCTATAGAACATTATGAAAGTCACTCTAGAGATTCATGAAGGTCCCAGTTTAAAAAACGAAATGTGAACTCTTTTTTAAGGGTCAATTTTGTCTTACAGGAAAACAATGAACTATCTACTAGATATGCTATAGATCTGCACAAAATTATGATAGTTAAAGAAATTGATAATGGTCCCAGTTTTTTAAACAAATGTGAACTGTTTTTAAGGTTCAATATTGTCATAGAAAACAAGTTGAATAAGAATATCTAACTAGATATGCTATATATATGCACAAAATGATGATAGTTGATTGATGAAGGTCAACATTTTGAAAACAACATGGATTAACTATAAACCGATTATTCTAATTGATTATTCTCATGAAGGTATATCTTCAAATGTATGGTTTCTTGTATGTCATGGTAAAGTGTTCTTCACAATATAATTGATATTTTGAACGAATATAGGGTAATAATAGTGTAAAGCGCAGTAGAGTATTATATATAGTAGCTGCGCTATATAAATGTTTATAATTATTATTATTATTATAGCAAACTAGAATGCATATTTCAATTAACAAATTACAAAACAATTGCAATTAATTATTGCAAGGTTCATAAAGGTTTATTACCTCCTATATGGTTCCTTGTAAATGGTGTATTGTGCGTGACAACATAATTTATATTCTTAATGAATATAGCAAACAAGACTTGAACTCATTTTGATTCATTTTAAAGTTCAATGGAATGGAAACACTTTCCTCCATTTAAAAACAGTGTTGTTCTCTATCTATTAAACACCAACACAGATTTGTAAAGCATTTTCATGTGTGGGCGCCTTTATTTCATGATGTATTTCAAACTAATTTAGATTTGCTACACTGTAACTTGACTTTTAAAAACAATGGTGTTATTCCAACACAGACTAAGGTACATACAGTAATATGTTACAATGTTTTTTTGTGTGGGCACCTTAATTCGATGATGTACTTAGAACTCATTACACGTCATGTTCAGCCTGGCTGCGGTGTAACATTGTAACATTTTAAATGGCTCGGCGTGAGCTGTCTTTTGACCCTCTTAGCCAATTTAGAATATTGATTGATCTAATTGTACCCAATTGCCCATGGTTCATACAGGTTTAGTCTCAAAAACTCATTAGACCTTGTGTCAGATTTCAATGAGCCTACAATGTAGCAGTTTTTAGTGGCACGGCATGAGCCGTCTTGTCACCCTGATAGCAAATAAAGAACATTGATCATAATTCTACTCCATTTGTTGCAGTTCATATGGGTATAGTCTACTCGTTACACTTCATTATAGATTTGCAAGGGCTCTACCAACAAACTTGTCCGTTTACTCAGGTTAAGTGAAAATCCCTTTAAAGGGGACCACGAGGCAAAGAACTACACATTATTATATGTTTTGGTACCGTTTTGTGATATCAAATAGATACCCAACATTTTGCAAAGGGTAGTGTAATTCATAAACAAAGCAATTAATTTCCACCACTTACGGAACCACTGCTATTTCCTGGTTCCATACGGGCCAACCATTTGCGAGTGCGCCAATGCTATTCACGCGCACGTTTGTAAACAATAGATTCCCGGGCGATTCGTTCGCTCTGCACACGTTGCAATTCACCGCACACATAGCAGTCTGCGTAATTCAGACCGCATGAACGTATGCTTTAGAATGGTGATGCATTTCCAATTATATAGATGTTACCTTTATTTAATAAGAATATTATTTTTGGGTGGTGGTACCCTTTAATATGGGCAAGTACATTTGAAAGTCACTTGGCCAACCAGCCAAGTAAATTGGAATGAAATTATTACACAAGAAATGTTTGAATCGTACAGGATTATGTGAATCAAATTCAAAGTATGAATTAAAAGTAACTTTATTTTCTCATGGTTTTCTAATGTCTATAACTTAAAATCTCTTGAACACTGTTATTTTACATTCTGACAATAATTCATTCAATGTCTCTTTTTCTCATGTACCGAAGTTGGGCGAGCTATTTTCTTAGGAACTTGCCTGAGTTGCCCTATTGGGCAAGTCTGAAAATAATGTTTTTGTAGAGCTCTAGATTTGCTACAATATGACAGGTTTGAGTGGCATGGCAGGAGTTGGGGGCAGGAATCCACACCAAATGGGTCAATACCCTGGGCGGCTAATTTCTCCCGATCGGTGTCGATTGCGTGATCGCTTTTCCCCCATCCGTATCATTAACATCACCATACGTGGGCACTGTCTGTATCATGAACTCTGCAATACCTAGTTGCAGCCTGTATCATTAACTCTACCATACATAGGCCAAGCCTCCACACTAACCTGTTCTCTACTGGTTCGGTCAGGCAAGTGAAATCATAAATGTTCAAAAATGTACTTGCCCGCTTACTTCTAGATAAGGAATAATTACATTCTTTCTACTCTCAAAGTTGAACAGCAATTCCAGTTTCCCAATGAGGCAAACAAACTAGACCATTTATGAAATTTACTTGCCCGACATCAATTTTGACTTGCCCTAGGCAATCCAGCAAGCGCTAGTGGCGATCGAGGCCTGCATAGGCACAGTCTCTAAAATGTATAAACTCCACAATACCTATAGGCCCAGTCTGTGTCATAAACGTCATCGTACGTAAGCGCAGTAGGTCTGTATCGTAAACTCCACTTTATGTAGTAGGCATAGTATGTTACATCATAAACCTAACCATTCATACGTTGCATGAACCCCACCATACGTCACATGAACACAATACGTAGGCACGATCAATGCTGCGTAGCGCAAACGAGATAATGGCCCAGCCCAGATACCCTCATTAAATGTGCCGGGTGAACATTCTCCAATGAACTTATCAAACCGATTGTAGAATTCAACCGGGAGAATACCATCGCAATGAATCATAATGAATCATAATTTGAGGGAAAGATTATCAATAATTTATGGTTGTTATATACTTGTATGGTTTAATACACAGCAGCATAAACACTAAGTCATAATATGAAAACAAAAATGATTGTTTTTTGGCTATACAGATACATGTAATAGCAGCCCAAACATTACATCATAATTTGAAAACAAAATTATCATTAATAGCTTTATACAGTTTACAGAAGCACAAACTTAAAATCATACTTTGGAAAGCAAAATGATCATGTATGGAGTTAATACACATTACAGAAGCACATGCTTTGAATCATAATTTGAGAACAAAATGAGTATTGATGGTTGTACAGACAAAAAATTAATCATAATTTGAAGGAAATGAAGATAAATCTGCATTTAAAATGCGCAAGCATGAACATCACAGGAATTGATGCATTTATCCATTTATAGGAAATATTTGATTTGCATAGAAACTCAAGCCATCAATGATTGCAAGCTATGAAATTACAGAAGCAAAAGTTAGTTGTTGGTGAATATTTACTTGCGGGTTCGCTCTTTGCAAACTCATTTCAGATTAGGTTAAAGGATTTTGTTCGAATACAGTTTTACAAAGATATTTGATCTAAATTGTATAATAGATACAAAGTAACTTTTCATTCGAAAGGTAAATGGCTTTTGGAATGATTTATCCTTTCAAATCCTTATTTTGTAATATCACCCTATGGGAAGATTTTCATTAAGTGTTTCTATTAGATATTTGATCAACACATTTATCTCTTATATTAAAATGAAAAATGCCAAACAATTTATCCTTTCAAATCGTAATTGTAACATGAGTATATTTCCGTATTTCAAGATTTTCATAGTGTTTCTATAAGCTGTACTGATCTGCTATTTAAAGTTGCCCTGTAGTGTTTTCATGGAGGGTCACTGTCTGATCCATCGTTAATTGCCATGTTGAAGACTTTATTTCCTGCCATCACCCATTAGACTGTTTCCATGTTTACCTAGCCTTGCCCTCCGTTGCTCCTTTCACACCACTATTAAGGCTAGTATCTAAACCGGTCAAAAATGCTTTGAACCTGTTGGTATGCAGTGAAACCTGCTCTACTGACCACCTGTCTATAGAGACCATCTGCTTTTAAACAAGCCTCAACATTAACTTGCCCGTTCGGGCAAGTAAAACCATGAAATGTTTAATTGCCCCAATTGAAAATGTACTTGTCGAAAATGAAATTTACTTGCAACAAAATTTGAAAAAGGAGACAAATTGATTGTGCTAGGTAGCTTGGCAAATCTCTCTCGTTTCTAGATGAGATTTACACATTACAAATTATATATTTTTCTATTGAAGTTAAACAGGTTTGTTAGTTGTCCCATCAGGCAACTAAACTATACCAATTATGAAATTTGACTTGCCCGACATAAATTTGTACTTGTCCCGGGCAATAGGGCAAGAGCTAGTGCCGAGCCCTGCTGTTTTTAATAAAGACCACTTATCTTGTCTCCCTGGGAAGCAGTTTACATGTAAATGATCCTGTCCATAAAGACCACCTGCTTAAAAAGACCACTTCTTGTCTCCCTTGTGTGGTCTTCTTTATCTAGAAGGTTTGAGTGTATTATGTCAAGAAGAGCCTATTATGTGAGCTAGTCTAACATTAGACCGTTCAACAAGGTGGTTCATAAGCAGGGAACGATGAGTGCAACCTTATGATATAAATGCTCTGGACCTGACAGAGCAGCATATTTGCCTTCTGACATAAATTTAATGTGCATTTTCTTCACCCATTGGTTGAGCATAACTTGAAAACTGGTCAAATTTAAGAATTTCTGTGTGAAAAGGATGCAAAAAATCTGATATATTGTAACGGATATTGCTATTTTGGGAGATTGCACGATTGATTGAAACAATCTGTTTAGGAATATAAACTGGAAGTGACTATTTTTGGAAATTGCGCAAACAGTAGAGACCAATTAATTAACAGTGAAACACTAGGACCCAACTGTTGACACTACTTCAGAAGGGGCTTAAGATTTGGAATTCTGGTGTGAGAGGGTTATACATGATCTTCATTGTCATGTAATGGAAGCCACTATTTCGGAAGAACTAAATGATGATGAGTAGAAGTAATCTGATTCACACAGAGGTCAAGAGTTTTATGCTTTAGAAGGGGTTTAAGTTTTTGGAATTCCAGTGTGAAAGGGTCATGCATAATCAACATTGTCATGTAAATGGAAGCCACTATTTCACTATTTCACTGTTTCACAGAGGTAAAGAGTTTTCACCGCTTCAGAATGGGTTTAAGCTTTGGACTTCCAGTGTGAAAGGGTTATACACACGATGATCTGCATTGTCATGTAATGGAAGCCACTATTTCACTGTTTCACAGAGGTAAAGAGTTTTCACCGCTTCAGAATGGGTTTAAGCTTTTGACTTCCAGTGTGAAAGGGTTATACACACGATGATCTGCATCGTCATGTAATGGAGGAGAATGAACGCCGAGTAGAAACCAATTAATCCTCTGCCACCTCTTAATTGAAGCTCATAATGAGTCCGGCAGATGCGTGTTGCTCACAAATTAATCCAGCTATGCAAACGGGCCCTTAGCGCAGACCGTGGATCTAAAGTTCTGCAAATGGTCAAATACTATTACAGCTCATTTTAAAGGTAGTTGAGATTTGTAAATCAGACGGCAGATGCGCTGTGCCATCTTTTGAACACAATACGTATGGTGCGGCATACACACTGGCTCGGTGTTATGTAGTTCACACAGACTAGCCTAGTTAAGATGGGCAAACAGGTAACAAGTTGACCGCACATGACAATCTTTAAATTGTGCGGCTAATTTGAATTGACACCAATTTTGTCCAGCTTCCTTACAAATGCTGCTCTTTGTACAAACCATGGGCTCTACTGCAAATGGTCAAATACTTGTATTGCTCATTTAAATTGACATAAACTTAATCCAGCTTCTGCACAAACCCTTGTATTGCTTATTTTAAAATGTGCTGCTATTTTAAAATTGACATCAATTTCAAAGTTTTGCAATCTATGTCAAAGCTAACAAGTCACATTGATACAGACTTGCGTTATTTTACCTTCAAAATGCACAGTGCTGCAATATGTCTTCCAATAATGTTATGCAGTACCTGTAATGTATTTCCCTTCAGCTATATCTCCAGCGGATGTGGCATATCAATAAGCAATTGAGAAACATTGTAAATATTTTATACCGCTCGGGACCGCAACCTGGAACTAACTGTACCTACTCGTCTTTTAAATGTCAACGAGTCAATTCTGATGCATTTGCGATTGTTCAAACAAACGGGACTCAATGTTTAGGCAACCTGTTTGTGGCGAGCCACATGCATACAAATGCATCAATGGCCATTTTCCATAAATTTAGCCAAGCCTCCACGCTAACTTTTTTTTTTCTCCTTGCCCCGAAAGCGGAAAATTTAATTTTCCAGAAAAAAAGTAATTGTGCTAGGTAGCTTGGCAATTTTCTTGCTTGATCCTAGATGGGATTTACACATAAGGAATTATATTTCCTCTCTTAGTTAAACAGAGAAAGAAAAAAAATACCATTTATGAAATTTTACTTCCGACATCTATTTTTACTCGCCCCAGGCAATAGGGCAAATGCTAGTGTCAAACCTTGATTTAGCAGTTTTAAAACATGACTTCATGGCCTTCTTCATACACAAAAAGGGCAATTTCATGATGTAGGAATCCTTTTAGCCTGTTCGCTACATGATTCTGAAATACCCATATACTTTGTGTACAGCCCACCAGGTACCTGTAGGCAAAGGGTTCAAGATGGGGAGACAAGCCATTTGAGCTGAATGTCAGTGAGTCTCGTGTGATGCATTTGCTGCATCTATTTAGGTATAGTCAACCTATTTGGTGACCCGCATGAATGCATTGGCCATTTTCCATAAATTTAGCAGTAAAAAACAAATGACATACACGCATGCACACACACACACTCACAGAAGCTACGGTAACCTTTTCAAAATGAGACGAGCTTTAACAGCTTTTGTAAAATGTAACAAAAAAGAGTGAGGTCTGATGCGTTTACAAGTTAGTCAACGTTCATTCACCCATGCATGCATCTTTAGCATTTTGATGAAATGGTTGTTAAGGGGGATGTTTCACAAAGACCCCAAGTCTAAGTTGGGCTTAAAATTATGGAAAGCCATTAGTTTCTTTGTAAAATATTTTTAACAAGTTCTTTTAAAATAGGCCTACAATTTTTATACAAATCATTAACATTTTCTTTCTTTTATTATGCCTCCGCCAACGTAGTGGCCGGAGGCATTATGTTTTCGGGTTGTCCGTCCGTCCGTCCGTCCGTACGTACGTCCGTACGTACGTCCGTCCGTCCGTCCGTCCGTACGTACGTCCCGTTTTCGTTCTCGCGATATCTCAAGAACCGGTTGACTGATCGATTTCAAACTTGGTATGAGTGTACATATTGGGGTGACAATGATCTGATTAGATTTTAGGGGTCATGAGGTCAAAGGTCAAGGTCACAGGACTCAATATATATGCAAAAATGCCTCGTTCTCGCGATTTCTCAAGAACCGATTGACGGATCAATTTCAAACTTGGCTTGAGTGTACATATTGGGGTGACAATGATCTGATTAGATTTTGGGGTTCATGAGGTCAAAGGTCAAGGTCACAGGACTCGATATATGTGCAAAAATGCTTTTTTCTCATGATATCTCAAGAACCGGTGAACAGATCAATTTCAAACTTGGTATGAGTGTACATATTGGGGTGGCAATGATCTGCTTAGATTTTGGGTTCATGAGGTCAAAGGTCAAGGTCACAGTACTCGATATATACTGTGCAAAAATGCCTCGTTCTCGCGATATCTCAAGAACCGGTTGACGGATCAATTTCAAACTTAGTATGAGTGTACACATCAGGGTGGCAATGATCAGATTATATTTTTGGGGGGTCATGAGGTCAAAGGTCAAGGTCTCAGGGCTCAATATATATGCAAAAATGGCTTGTAATGGCAAAATTTCAAGAACTGAATGTCAGATTTCAATCTAAATTGGTACCTGAATGTTTCTTTGGGAGCCAATGTAGCCATCAAAGTTTGGGGTCATATGGTCAAGGTCACGGGTCGAAATATATGAAAAATAAACAAAAAATTAATTCAGTGCACGTTAATTTGGGCTTGATATTAAAAATCACGTGATAGCGGAGGCATAATTTTCGACTGCGCGCAGTCGAAGATCCATCTAGTTAAAGAGACTTTGATGTGAAATTTTGTGGAAAGTTTCAATTATTTGCATTTTGGCTCTTGAATATGTTTAATTCCGAAGCTACAAATGGCTTTCCATAATTGTTAAGTCCAACTTAGTTTTTAGTTCGATTTGGGATCTTTGTGAAACACCCCACAGCACTATAAGGCTGTTCAGACAACTGGACTAAAAACAACAAATATTTTGGGAAAAATCATACAAAACTGAGAGAGTCCACATACACTGTAAATGTCAATGAGCAATGAGCATGTACAGTTGTGTTTGCTGCGGTTGTATCATATTGTACTCTAGTACAATTCAGTAAACTGTTATTAACCTTTTCTCCACTCCTGCACAATTGAAGGACAGCGTAAATGCCCTTATCAAGCCAAGCGTAATGTGTCATATATGAGGTAATACATGGGAAGTCTGGAGCTGTGGTGTAGTGTGGTCGGACTGATTGAAGTTGGGGGGGGGGGGGGCACTTGAATGATTTTTGGGGGGGGGACATACTTGTTGTTATTAACTAATTGTTACTTTTATGTGTTTTTTGGAGTCAAATTATCAGGGGGCATGTGCCCCCCCCCCCCCCCCCCCCTTTAGCTCTGCCACTTGTCTGGGGCATCAGTATTCTTTTTGCGGAATATTGGCTGCCAGACAGCAATTATACCCACCTACACATATATTAGTTTACTCTCATGCAATATGACATTCCTGGAAAATCATCGCAGTATTGCAGTTTGACATTTGTGTAAATATGCCCACTTAAAACTTTTTTTATAGTTGTTGTCATAGAGTGTCGATAAATATTAACACAAATTCAATGGACAAAATTGCAATAGACGGCAACTGATTTCTCACTTTCCCACTGTCATCATCTGTAGATGTGAACTCATTTCCGTTCCGTGCAAGACATAACTCGATTTTTGCTGAATATGTACCCCATTCATAGTACAGCTATACTAGACTTGTATGGTTCTTTCTTCATCTAAGAGAGTTTAAGGGGACCACCAGGCAAAGAACAACACATAATTATATGTTTTAGTACTGTTTTGTGATATCAAATAGATACCCAACATTTTGCAAAGGGTTGTATAATTCATAAACAATGCAATTAATACCACCACTTACAGAACCATTATTATTTCATGGTTCCGTACGCGCCAAACATTTGCGAGTGCGGCAATGCTTTTCACTCGTACGTTTGGAGGCAATAGAATCCCGGACGATTCGTTCGCTCTGGACAAAGGTAGTCTTCGTACATGCACACCCATGAACGCATGCTTTAGAATGGTGATGCGCTTTCCAATTATATATTTTTTTCTGGAAACATTCTTTCTGAACTTGTTGATGGAATGGATAGTACTAAAGATGTTACCTTTCATTTATAAGAATATTGTTGTTGTGTGGTGGTACCCTTAAATGATTTCACACTTTCCAATCTCATCGTCTTTAGATGTTCAATAATTGTCTGTTTAGTGCAAGATTTAGAGAGTGGTATCATTCCTCTTTTCCTCATCCCTTAACCCACGAATGTATACTCTTACATTCATTTACATCTTGGTGCCTGTATAGTTCATATGAACATGAATGGAATGATGCATTATCAAAGAGATTGCAAGGGATTTCGCACTTTCTAACTTTTCATCTTCTTTAGATGTGAAACATTTCTGTTCAAAGCAAGACATTGTAATGATTGTTTTTCCTAAATATGTCATCCGTTAATATACATCCATGCTACACTGTATACACACTGTATGATCATGCATAATGCTTCGTCTAAGAGAGCGACTGATTTCCCACTTTCCCACTTTCATTGTCTTGAGATGTGAAGTCATTTCTGTTCAGTGCAAGATTTCGAAATTGGAATTATTCCTCACCCCTAAACTCATCCATTCGTTAACAACTTGGTGCCTATATAATACATATGAACATGAGTGACGTATCATCAAAGAGATTGCAACAGATTTTGCACATTCCCACTTTCATCTTCTTTAGATGTCAAGTCATTACTGTTCAGTGTAAGATTGAGAGAGTGTGAATAACCCATGAATGTAAACTCTTACATTAATTTACAATTTAGTGCCTATATAATGAACAATTGAAGAGATTGCATGTTCAGATTTCACACTTTCCCACTTTGATCTCCTTTAGATATGAATTCACTCCTATTAAAGGGATCTAGTAACATTGTCAAAATCCTCAAAACTTACTTGGAAATCTAGCGGTTCTCACATACCTCACAGTATTTGTATTTCCAATAGAAGCACTGAACAACTTTCGGTATTCCAAATTTCTCTTCCATTATAAAAATATATACATGTATGACTTATGTGTTCAGATTTATAATTTTCTAGTGGATAATGATAATTGTACAAAGTCAGTGCAATAAGTTACTGAATATCACCATACATTTGTGCTCATAACTCGGGTCATACAACATTTATTTAACATGGATTTGTCACACATCACTCAGTGAACATATAAGATTACCAAAATACATATTTGATCAACCCTTCTTCATTTTTGCACATATATAATTATATGTCAATAAAGTTACTTTTAAAGGCATATATGCGTGGGTTAAAATGGGTAGTCGGCAAATTCCAACTCGCACTTCACCGTAATCTCCCGAGGTAAACTCACGATATATGTTGGATCGATCGAAGAGCGGTGCTTCGAAATATCTGAACACGGGCCTTCTTATGAAATTACATGCATCACACAGCTGGTATCTATTATATACCGTGCGAATTGCTCGAGCTGTAACCTGAGGCAATACATCGCTGATAAGATCAAACAGCGGCACTGTGAAGTCGGTGCGGTTGAGCGTGTTACGTAATATTTTCGCTCGTAAACATCTCTGATGGATCTCCATTTGACCATGATTCGACTAGTACAAACATTCCGAACGCGGCTATTTTTGATGCATTTTCGACTCGGGTGTTCGTGAAGTGGGACAGTTTGCGATTGCTACTTATAACTGAGCCAATGGGGATTACGTACCGTGCGTAAATATTCGCAATATGGATCCACGCGTCTAATATACTGGTCTGAATTCCCTTTAAATACAAGCAGGAAAGTGGCATAATTTTCAGAGGGGTATGTTTCATTGTTGTATAAAAAGACCAGTCTGAAAATAATTTTACATCAAACTCTATTGGAAAGTACAAGGGTTCTTTCATGATTTTTGGGGGCTCTTTTGAGGCTAAATCACCTTGAGCTACAATTTACTTTTTGCATTTTAAGATGTTCTAGGGAAAAGTTAATGAATTTGTTATTGTTTAAAATTTGATAGTAACTATCAAACGATTTGTTTACCAATTTTCCAAATGTGATTTCCTCCCTTGTTTGAGTTGGTGAAAACAAATCAAGTCATTAATTATTTGTACTCCTCCCATGACCTACATGTATGATACATCACACCACACAATAGAGTGCAACCAAATGATATTATTATATTATTATTTTATTATATATACGTCCACCATTTGTGTACAACCCATGAATAATACATCAAACCTTATTTATTTATCCATCCCTCAATCCTGATAGAAAGGTCAACAGTCACAATGTTGCGTATATATATTTGGATAGGAAAGTTTTTATGAAATTTTTATTTTGATCATAACATTTTATACATTCTGAGCATAACCCGTCCCTTGCTTTTTAAGTGCAA
Organism: Echinarachnius parma; assembly: GCA_037951105.1. Lineage (NCBI taxonomy): Eukaryota > Metazoa > Echinodermata > Echinoidea > Clypeasteroida > Echinarachniidae > Echinarachnius > Echinarachnius parma. Next base: position 418,267 of record JBAMJV010000324.1, on the reverse strand, counting down.
ATATCAATGTCTTTTGATAAGAATGGTTTTTATGAATTTTTAAATTTGATTAAATACCGACTGCCATTTTAAAAATTCACTCCATTGTTTGAAATTGATCTAATTGCAAGGGAAAACAATTATTTTTTTTAATAGGAAAGGTTTTTATGAATATTTCACTTTGACTGAATACCAACTACTAATTTATTTATTTCTGAGTGCAACCCCTCGATTGTTCTTTAAATTAACTCATAAGTTCAATGGAATAGCCCGGATAGAGTACACAAATAATGATGTCACATTCTTTTGCTATATCAAAGCACTGGTTCTAAACAACTTGTCCTTTGATTTGGGCTTTTGTTGATTGCGCATTTTTGGCTTGCCTGACATGGTTTAGAGTCATGTCAAAAAATAGAGCTCTATGATGTCACACTTTGGTCCGCTATGATTCCTGTATTAATTTAAAGGTTTTATACAATAAAATAAAACTAATTTTCCCATTTCCCCCTTTTTGTTACAATATACATACTAGCATTGATAATACAATGTTCCTTCAGATTAAACAATCATGAATTTAGCATTTAACAATGTTGTTCAGGGACTTGTAACCAAAGTTTGTTTTCTTCTTCTGTGAAATGGCAAATCACACATTAACTTTTTTTAGTTGCCAAATATTTCCACATTTGCGATCATTTGAAGTTGATCTGATTTCTCATTTCCCTTTTTTTTTGCTACCAATGGCTGATACTTAAATACATAGCAACTCAAATTTGTTTAAATGTTAATTTCCCCAAATTTGTCCACACTTCATTTGAAGCAGTTGTAGATTCATCCGTCTACCTGTTTTGTACCTAGATCTATAGGCATGAATGATGCATCGTCCAAGAAAGCCCAACTGATTTCTCATTTCTCTCTCTGTTTTTATCCATGAATGATACATCAAACCTGATCCCTTGACCCATCACTCAACACCGATAGAAAGGTCAAGTGTCTGGACATCATATCAGCTGGCCATTACTACTGCAGAGCTCCACACTTCCAATTTTTGGGGGATTGTGGTCTTTTCATGCCAAGAAAATTATATCTTCTCAATTTAGGTAGCTCCTCTCAACATAGAAGAACACAAAACTTGGCCCCAAGTTACATGAATGATACATCAAAGCAAATCCCTTGACCGATCAGTTAACATGAATAGAAAGGTCAAGTAAATGCTGACCATTTGTATGGCAAGTTTCCACACTAAACTTCTTATTTGCTAGTGGCCTCGCCAGGCTAGTATTCAATTTATGATAGCCTAAATCAAAATTGAATGGCTTAAAAAATCTGCTTAATTTCTAAACTAGGTTTCTATTATAAATCTTTTCCCCTTTTAATGATCCAAACTGTGATGATTGAAGAGTACTACAAAATGTTCTTGTTTTGTCATTGTGAGGTTGAAAATCTAGCTGCCGATCAGCTAGATCATCAGGTGACCCAATTATGATTTTTTTTTTTTTTTTTTTTTGCTAGCCTAAATGTTTAGGGAAGGAACCAACACAAATAGCCAAGAGATATTCTTGGAAATGTTTCATTAATGATTCATTTTGAGACTTCCATGCATCGTTAAACGATAGAGCCATGTTTTTCAGAGCTCTTAATTGATTGAATATGATATTGCAGGCCCCAACCTTAGGGAGAAAACCAAGACGGGTAGACTTGAGACATTCTTGGAAATGCTTGGTCATGAATAATTCATATTGAGACTGTCTTGCATCGTTAACAATGGAGCCCCCTGTGATGTTTTATAAAACTTGTCAATTGTTGTCAGTGTCCAATTATTGTAACTTCCATGGCAACAGCTAAAATGTTTGATGCTGATTAGATGTTGCCATGGTAATTAGACAGGGGTCTACAACGACTGGAAAAGTTTTATGAAATGGGGCTAGGATCGGGTTATCAGACTATGATTTTTGCTGGCCCAAAGTTAAACGAGGGTACCAAAATAGATCGCCCTGCCTGTGACATTCTTGGAAGAGCTTCATGAATAGTAAATGTATCTTTAACAATGAGGGCACAATTTGCAGCTGAATTCTCCGCTTGTGTGTCTTTCCTGGAATACTGGAATGTAGTACACATGTCCCCTAATGATCACTGTAATGGCCTAGTCACTCTGCACCGTTCCTCCCATAGAATTATGAATAAACAAACAAACTCGTTTATAACTAGAAGGCCCACTTATCGCGCGCAACTCACGTGCCCCATAGACTTTGTACATGGGCAAGATGGCCGAGCGACGCGATTTTTGGTAAACTTCTCTACGTCATCGCGGTTGACCTAGAAAGACTTGACCAATCATCATCATGTGAAGCGCGTAGCCTATCGCGCTTATTTTCCTGCGCACTGTCCTAGATTTTGAGAACAATGGGATCCATGGTAACGTATGCATATAAACTTGTTTTCTTGACCTCGATCCGGTGACGACGCTGTGAACTGCTCTGTGATTGGTTCATGCAGTTCCAAAAGTTACCTACAATGCAATTCTGATGACGTAGAGAAGTTTACCTGCCTGTGGCAGAGTGACACCCCCCTGGTTCCTCCTTCCGTTTCCTATTCAATTAAAATGTGGAAAAATTGATCAGTATTTGGCAAATTTTGAAGTTCCATGACGTTTTGTTTCATATGAAACAGAGCCGAATTACAAGTATCCCACTACTCCATTCCGAACTTGGTCCGCATCATTTTGTTTCTACCATTTTCTATCCGTCGGGCATCTGTTTACGATATCCTGGCGATATGTGACAAACGCTTGAGGGTTGTCGAGCACAATACTTATTGCCCTCATTACTTCATTCCACCATGTTTTGCTTGGGGAAAGGGGGAATAAGATATGACATTTCCTTCAACTTTAATGGTGTTTTCCTTGAGGCGTCAATAAGCAATATACATGTATGTAAGCTCTTTTTCTCAACCAATTTTCTAGGACACGTTGCATTTATGCAATGCTTTATGACTTTGCAGCCTGGAGTGAGGCTGTTTTTCTTTAAAACCGTAAATGGTAATTTACTGAGTCCGTAAAAATATTGATGACATGCAATAACTGTAGATGCCCTAGGCATAGGTCTTATGTATACATTGTAGATGTTGTATAATGATGTAAATGCACATTTTGCATTTCACATGTATGTATAAATGTGTGTGAAAGGGCTTTTATCCACATTTGCTTGTGCTCTTAACCCAGATGTAGTGTTTGGGTACCTGGCAGGAATTTATTATTGCCTAGTATATAGATGAATTGCTGTTCTAGTCTATAAGGCATTTTTAAACTGTTCCCTACTAGATTTTGCAATCACCATCTATAGAGTTTAATACAGAGCTCACCAGGTTCCTGTCAGCAATGTGATGGTATTTGATTATTTGATAGGCTTCTAAACTCAGATTATGATATTGCCAGAATGGATATTTTTTTAAATGGTAGAAAGACAATGATTACCAAAGAGTGTATGTACTTATTTAACAGATCTTGTAATAAATATCTCATTTATTGAATTAATAATTTGACCCTTCTTTTGTAATTCTTAGTCAACAAGATATTTAATATATGATAGGATTCTAAATACAGATGGTTATGATGTGGTATGAAAATTTATAAATTGTAGAAAGATATGACCGAAGTGGATCGATTATGGCTCACTTTTTAATTATTTCTCTAGTATTACCTTGGTGAAGATAATGACAATTAATGCTTTCTCAGTCGAGGAGACTATTTAATATTTGATAGGATTCTAAACATGGTTGGTTTATTACCGGTAGTGATCATCTCCTGTTCAAGGTCTATCTACTCTACTTGATTACTGCATACCCCATTGACTACCGTTGCCAGTTGGCCCATGTGTGGATTCAATGGGAATATGCATTGTAGGATTAAACGGCTTAATAACTTTTGTAGGATATTTGCAGAATGTATGCTTTGCTGCTTTACCAGCCCACTTTAACCTATATGATTGGAGACTATTTCATTTTGGAATATAACATGCGTTCTATTGGAAAGACTTGATCCAAGTGAAAAGCTTGGGTTAAATAAACACATATATATCATTTGTGGCCTTTGTTGGGCTATACAATTTATGCTTGGCGTCTTTGTCATCCTCTCTTAATCTATCAAAGAATATTTTGTTTTGGTATACAAACATGTGCATTGTAATGTGATGCATATAAGCAAGAGGCAAGAGGCAAGATGCAAGAGAAAAGGATTGGGTAAATGAAAGTAAACACATATATCCTATGTAGCCATAGTTATTATGGGAAATAAATGTATGCTTTGCTGCCTTTCCAGCCCAGTTTAACACATTAAAACCTTTATTATTTTGGTATAAAGCATGTATTCTATTGGAATGACATGATGAAAGAGAGAAGAGGTTAAACTTTCGTCTCATTTGTGGTATTTGTTATGGGGAAAGAAATAAATGCTTTGATACCTTGCATGGCCATTACACCAAGGCAATAAATGCTTTGCTACCTTGCATGGCCATTACACCAAGGCAATAAATGCTTTGCTACCTTGCATGGCCATTACTCCAAGGCAATAAATGCTTTGCTACCTTGCATGGCCATTACTCCAAGGCAATAAATGCTTTGCTACCTTGCATGGCCATTACTCCAAGGCAATAAATGAGCTGTTCCCTTCTTACCTCATTGAAGACGATTTAATTTGTAACATGCAATTTCCATGATAGACCCCAGCCAGTGTATTGTGTAATCAGTCCTAAACGGGTTAATTTTCAGAAAATTACATTTATTGACTTGTTTCCTAGCCTAGGGGGAACCTTCATCACTATTGGAAATGGCATTATTATAGCTAGGAAATCAAATGGAAATATGCCTGTTTACTTGGAAGTGGCTGGCTGTGACACCATTGACATTTGTTTAATAGCATTTTTTATTTATAATTGGTGTTGTGATGTATTTGCATTGGCTGAAAGTGGGATGAGTAGTAGGTTCAATGCAGTAAACCTAATATTGTCCAACCTGTCTTAGTTGCCACCTGTCTGTACCAGCCATCCTGCCTATAGTGGCAATCAAAAGTGATCCCCTGCAGAGAAAAATGTTATGGAACCATATGGAACTTTAGAGGTCACCTGTCTACAGTGGCCATTATTTCCCTTAAGAGGTCATTATACACAGGTTTGACTGTACTCCATTTTGACAACCAGATACATGTTCATCTCTACCATGTTTTCACCCCCCCCCCCCCCCCCATAAATGATCGCAGTGTACATTTGAAGAAGAAGACAAAATTGATTTGATGACGAAGAAGATTTCTGCACAACAACGTACATCCAAGTTTCATAGAAATGTCAAATCTCAAACTGAATCATTTGATCGTCCACCAAAACATATTCAGTATTTGTGTACAGTGGTAATGAGCATCTTCTATCAGCATGGTTCCACCATAATTGGCTTAATGGGAAGAGAAGAGGAGGTACCAGGGGAAATAACATTTCACTTTAAGGGACTACTTTCCTGGTCTGCTTCCTCTAATATGTTTGTTTGCTGATGTTGTTTTTTGCATTAAACTATATGAGAATACTTGGTTCTTTCTGACATTTCACATTAGAAATAATATTCAAAATTAGTTTTGCGATTAACTTCATGATCATTTTGTAGGCTATTATGATTTTAGGGCCTTTTTGTGATTCAAGAACCTGCCTCAAGGAGATGAGAGCACAGCCATGATACAGGTTATAGTGATATCTTTGAGTTAGAGCCAATGATTGGAATAAACATGGTGACTGGGCTGGGTGCGGGCTGTGTTGCTGTCAAGCCCCCTGCCCCTGGGTAGCGGCTGAAAAGTTCAAACTTGTTACAGACCAGCAGCAGCAGGTGTTATGGAGTAAGCCGTCCGTCACGATGTCCCTTGGTATTTGCGGGATTATGCAGTGACCTGAATAAAGGTGTTGACAGTTCTAGAGATATAATACACGTATATGATTAAGGGACACCATCCCACCTTTTCTGGTCCATTTTATAGGATGTTGTGAAACAATATACTTCTCTGTGATGACAAAAATAATGGCAAGGCAGGGCTCTAACGCTTGCCCAATTGCCCGGGGCAAGTACAAATTTATGTCGGGCAAGTAACATTGCGAAAATGGTCGGGGAACTAACGTTTCTGTTCAACAATGAGAGACAAATTTGTTTTATGTAATTCCTTATTACGTATAAATCTCATCAAGAAACAAGCAGAAATTCAATTTGCAATTACAATTTATTTTTCTTTTGTTTCTTATTTGTTTTGGGGGGCAAGTGCAATTTTAAACATTCATGATTTTACTTGTCAGAACGGGCAAATTAACATCAAGTTAGTGTGGAGGTTTGTTTGTTGAGTGTAAAAGAATGCAAAACATTTTTTATTCTATGTCAACTGTAAAACTTCACATGGATTGTTATATGACTCAAATCAAATTGTTAAAATGTCATACAAATTTTTATTTTAATAAGCTTCCTAAAGACATATTATCCCAACAGTAAAATTGCAATACATTAATATTTCATGCCTGAATAAAACATTAATTTAAGACAAGCTTGAAAAGGGTATTTGAAGTGTGAACTGTAGAAGCATGTCTTTGTGTGAAATAAGAATTGAAGCCACAAATCCAATTTGAAATGCCAAAGCAATTTAAGCTTCCTTAATACATTCTAGAGAAAAGCATTACATTTGTACTTCATGCCTCAACAGTCCATATTACAGCACACATTAAGACAAGTGCTAATTGATGTGATATGTCAAAACCTTGACAGCATTTTAATTGTTCCGTCTGTATAATGGTTTCCATGACAATGCATCAGAAATTGATCCATATTAAGTGGGATTGCAGGTGCAGAACATTCCGGATTATAGCTCGTTTAAAGGGGTCGAGTAACATTGTCCAAATCCTCAAAATCCAATTGGAATTCCAGCGGTTCCCTCATACCTTGTTGTATTAACAATATGAGCATGGGACAGGTTTTGGTTTTTCTAAATTCCCTTTTGTTAAAAAGATATTTATGATATTTATAACCGTGTACAAAGTCAGTGCAATGAGTTAGTGAATATCACTTTGCATTTTTGTTCATTACTCGGCCATATAAACGTCAATTTAACTTGAAGTTTTCACACAATACCCAGTGGACATATCAGATAACAAAAATACATGTGTCAACAACGTTACTAGATCCCTTTAAACCTATTTAAGACTGTTTGATTTTGTGTGACATGCATTATCTATCTATAGGCCACAGCCCAAGCTTTATTGGGGGGGTGGGGGGGGGGGGGGGGGGGGACCAGTCCTGAAGGGGTTAAATGGGTGTGATATTTTTTTCTCATTAGGTTATTGCATTTTTTCATGATAATCATACACTACAATTATAATTTGTCAAGCATCCCAATTGAGAAGCACAATATCACGTTATCTAGTATCACTTACATTAAAAATGCAATCATTGAAATGATTAAATATTAAATTCAACGTGTGATGCATGCAATCGTAATCAAGTCAAGACAATAAATGAGTTAAGTGGTGGGACTTAAGGGGATCTAGTAACTTTGTTGACAAGTGTAAAAAGTGATGAGTGATTAATAAAATGTATATTGGTGTGATATGATATGTCCACAAAGTTGTTTGTGAAAATTTCACGTTTATTGGATGTTTTTTGGCCGAGAAATGAGCAAAATTGCAAAGTGATATTCACTAACTTTGTACACGGCTTAAATTATCACTGTAGACTTTTTAACATCTGAACACTTCAATCGTAAATATCTTTTGAACTAAATGAAAATTTGAAAAATCAAAACCTGTCCCGTGCTTTTATTGTCAATTATTAATATGACAAGGTATGAGAGAACCACTAGAGTTCCAAGTAAGTTTTGAGGATGTGGACAATGTTACAAAGTCCCTTTAAATGCTGATTTTTCATTTTCTGGCAGTACTTCAAAGTTAATCACACCTCGCTCTCGAGGAAAAAGTAATACAATATGCCGCTCTTCAGAACAGTTAATCGCAAGAAATGTCATTTCCATCATATTAATGTGAGTGGAATACAGAAGGGGCCTATATTTATGGATGGGCACTTTTCAGATTGCTATTTTAAGGGACGGCAGAGAGCAATATGATAGCACATGAATTATTGCCTCATCGTATTAATGGAATCCATGGATGTCTCTACTTCATCACAAATGTATGTACATACTTGCCTTAATGGAATGCTGCCTGTTGAGTGGTCCCAAACCATTTACCATGGAGAACATGCATACATGTACAAACAATACATAATTACACACACAAACGCACATAATATCCACGCTAACATCAAATAAACTCTTATACATACAATACAAACAAACTCACATACATACACGTTTACAAACACACAAATTGGAAATATTCTATACCCAACGTAGAAATAAACATGTATAAAATATCATCATGAACATGGTTTATGTAACCCTGTTTGTAACCCTGAGGAAGACGTGAGTACGTCACAATTTTGTTTAATAAAACTTATCATCAGTTGGATATATAATAATGTTTCACCAGACTCATTTTATTTTATTTTATGTTGTATACATGTATACATGTGTATATTTATGGAAACATACAAATAACAAATTCATACACAACGCACAGTAGTAATAAGGGAAAGTTTCTGCATTGGGCGCAATCTATATTGATCGCCAAATATTCCAAGATCCGAGTTTAATTAAAATTTCTGATGGATTATCCTGGCTACTACGCCATGTCATGCAGACTACGTTCAGATTCACTTCTGGAATTTCTTGTTTATTGTGAATATATGTACTGTACATACATGGCAGGCCTTGTAATTAGCATTGGCCCGACGACGCCGCCAAAAGTTAGCTTATGGCCACCACCGTTCTATTAACCCATTGCTTACGGGAACCGGGTGGGCTATGTACAAAGCCTATAGGGATTTCAGAATCTCGTAGTGAACGGGTTAATGTTTGATTTTACTTGCCGGAATGGGCAACCAAATCAGACAATGCTTTTCTTTGGGCCACAAGATTCAGGTTTCAGTCCACTGAAATTTAGGAAGCTTTGATTTTTACTTGCCCAACTCAGCCACAAAGAAAAAGAACAGCAAATAATTTATGACATTGTGTATACTACTTTCCAATAGGTTTCATATTCTTATTTGTTCTATTAAATGCATGCCACTACACCGTGTTTCATTATTAAGCCCACAGCACTCTACAGTCCGATTCAGATCCAGCAAACAACAGCGTATCTGATCTAAAGAAAGACATGCTTGGAGTGTAGTTCAGATACGTAATCTGTCAGACTGGGTTCATATCTTATGCTGAAAGCACAGTTTTAATAATGCTTTTAACAAATACTGTTTTAATTTCTATAATGCCTTTAATATATGAATCATCATCATCTCTAAGTGCTTTACAATGACATTTATATTACCCCGGTCATTGGACATACACAGGTAATCCCCATGTGATGTGCATTTTCTACTCCCTTAGGAGCAATGCATCCTGGCAGCCTTGAGGCTCACACAATGATATGTACATGTATGTAAAAGGAAGTTGTATACATGTACATGTTTTGCTTCTATGGGGTCCCTTTGTATGCTATATCATGCAAGATGCAAACTTGTAAGAATACACCCATGTGATGAATTTATATTCTTATGCACATCGATCTATCTTGTTTGTTTTTATTAAATCTTTCCATTTGATAATGTTAATGATGTTTATTACCTTGCAAGACTTTTGTTTGTTGTATACATGTAAACTTGTTTAAACATAGGTTTAAAAGTTGTTTTAGATGTGATGTATGATACATGGATATATGATGTGATGTGATATATGGACTGGAAATTCATATTTTCCCCAACTTATTACTCTGAATGAGATTCCTTTTTGTTACTTTGTGTACATTTTAATATTCATGAAGAAACTGAACGATCATGCTATTTATAGATATGATAAAGCTCACAGTGAAAACAATCTGAAAGACATGTGAATGATACTTTGCATTATTTGATTTTTTCTTTTACTTAACCATCTGATTCTAAAGCCCAGCCAAAGGCATTTTCTATTCGTTTCATCCCTTTCATCCCTTAATGTACATCTATATCTGTACGTCTGCACAGGGACTAATACATCTTGAAGTGAATGGGCATCCTGTTTATGACAACATATTTTCAAATTAGGTTCCATTTGAGGAGTTACTGTAGTTTGTTGGGATAGATTCCAGTTTAGAAGGTAGTCGTTAAAAAAATAAATTAAAAAAAAGAATTGCTGTTTAGAAGTATTTGGTAGCAAATAGATTTAATTTTGGAAGAAGAGTTGTTATCAAACAGATTCCATTTTAGGATAGAGAGTCTGTAAAGCAGTTTCTCTAGAACATAGTTGGTAGAAAAAAGATGATATTTTAGAAGGGAGTTAATCAAAAAGGTTAATTTTAGGTTAGGGTTGGTAGCGAGTCAGTAAAATAGTAGCTAAAAGATTCTATTTTAGAGGATAGTTGAATGTAAAGAGGAGTTGGTAGGAAATAGATTGCAGAATAGGATATAGTTGTGAGCACAGTGATACATCCGCTTGTCCCCCAGGGTATTTTCTATCTATTGATCCGCAGATTCCGTTTCCCCTATGCACTGCTCTTTATCACTGCAGAATAGATGAAAACAGATTGATTTAGATGAAAGGAGATGTTGGAGCAAATGTGCATACAGTGTATGTCTGTACTAGAGATGTTTATGAAATAGATCCCATTTTGGGAGAGAGTTGATATCAAATAGATTCTATTTTATAAGAGAGTTGATATCAAATAGATTCTATTTTATAAGAGAGTTGATATCAAATGGATTCAATTTTATAAGAGCGTTGATATCAAATAGATTCTATTTTATAAGAGAGTTGATATCAAATAGATTCTATTTTATAAGAGAGTTGATATCAAAGAGATTCTATTTTATAAGAGAGTTGATATCAAATAGATTCTATTTTATAAGAGAGTTGATATAAAATGGATTCAATTTTATAAGAGCGTTGATATCAAATAGATTCTATTATGTAAGAGAGTTGATATCAAATAGATTCTATTTTATAAGAGAGTTGATATCAAATGGATTCTATTTTATAAGAGAGTTGATCATATCAAATAGATTCTATTTATAAGAGAGTTGATATCAAATAGATTCTATTTTATAAGAGAGTTGATGAATAGATTCTATAAAGAGAGTTGATATCAAATAGATTCTATTTTATAAGAGAGTTGGTTGCAAATAGATTTCATTTTAGGATAGAGTTGCAAGCGCAGTGATCCGTCAGCATGTTCCACTCCCCCAGCCCCAGGGTTATTTCTCTCTATCGATCCACAGACTTTGTTTTTCCTATGCACTGCTCTTTATTACTGCAAAATATATCAAAGTAGCTGCGGGAGGAAATACATACATTTTATACGTAGAGAGTTCCAGAGTTGTTACAAAATTCTATCACAATTCATACAATCATCTTGCCTACATACATTAGCAGAACTTTATGATAATTTTCAGATTTTTCATCACATTTTCCCCTTCAAGACACTTTTTTAAAAGTTAGAATATTTTCATTTATACATTTTTAATGAAAAAAAACACATTTATTTGGAAAAATAATTATATATTATTATCAAAACCAGATAAATGTACAAATATACATAATCTAATCTTGATATGAACTTCTTGTCTTTTTTTATATTCTTACCTATCATTCTTGAAAGGAGGAAGGTTTTTATATGAAACCCAAAACCACGCCTCATTAATTATCAGAACACCAAATAGATTTTCCTCATCAAATTCAATAAATGAGTATATATTTTGTATTATCAAATTTAATAATTATATCTATTTTTCTATTTCTTCATTGTTTCTTTGCAGCATTCCAGACAGAGGGCAAGCTGTATCTGATCCTAGACTTCTTGAAGGGAGGAGATCTCTTCACAAGGTTGTCAAAAGAGGTAAGACACGTCTTGGGGACTAATAATGATATTGGCGAGTTGATTTACTGTATGTTTATTTGGTTAGCAGGTTGATATATGTACATGTTTGTTTTTTGTTGGTTGGTTGGTTGGTTTTAACCTGCATCTGATTCTAGACTTCTTGAAGGGAGGGGATCTCTTCACAAGGTTGTCAAAAGAGGTAAGACGTGTCTTGGGGACTAATATTGATATTGCATTCAATTACAATTTGAGCACAAACTTGCATCGTCACTTTCGTGATTTGAATCGTCTTTGATATAGACCTATGCAAGTACCCCTTTCATAGTGCGCTGATTGTCATCGGATGCATAAGGCAAATTCTATCAGTATTTTCATCGGTGTGACACCGTTAAAACCACTATGAAAAGGGTATAAGTCTCCCCATGAATGTTACCATTACTGGGGAATAATTAAAGATATTTGGAGACGGAAACATTGAGAGAGAAGTAAAAACCTTTCAAATGGTTTACCTTTATTGGCTTTCCTCAAATTACATCTTCGGGTGAGAGTGAGAAGGGCGTTAAGTCTATTTTACACGAAATTGAGTTCTAAACACATACCATCTTGTAGGTTATAGCCTTCTTTGTATGATGCAAAGTTCTCAGATAATGATTACGTCTAATTTGGGGAATATTTGTAAAATATGAAAGAGAGCTACATTTGGTTCCTACATGCCTGTCAAACTACCGCATGATTATCTCTGAAGTACAAAAAGTGACTTAGCGCCCTTCTCTTTCTCAACCGACGACAACATGTACATTTTATACATGTCTCCTTTGTAAAATGGCAATGAGTCCTTGGAAAACTACTGCGTCATAATTAGAAATGGACAATCACGCCAATTATTACGCCCAATGATTATTAAAGGGGCTTGCACAACGGATGGAGAAAGGGAAATTAATCTGGAGCACTAGGGGAAGGGGCTTGATGGTGATCCAGGACCATACCCCTATAAAGGACTAGAAAAACAAAATATATATCTTGCTTGCTCTGTTGAGCATGTCAATCATATATTGACTAGAGTTTTAAGCTATAAATGGCAAGCAAGTTGTTATTTAGAAATGGACAATCATGCCACTTATTCGGCCCAGTGGCTATCAAAGGGTCTTGCAGAACGGATGGAGAAAGGGAAATTAATCTGGAGCACTAGGAGAAGGGGCTTGGTGGTGATCCAGGACCATACCCATATATACACTGTAGGACTACACAAAAAAATGATCTCGCTTGCTCGGTTGGGCAAGTAATTCATATAGTTTGCCTGACAGCAAAATTCACTTGCAAAATGTTTAAAGCTATTAATGGCAAGAAATTTGTAATTTAGAAATCACAATCACGCCAATTATTACGCCCAATGATTTTTGAAGGGGCTTGCAGAACGGATGGAGAAAGGGAAATTAATCTGGAGCACTAGGGGAAGGGGCTTGATGGTGATCCAGGACCAGACCCTATAAAGGACTAGAAAAACAAAATATATATCTTGCTTGCTCTGTTGGGCATGTAAATCATATATTGACTAGAGTTTTAAGCTATAAATGGCAAGCAAGTTGTTATTTAGAAATGGACAATCATGCCACTTATTCGGCCCAATGATTATTGAAGGGGCTTGCAGAACGGATGGAGATAGGAAATTAATCTGGAGCATTGGGGGCAGAGCATCGATGCTGGTGCAGGAATATATTCCTATAAAGGCCTATACAAAAAGAATTCTTGCTGGCTCGTTGGGCAAGTGAACTACATATATACAGTCAAACTTATCTTAGTGGCCACCTGTCTATGGCAACCAACCTGCCTATAGCGGCCAACAAAAGTTGAAGAGAAAAACAATGGTGTTGTCTGGTTTCCCCTTATAGGTGGTTACTACACACAGGTTTGGCTGTATTTACTTGCTAGACAGCAAAATCCACAGTTTTGTAATTTATGTTGGTCCTATATTGATTATGTATCACATGTCTCATAGAGTTCTAACATGGAGGATCAAATTAAATCCAATCTGGAGCACTGGCGTCTGGAGGGGAAGTGGGTGTAGCTATTTATTACTGGATTGATCGAGAGATATGTGCATTTAGCGATCAATCATAGCTCATTGTGTAGGAGCGTTAACAAACCATCCCACCCTATCCCCTGACATTTGCTCCATTTCACACGCATGTCTCATTATTTGGTCATAAGCTTAACAGTATCATGTGGTAAAAAAGATGGAGAAGAATTTAAATTTATGTTGGAAAGGTGTTTTAGGTGCAGCCATGTTATGATATATTTGATTGATCAATGTTAATGGGGTCAAGTTTAATAGTGAAGAAATGTTCATTCATGTAGAGTTTAATTGAGGCTCATTGTATTGGGAGTGTTATTACACATTGTTGCAACCTCATCCCTTCACAATAGCCATATTGGTCATATCTTAAATATGTCTGGTTATTTCTCATCATAACAAATTACATTAGGTCATACATGGGAAGAAAAGGGAATAGTCATATATCAATAGCTCTGGCATTTCCTGTCTAAATCAGGGTATACATTTCATCCAGCCAATTAACTCTAGGTAAAGAGCGGTCATGGCTCATGCATGATTTATTAGTCTACAGTTTTATCACCTTTCTATATACCTCCTTTCTTCCAGTAGCCCATCCTGTATAGGGCAAATATTAAGGTGGAACTATGTAGTTTCTGGTAATATCTGGTCATATATGGTTACAACTAGCTGCATATTGTCATGTTTTAGCTGGCCATACATATGGACATTCATAAATAGTTCAATTTACATATTAAAGGTAATTGAGAGTACATTGAGAACTTGTAATACAATGCACTTCAGTGTTATCACTCAGCCAGTTATTGAAACAATATAAGAATAGGAAGTTATTATTTTCTGTGTGTTTTTCACATTATACATTTTAGTGATCATCATAAGATATATTATCATGACCTAAAACAATATCTAGCAGGACTAGACCTTGATAATATCATGTGATCTATCGTCATGTGATCTATCGTCATGTGATCTATCGTCATGTGATCTCTATTATACTACAAAGGAACACTTCCCGAACCCTAACTTTATTGGAAGAAGAAATTTGATTTTCTTTTATCATAACTTATAAAATATTGTTACCTATATATGTTAATTTTTATAATTTTAGTAATGTGCAGGTTATGTTTGTAAACAAAGAATGTATAGATATACTTCTGATTCTACCTGTGATGTCATGTAGTCTCTATAATTTTTCATTTCATTTGATATTTTTAATCCAGGTTATGTTCACAGAGAAGGATGTGAAGTTCTACTTAGCAGAGCTTGACTCCAATGCTGTCATGTGATCCTTGATGTCATGTGATTTTGATGTCATGTGATCTCTATAATTACCATGTGATTTGTTTGTATTTGTACTCCAGGTTATGTTCACAGAGGAGGATGTAAAGTTCTACTTAGCAGAGCTAGCCCTAGCCCTGGACCATCTCCACAGCCTAGGCATCATCTACAGGGATCTCAAGCCTGAGAAGTAAGTGTCAAGTTTACAGTATGATAATAATAATAATATGAACATTTATATACTTTTAAATGAACAAAGAACCAAGACTAAAACAAACAAAACCAAGACATGTAAACAAAACAAAATTATGAAAAGGAATTATGTTGGTGACATTTAACTTTGAGCACCTTATGGTAATCGCACACATTCACCCAAAAAAATCCCATGGATTTTGTCATAATTTGCATACCAGCTGATTTAGCAAAATCTATAGAATAATATGATATTAATAAATTGAATAATAATTCAATATTTGGCAAATCAGATTATCTTTAGTCAGTAAGAAACCATAGCATTTTCATTTATTGTTATGCCACAGCATACTACTAACCGAGATGGGCAATATAAAATTCTAATTCTAATGTTCAAAATCAAAACATTTTGATTATTGATGTTTTCTAACAGCATTCTACTCGATGAGACGGGCCATATAAAGCTGACAGACTTTGGTTTGAGTAAGGAGTCTGTGGACGGCAAGACCTATTCATTCTGCGGCACAGTGGAGTATATGGCGCCAGAGGTTGTAAACAGGAGAGGTCACACTACGGCTGCAGACTGGTGGTCATTTGGTGTACTTATGGTCAGTAATTTGAGAGTCTTCCTTTTTGCTTTGATTACCAAAATATCAAATGAGTTGAAAATCATATGCCCACGGTATGCAGGGTAAATTAAGTTATTGTTTTAAGGTGCTTTTAGGACAGTAGGATAGTTGGTACCAGGGCCCTGAAGTGGTTAGAAGAAGAGGACAATTAAAGCTGCGGACTGGTGGTCATTTGGTGTACTTATGGTCAGTCATCTGAATGTCCCTTTCTGCTTAAATGAATACTAATTTTCAAATGAGTTAAAGCTCATATGCAAGGTAAAGTTATCGTTTGAAGGCGCTCTGTAGGACAGTAGGATAGTAAGTACCAGAGGCTTGTTTCGTGAAAGGGTCTTAGCTATGTACGTTTTCAGGCGCGGACCTAGGATGCATTTCGCACAGAGTATCGATAACCATTGGAAATTAAAAAGCTTTAGGGTCTGAACACAGAGATAGTTGTACCCTAGCTCCGCGCCTGAACACGTACATAGCTAAGACCCTGTCATGAAGTAAGCCCCAGAGCTCTGTAACAATGATTCACGATTAATTGTACGACTAATCAGTTGATTGTACGATTAATAGTGAATATACCCAAATAATAGTTGCACCCTATCATAACTATATTTGCTCAAGATTATAAAAACAAGTGACAAGTTTGCATATTATATGAAATTGATTAAATATTTAGACTGTTGGGGAAAATTACAAAATGTGTTAAACAAATACATCTTGTGTTGTCATCCCTTTCATCTGTTTGCAGTTACATCATTAAAATTCTGCAATTCAAAGCAGCAATATTTTGCTCTGGTATAAAACTCAATTGATATTCAAATGATAGGTAGGAAATAACTGTCAGTTTAAATGCAGGTGCGAGATGGTGAATGAAGACAAATCTTTTATTTTGCAAGAATTGTTTGTCTTTTTTTATCTTCCACAGTATGAGATGTTGACGGGAGCCTTACCATTCCAAGGCCAGCACAGGAAAGAGACCATGGCTCTCATCCTCAAGTAAGTCAACAACAACAACAAGGCTCTATGAATGATAATGCATACAAGTCCATTCTTACCACAGTGTGCAATATTGCAATGAAGCAAGGCTCAACATTACCAGTGTCCCGGGGCCACCAAAAATGAAAAAAGACAGATTCTGACTATGTTTGTATAATAGATTATGAGACTGATACAACATGTTTTCTGTTTTATTGAAATCATTTACAGAAAACATGTTCGTTGCTTACTTAAAGATAATTGTTTGTATATTTATTTTGTGGGGGCCACCAAAAATTTGAAATTTCAAGATTTTGGTGGCCCAAAAGGGCCACAAGAAAAAAAAAATTAATTTGGAGCACTGAATTAAAGGGATAGTAACCAAAACTTGCATCATTACATTGCAAACTAATAGTTATAACTAGAAAGGAACACAAAATTACAAATGACGTAGTAAAGATCATGTTATCATTCAAAAAGAGCCGTTGAAACGTAAGAGGGCGCTCTCTAAACACTCATCGGTTTCAACCATTTTGAATAAAATATTGTGCATGTGATGCTTTGTTGAAATAGTGATTAGATAGAGAAATAACCAACAACTATGTAAATACCTATTTTGTAACTTTTTGAAAAGAGGAAGCATTTTTTTGAATTTTTAACGGCTGGTTCAAAATTCTCTAATAAACCTGGGGCCCCAGGTTTATTGCAAATTGTTATATTTATGGATATTTCATCCGTCTCTGAACCGATTTTGATCAAACAAAGATGATTTTATTATTTAAATATTATGCTCTTTCAAATTTTACACTCAGTTTTTCATTACCTCACAACAAGAAAAAGTAGTCTAGCGCTCTCTCTACCAAAACTCAACTATCCCTTTAAGTGATCCATTAACTCATAAGGTTTTCAAAAACTGATCTTGAAAGGGATCTAGTAACTTTGTTGACATGCAAAAGCTAATAAAGGTGTTGATACAATGTGTATTCCTGTGTATTTATGTTAAATGGATGACATGTGTCCAAGTAATGAGCAAAAATGCAAAATGTGATATTTGCTAACTCATTGTATTAACTGCATTCACAGTTGAATGTCTCCCAGGTAGACCTTCAAATTCAAACATTTTGATTATAAAGCTCTTGATAACAAACGAGAAATTCAGAAAACTGAAACCTGTTCCATGCTTCTATAGGCAATACAAATGCAACAAGGTGTGTTAGAACTACAAAGAGTTCTATTTAAAATTTGCCAATTTGGACAATGTTACTAAATCTATCCCTTTAAGATCTATCCCATGAAAGCGGAGCTCAATCTTTGAAGAGTCGAGTGCATCAGCTCCATCTGCAGATAGCATCACGTAGCTAAAGGCTCTCTCTAATATTCTTAAGCTGCTGTGAACCATTGATTTGGCCATGAGGATGTCTTTTGTAGTGCATTACATGTATTGTCTATATTTGAGTTTGACCTATGGCTTGCCTTATTGTTCCCTATATAGCGTATTATTTGTTTTTTTAAGAAGAAAAAAAGGAGGTGAGAATGACTGTCACCAAGTCATCCTCCCACTCTGGGATTGAAATGAGCAAGCGTATAAGTCCACTGGATTTCAAACATTTTCAGAAACTCCCATGTCGTAGGCTTATAATCCACAACGTAGGAATTTCAATAATCCTTTTCTAGCATAGAAATACATGGGATTTACATTTCTGTTTAATATGTGAAACACCCTTCTTAGTATTCTCTCCTTGCTTGGGAAGAAATGACAAAAGATTTGATGTATCTCTCAAAATGTAGATGATGAAGAACAAAGAGGGATGGTAGATGCATGCGCAGTAATGGCTTTTTGTCATAAATTATTCATTTTTTATACTTGTAGTATGTAGATGTATGCACAAAATAGTTTGATAGATAAAACATGCATTATCATTGATCTCTTGCAAAAAGTGAAGTTTAAACATGTCTTGTTAATATTCTGTTCAGTTTGTTTAAAGGTGCACCTGTAAAGTCTCAGATATTGCCCAAAATTACATTTGAGACTTAAATCCTATACCCAAATCATTGTAAGATATGTCCAAATGATGTGTGAAAGTTGCATTGAAAAAGAACGCTGCTTTCCTGGTTAAAAAAGTGAAAATTTGCGTCAGCTTTTACAACAAATTACTGTATAACGTGTATGAGGTTTATGACCGTTCATTAACGCTCTTGAGCTGAATGATTATCAATGATAGATATCGTCATACTAAAGGGCCATTTAAAAAAATCTAACCCTATTTTATTCTTCTCTTACCATAAGCCAAACAACACGGTAGAAGAGAAATGTGGAAGCTCCAAGTAATTTTCGTGGAGTTAGACACTTTACTGGTTTCACTTTAAGATTTTTCCTGAATAAGGACTACCGTATTCGCCGGCGTAATCGCCGCATCCGCGTAAAGGCCGCATGCCGACTTTGAGCATTGAAATTGAAAAAAAAATAAGTGGGAGAAAAGTGCGCTAGGAAAACTGGCAACAAAAAAAGCGGGAATAACGGCGGGAAACCAGAAAATCGGCTGGGAAAATGTGCCAAATTTAAGCATGAAATCGGCGGCGCATTCTTGGCCAGGGTAAACGTAGACAATTTGGCTATATAATGTTTTATCACGCAATACAATACAGTGCAATGCAACCAATAGTCCCACACCTGCTGAAATGTGTTGTTTTGAGGCCAGTCAAGAGTGAAAATTGACTATCGCCGCGTATGCGCCGCACCCCAAGTTTGCATGGTTTTTTTCGAGGAAAAAGTATGCGGCGATTACGCCGGCGAATACGATAATCTTTATTTATATATGGGAACGTATTATATAGGAAGGTTCCTAGAAAGTGCATGAACGGTTACTGATAGTTGACCAATACATAGATTAAGTGAAGAAATTTGCTTATCAGTTTAGCTCAAAATAGAATAAGTTTAATTTGAGTCCACTGAACTGATGAAGAAATCCTCTCCACAAGTTCTTCATCTTATAAATAATGCATGCATGCTACTGATATATTCCAAAATACATACCTCTAAGTTTTCAATCCTCTTGTGCATTTATATGTATATATTGCAGCTTAGCATACAGCCTCGGTGCAAAATTAATGCACATGGGACATGTCACCACAAAACCGTATTAAAGTAGCAATATTTTAATTTTCTGATTTGGGTATTTCTGAATCTCTAAAACATCTAAGCTTTAAGGTGATATAAAACTTGTTATACTCTGGGAATAACAACCTTATACAAAAATGGTAAGAAATCCAGCAATGACATAGATAGTGCATTGACAAGTCAACCATTTTCTCTGTTTTCTTCCTCTTTTTGTTTACACTTTTCAAATTAGACAACTTTATCAGGATTTTGTTGCAATAGGGTGTTGGACTTGCAATCAATCGCAAAGTTGCGATTAATCGCAAGTCAGAAAATAAGGGCATCTGAGCCAATCTGAGTTGGCGCATAAACAAATTAATAATAACTCTTTTGGTCAACTCAAAGTCAGAACATATGGGCATCTGAGCCAATAGGATTTGCACATTTAGGCGCATTTCTGACCTGAAATTGATCGCGATTCTTTATGCAGCACCCCCAATGTCTTATATTATTTTGCAGTATATTCAGCTCCAAACCACGCACTATTTGTATTATAATAGTCTAAATGCATCTTTGATGGGTGTTTGATGGATGCTGGAGATTTCCATCCCTGCTCAATCTGTCATCGCTCTGCCTATTTCACGCTCCTTGGGGATCGTTGAATTTTAGATGAGAGCGGAAACGCGGTGACATCAATTTTTCATGAGCTGTCTCAGTCTGTCGGTGTATTGTCTTCTTCATCCCCGGTGGTTAGCGGTTGAATAATATGTTTGCTTGAGCGGGATTAAAACTGATCTGCGTATTTTTATCAGATAATACTGAAATATGAGAATGTGAAAGTTCACAGTTAATGGTACGGATAATGAATAATTCATGACATCACTGAGAATTTTTTGTATGCACTCTCCCTCTAAAGAAAGAGAATTTTCATAATAAAACAAAACAACTTGGCTGCGTGTGAACAGGTACTTTGGAGATTTGCTTGAATGTTTCTGTGCAAGATTCTTTAAAATGAACCGATGCTTAGGTAACATAAATTGTATATATTGCTCAAAGGATATTTTTGGGGGGTCTACTTTCACAGCCATTTTTATATTTAATTATATTTAATTGTTATGATCATGAACACAATAATTTTAGTCTAATGTTTTCTTGTCTATTAAGTCTTGAAAATTAAAGGCTTCAGAGATATGTGGGGTTTTTCAGAAGGAGTCTTCAGAATGGGCTTTGGCTGTATTATGTATTGTGTGTTTTAGAGGCGAGCTATGCTTATCTAGGGTGATTGTTTAATTGTTGTTTATTTTATTTCAGAGTCAAGCTAGGCATGCCACAGTCAGTAGTCTAGAGATGCAATCGATTGCAAAGTTTCAATTTATTGCGAGTCAGAAAATTTGCGCATTTGAACCAATCAGATGTGCACATTTGGTCACATGATCCGACTTAAAATTAATTGTAACTTTACAATCGATTGCATCTCTTTCTGCAACGGGGCCTAGGAGCGCAAAGTCTATTCAGAATGCTCCTATGGGCAATATTGTACCACATTACATCTTAATATCGTATATCAAACATACACTTTAAGTTACTTGATATTACTTTAATGTTTTCTTGTCTGTATATTTCTTGTGTCTTTCAGAGCTAAGCTAGGCATGCCGCAGTTCCTCAGTCCAGAAGCACAGAGTCTTCTAAGAATGCTGTTCAAGAGGAATCCACAGAACAGACTCGGTGTCGGACCTAATGGTATCAACGACATCCATTGCCATCCATTCTTTGCAAGCATAGACTGGGATGTAAGTCACGTGTCACTCGTTTGTCCCTCACATGTCACTTGTATGTCACCCGTATGTCCCTCATATGTCATTTATACGTCACTCCTATGTCACTTACATGTCACTCCTGTAACTCATACTCTTGTCGTTCACATGTGTATCACGGTGACATAGATTTGGATATAAGCAAAAATTGTTTGTTATATGATGGTGGTGGCGGTTGCGGTGACAGTGACGGTGATGATAACATCAACAAAAATGTGCAGATGATAATGATGCTGACAGTGATAGTAACTGTGATGATGGTGATGGATGAAAATTATAATGGCTATGATCATTGTGATGCTGATGATGTTTATAATGATAATTATAATGGCTATGACAATTGTGATGATGCTGATGATGATGTTTATAATAATAATTATAACGTTGAATTTGTTAATACTGATAATTTGTATTTGTTTCTCCCTGCAGAAACTGAAGAGAAGAGAACTCAATCCACCATTTAGACCTGTGATCCCCACCAGCGACATCGTCCACTACTTTGACACTGAGTTCACATCGAGGACACCAAGAGGTAGGTCTGCTACAGGCTCCCTACTAGATTTCACAAAACTTATAGAGTTAAATACAGGGCCCGCCAGGTTCCCATAGGCATTGGTTTTAATGTGATACCACTGCCTATATTACACCAAATGATGTTAGACCAAAGCTGATAATTCAAAGTATCAAACTACTTCTATATATACTAATTTGTGTGTGTTTATGTTTAGATTCTTCCGCAGTATAAACTATTACCATTTACTTGCTCATCAGTTGTTCGGGGGATTCAGTTACATGGACCCCATTCTACTGGAGGAAGCTTAGTAATATAATCTGTATTTAATCAGAAAATATATAAAGAGCTATGGAGTGTATATTTCTCTAAAGACAGAATTCAAAGAAGTACAATAATATTTACAAATGATTATATTTTGTTTGATTTCAGATTCCCCAGCGGTGCCACCCAGTGCTGGGGCTCATCAGTTGTTCAGGGGATTCAGCTATGTGGACCCCATTCTACTGGAGGAAGCACAGAAGGAGATGTCCACCAATAACTCACACCAATCACCAAAGGAAATAGTCAGTGTCTTTGAAGCCAATGTTAAAATATATAATTGTTTGTTCCACACATTACAATCATAAGTTACCCAACATCCTCATGTACAGATATCGGTCTATACTTGGGGGTAGCGGTGAGGGACTTCCATTTATCAGGATGTTCTAACCTTATTTTAAAACGTCATATTCTACTTCTTTTTTTTTTGGAGGGGGGGGGGGGGTAGCTATGAACAATTAAATTAACTATATAAAAGGGGGAAATATGGAATTTTGCTCTTGAGCCTTATTAATTCATTTCACAGGTTGTTTTTAGTCTGTTGGTACTTAATGTGATTTTGTCAGCTTTTAATCTCTGTTTTGCATAAGTTTAGTGCACGATAGTGCCATTTCCAAATTTACTTCATGTTTGCTCGGTAAGTGTTGATTACTTTTTGCATGCAAAATATTTGAGAAATAGATGAAATGCGTTTGTTGTGGTGTACTTTTTATGATTTTGTTATTATGTTGTGAATGAATAATTTACAAAGTTCATTTGTTATCTCTCACTCTAGTTACCCATCAAACATGCAAGGATATCCTCAATCCATGATGAGTATGACCTACAAGAGGTAAGTACACTTGAGTATTGCTACTTCCCGAAATGCCCCTTGACACTAAATTGGTTGGTTGACACCTAGGCAAATTGTTTTCTGGTTTCTACTCTCTAAGAGACTGACAAGGAGAACTAATCTGATAGTTTCAGCACAATCTGTCAATAACTATAAAAAAAATTTAAAAAGCTTTATTTCTATTGGGAACTTGAAATTGAGAATACACTCTGGCAAATTTATGAAGATCATTGAGACATCCAGTTAACCCGTTCCCTTCGAGATTCTGAAATCTCTATAGGCTTTGTACACAACCCACCCGGTTCCCGTAGTCAAGGGGTTAAGATGTGAGGGAAGAAATTGCTTGTTTGATTGTTGTGGTCATGTGTATGTACCATAAAATTGTTCTCTTTTATAATTAGATATTGGTCTAGGTTCCTACTTGGTCTTTTCTCTGCACAAGGCCAAGTCTCTGAAATATTCTGTGATTATAGACCCTCCAATGTTTACATAAAGTATACACACTGTAAGTGTGGTTAGTAAGTGTGGTTAGTAAATGTGGTTAGTATCTGTGCATGTAATGTTGGTCTAGATTGTGGAATATGATTGCATGTTTGATGTCTTTCATAGGATATTGATCTGGGTTCGTAGTTCGTACTCGGTCTGTAAGCGCTGCACTCACAAGGCAACAGGGCAGGAGTATGCAGTGAAGATCATTGAGAAAACTAGTGAAGATGTGTGGACGAAGCTTTGTTTATGTAAATTGAAATGAAATAATGCTTTGTATTTGCTTTCTTTTTGTAGGATATTGGTCTAGGTTCGTACTCGGTCTGTAAGCGCTGCACTCACAAGGCAACGGGGCAGGAGTATGCAGTGAAGATCATTGAGAAGACGAGCAAAGACGTGAGGGAGGAGATTGAGATCCTGCTAAGATACGGTCACCATGGTAACATCATCACGTTAAGAGATGTGAGTAAACGGATCGCTTGTACGCATGTTTTTAAGATGAATTACCAATCTAGCAAGTATATAAACAAAACTTTAAAAACAATTTTTTTGTGACTATCATCTCTAACATCTATTTGATGATGGTAAGAGTGTTTACATGCAGACGTGATTGAAAAATCAAAACATGAATATCTCATCTATTTCTATACTTTCCTCTCTATTCCATAGGTCTTTGATGATGGCAAGAATGTGTACATGGTGATGGAGTTGATGCGAGGGGGCGAGCTGCTGGATAGACTCCTCAAACAGAAGTTTCTTTCAGAACGGGAGGCGTGCGAGATCATGCTGACCATCACACGCACAGTGGACTTCCTCCACCAACAGAGAGTAAGTTGTTAAAGGCAGTTTAACACATTTGCAAACACCGCGGATCTTTCTCAAAATTTGTGTGTTGGTCGACCTGTGTAGCTACCGCTAAACGTCTAGACTAGATGTTTAGCGATTTTGAAAAATATAATAACTATTTTAAAAAACAGATTTTTCTGATCAAAATGATCAAAATGGGACAAATAATTAAAATTGTAGTATGTGTCCGTTAAAATCTTTCGTTCAGGCCCACAAGTTACAAGATTTGCTTTCCCACCTGGTTTGATGCAAATGTGTTTTTAATGGAGTAAAGTGTGCTTGTTCCCATTAAAAAATTGTCCTGTAGGCAGGCCCAGAGCTGCAAAGTCTCCCTGAAAATAGACAAATATTACTGCATCGGATTTTAATCCAGCAGCCAATCTCCCTGATTATTGAAAGATTCTTGCCATTAGGTTTTATGCATTTAATAGATATCTCCCCAATTTTTGATGAAATTTCAGTACCTAAATCGTCCTGATTATTGAATTTCAATGCTGGTAGCTCTGCAGGCCCGGGACAACCAAATATCAGCTTCGGGCCACCACAATGTCATCTATGCTTAATTTTACTTGCCTGAATGGGCAACCAAAGATGACACACTTTTTATTGTTTTTTATTGTTTGGGGCCACCAAAGTCAGTTTTCAGCCACTCAAATTTATGAAGCTTTTAGTTTAATTGACAGACTGGACCACACAGAGAAAAGGATTATCTCTAGTATTGCATTAGGATTTGGTTTGTTACTTATTATTAAGGATTTATCAGGAGGGGATTTAGACCTGTGCATCCAACATGCATAGGAAAGCTGATCTTGGGTTTGCATATTATTTATTAGTTTATTTATGTATTCATCCGTTTGTTTGATTTGTTTGCTTTTGATTATAAATAGGTTGTTCATCGTGATCTCAAGCCCAGCAATATCCTCTATGCCGACGAGACTTTCGGACCCAGCACGCTCAGGATAGCCGACTTTGGTTTCGCTAAACAGATGAGGGCAGATAACGGCATGCTGATGACACCATGCTACACGGCAAACTTTGTAGCACCAGAGGTAGGTTTGACACACACCTTAACACAGACAAACAAATGTACAAACAGACAGATATGTTACTAGTAACACACTAACACCATGCACGCTTAGGATAGCCGACTTTGGTTTCGCAATACAAATGAAAGTAGATAATGCAGAGCTGCCAAAACTCCCTGATTTGGCAGGAGACTCCCTGAAAATAGACCAAGATTAATGCGTTGGATTTCATCCCATCAACCAATCTCCCGGATTACTGGAAAATTATTGTCATTAGGTTGTATGCAATTGTTATGCAACACCATGATTTCTGATAAGAAATTTCCCTAAATCTTTGTAAATGTATATCCATGCACACTAACAAATCAAATAACTTGCCTAAAAGTGATACTAACAGTACATTTTCCTTGATATGATTCTATTATCAATGCATTTTCAAGTCAGTATGACAGTGTTCTCATATGTTTGATTTCATTGTAATAATACAAACCTTTTAGAATGCTTAAATTGTATTTACATGTATATATCAAGATAATCCTCACCGCATACTTTTCATACTGTACATTAAAATTGTGAAAGTTGTGTAAAGCCTAGCTTTCAATCCTAACAGGATCTTCGTCAGGGCACTGAATAACAGTTACAACAAAGAGAACATTGAGTACATTGAGTGAAAGAGTACATTGTATTTTGTTTATTTACATTGCATACAGGTCCTGAAGAGGCAAGGTTATGACGCAGCATGTGACATCTGGAGTCTGGGAGTCATTCTCTACACCATGTTAGCTGGGTAAGTAATGAATTTGCTTTTTCGATGCAATTTCATTTAATTCATCAAGCAACCCCCCCCCCCTTTTTTTTTAAAATCTACTGTGGCCACTTTGGCCTTCCTCACTATAAGCTCTTTGATCCCTTTGTTTCTATGCCTACCGTATTTGTCGGTGTATTACCCGCTCCGATGTATTAACCGCACCCCCAACTTTGGCCGTTTTTCCATGAAAAAAACAAAAAATTGATAGTATAATTCTTGATTTCCGATTATTTTGAGTATTAGCACTCAATGGTTTAGCATAATTTTGATGACATATCGAGTGCTACAGTGTACAACGTACCAATTTCTTATTTAGCACATGCGGAAATCGCACACGTGTGTGCATTCTCAGCGGCGTGGCCTTTCACCTGAACGAACGCGCGCCTGTGCTACCCGCAGCGCTAGCATGCACACCGCCAGCGCGCATTTTGGAGCTTTTTTTGGAGAAAAAAGGTGCGGGTAATACACCGACAAATACGGTACTCTCTTCCCCTATTCATATGTCTGCCCATTCATGGTCTTACCAGCTTCAGGGCACTGCTTTCATCTTGCCTCCTTCCTATTCACACTTTCTCTACTGACCACACTCCAACTCTCTTGTCCCATGTTATTATACAAATGATGCACAGGCATGAGTGGATCGGTACGAATTGGATGCACGAGTTTAACTTTGGTATGGTTTAAACCCACGAGCGCAGCGAGTGGGTTTTAGACCATTTCCAAAGTTAAACGAGTGCATACAATTCTTACCCATCCACGAAATATGCCTGTGCAGCATTTGTTTTATAAAATGGGCGCGAACAAATGTGAAAATCAGACTTTTTCCCAGTAATGGCTAAATTGGCTAAATTTACCGACCCATGGCTTCAAAAGTACTAACCCATGGTTTCAAAAGTACTAACCCATGGCTTCAAAAGTACTAACCCATGGCTGGGAAAAAATCTGATTTCACATTTTAATTTTGTTTTTATTTTTTTATTATAAAATGTTACTTATATTAATTTTAAAATAAAAAAAATAAAAACATTTATAATTTTTTTTTTTTTTTTTTTTTTTTTTTAGATGAAATTAAAAAAATTATATAAATTTTAACATAAAATTTTTGTTTTTGAATGACAATTTGTTTTTTTTTTATTTTTTTTTTTTTTTTAATCCACGAAATACCCCTGTGCAACATTTGTTTTTATAAAATAAGCGCAAAAAAAATGAAAATCAAACTAAAGTGAGCCATGCATCAGTAAAAAACTTTTACATGCTAATTGACCAATCAGAATGCAGGGATTCTTCTACCCATTGGGTCATTCCATGTCAAATCACCCAAAAAAAGTGAAAATTTTCATCGTACCCCCTTCAAACTTGCTAATATTTGGTATGTATGATATTTCAACCTTTTAAAGCGCAAAGATTAAGTTTTAGCCCAATCCGCCCAACGGTTTTGGCGCTATGGTCGATTCTTCGGGGGTGGTTTTGTCAAAAATGGGCGTGGGCACCGTTTTTCAAATCGCCATTGTCCGTTAACCGTTGGGTCAATTTATTTTGTAATGGTGTCATTGGACTGGGGATGTTATATGCAATCAATTTATGCCATTTGTTTTCATGCATGAGCGAGTTTGGATACGATAACCTTTGACCTTAGGCTTCGACCTTCCGTTTCACCTCGTGGATCAAATAATCTTGAGATTTTTTTTGGCTTAAATCTTGGCTTGATATAATATCTACAACATATGAAAGAATTGGAGATGTATTATTTCTTGTTTTTTCTACAGCCTTGTTTTAAGTTTGCAAATTTCATGTAAAATTGAATTATTTTAGACCTACACCCATGTCCAAGAATTCTATAGGGGTGTATTGTATGAAAAAGACCTTTTCAAAGTCAGGATTAGAGCCTATTCACACTCTGGCTCACCACTGTTAAATAGACCTGCTAATCCCCATACAATTGCAATCCAGACAAATGACATTCTAATGATACCACATGTTTCCAACCTGACAATGGCCCTGTTGCAGAAAGAGATAAATCAATTGTGAGTCAGATCAAATGTTCTAAATGCACACATCTGATTGGTTGAAATGCAGAAAATGTCTCTCTCTGCAACAGGGCCTAGGTGGAGATCTTTCTTGAATAAAATCTTTCAAGTTCAAGTTCAAATTGCAAACTTGTACTTTAATGTTTCTATGCATCATAAATTCATGCAATATTAACATGATTTGCAATCTGTACAAATTCAAACCTGATTCTTTCCAACTATACCAAACACAAACAGTAACTACCCTCTAGACAACTGCTCATAATTTTATAACCAATGATTGTTTAAGATTTGATCTTACCACAATATTTCTACAGTTGTTTCGTACACTATGTGTGAAAATCAGAGATACTTATCTCTTCATGCTATGAAAGAGCTTAGATTAAAGACAAATGACCTAATTTCAAAAGTCACAAGAACTTGCGCATGCCTGTCCATTTCTGTGAATCATCACATTTGCTTAATGCATTATTTATGGTTTGTGAAATTTCAAATTGCACTGTTTTTTTATTGCAATTAATGCATTTAAAAACAAGTGCCATTAAAAATCAAAATGAGTGGAATATCAAACAGCATTGTTTTTGTGTTTGGTTTAGTTGGAAATAATCAGGGTTGAATGTTTACAATTGCAAATCATGTTACTATTGCATGAATTTCTGTTGCATAGAAACATTAAATTAATTGAAAAGGGATACCTGTAGATATTTGCTTTCATAATTGATGTACAAGTTTGCAATAATTTGAACTTGAAAGATTTTATTCAAGAAAACATCTCCACCTAGGCCCTGTTGCAGAGATACACATTTTCTGCGTTTCAACCAATCAGATTTGTCCATTTAGAACATTTGATCTGACTCACAATTGATTTATCTCTTTCTGCAACAGGGCCATTGTCAGGTTGGAAACATGTGGTATCATTAGAATGTCATTTGTCTGGATTGCTATTGTATGGGGATTAGCAGGTCTATTTAACAGTGGTGAGCCAGAGTCTGAATAGGCTCTAATCCTGACTTTGAAAAGGTCTTTTTCATACAATACACCCCTATAGAATTCTTGGACATGGGTGTAGGTCTAAAATAATTCAATTTTACATGAAATTTGCAAACTTAAAACAAGGCTGTAGAAAAAACAAGAAATAATACATCTCCAATTCTTTCATATGTTGTAGATATTATATCAAGACAAGATTTAAGCCAAACAAATTCTCAAAATTATTTGATCCACGAGGTAAAATGGAAGGTTGAAGCCTAAGGTCAAAGGTTACCGTATCCAAACTCGCTCATGCATGAAAACAAATGGCATAAATGGATTGCATATAACATCTCCAGTCCAATGACACCATTAAAACATAAATTGACCCAACGGTTAACGGACAATGGCGATTTGAAAAACGGTGCCCACGCCCATTTTTGACAAATCTACCCCCAAAGAATCGCCCATAGCGCCAAAACCGTTGGGCGGATTGGGATAAAACTTAAATATTTGCGCTTTGAAAGGTTGAAATATCATACATACCAAATATGAACAAATTTGAAGGGGGTACGATGAAATCCATTGGGTGATTTGACATGGAATGACCCCATTTTATAAATAACATCTTATGTGTGTGTATTCCCTCCAATCCCAGCCAAGTTTGATTGGCCACTCACAGCCTCTCCACTGTTCCATGTCTCCGCCCCCTTTCTTAGCTGTATACATGTGTATGTACAGTATATGTCTATATAATATTATGTGTTATATATGTATCATCGTCATTAAACCTCTGAAGAAGATTCTGCTAGGATAAACAAATGTAGGCCCTATATTGACTCAAATTTTACTACACAGACATTATTATAGTATAAATATGGAACCCAGCAGGATTAAGGATTTTGAATTGTATTCTCTCTATCTCGTACAAAATATTGCATTTTGTGTCTTATCTCCCTGTAGGTACACACCATTTGTTCATAGACCAGAGGACAACAGTAAGGTGATTCTGTCCAGGATTCAGGAGGGCAAGTACCTCACCATGGACGGGGGCAACTGGGACAACGTCTCAGACCAAGCAAAGGTTAGTTAACTCTCTCACTATCTAGTAGCCCATCTTACAAACAAGTTAAGTACCCCCTCCCACTCTCTAAACCAATTTAAATGTGTCACAATCTAATTGAACCTCTCAAAAGCTTTTTTCAATTGATTATAACAAAATGAACTGGATGGGGGCAATTGGGACAACGCCTCAGACCAAGCAAAGGTCAGGTCTTGCCCATCTCCCCCCTTCCCAATCCAATTTGACCCTATCAAAATCTATGTGAACATCTCAAAACCCAGTCATCAAGAAATTGTATACAATACTAAAATAATTGTGTGTTGACTTGAAGAGGGCAAGTACCAAAGGATATAATTAGGACTAGTCTTTAGATCATATTTCCAGGTGTGATTTTCAATCGTAAGCTAGTTGAGACTGAATAAAGAGACTGAATAGTTCAGTAAGATGATACTGTCTTGGATTCAAAAGGGCAATTGATGGGAAAACCAGGGACAAAGCAATGGTTAGTTAAAACCATTAAAGTCTCCCCCCCCCCTTCCCAAACCAATTTAACCCTCTCAAAACCCAGTCATCAAGAGATTGTATACAATTCCAAATAATCGTGTGTTGGTTTGAAGAGGGCAAATAGTGAAGAATAACTGGTATTTAGATCATATCTTGAGGTATGATTTTCAGTCTAAGCTAGTTGAGACTGACTAGAGAGACTAAATAGTTTAGCAAGGACCTGACCACAGACGGGGGCAACAATGTCTCAGACCAAGCCAAGATTAGTTAACTCTCAGGGTACCAAGTATATCCCCCCTCCCCAATTTAAATTAAAAGCAGTGCCCTCTCCTATATGGGGTGATGAAGAACTTCATAACAAAGCCCTAACCACCGGGCGATCTCAGTGATCTAGTGGTTATGACGCCTGTCTAGTAATCGGGTCATTGGTTAAATCGCCACCCGAGTCTGCTCCTGCTTTTTTTTTCAGTGACTCAAACATGCATCAATCACCTAGTTTTTAGTCTACAATGATTATGGGCAAAAAACAACCAAAGGGTATTATAACACACATGGTTCTGGAGGATCGAAAGAGCTTTTGGATTCAATTTGTTTCATAATCTATGAATGTTGCATATCTTATCTGGTTGAAAAGGCTAATGTACAACTGTGTGTTTCCCTTTTCCCCAAGATCTAATAGCCAGGATGGCTCCAGAGGATTGGCAAACTCTCAGAACTCAAACTAATGATTTCTTGAGTCTTGACTATTTCATGTGTTGTCTTATGTTCCAGGACCTGATAGCCAGGATGCTCCACGTGGACCCATTCCAGAGGCCCAGCACCAAACAGGTCTTACAACACACATGGTTCCAGAGGATTGACAAACTCTCAGAACTCAAACTCAAGACTCCCGATACTAAACTTGTCAAGGTTTGCCGAAGCATTTTGTTTACAAATTTGCAACTTACAGGACATTATGTAACACATATAATTAAGCTTCAACCAACTGTTAACCGAAAACAAAATTTAGGGCTATCTTTTGTCCACTCCTGTTGACTGTCTAACCAAGTCTTACAGTTTCTCAGGGGGGTGTTTCACAAAGATCCTAAGTTGAACTTAACTCTAAGTTGGACTTAAAAGTTATGGAAAGCCATTCGTAGTATTGGAATAAAATATATTCAAAATAAAAAAATGAAAGTATTTTAGACTTTTAATAAATTTTACAACAAGAACATGAAATCTCCTTGATAATTTGAAACACTTATTGATTTGAATAAACATTTTATGCCTTTTGAAAGAACTTATACAAAAAATGTTCAATATTAACGGCTTTCCATAATTTGTAAGTCCAACTTGGAGTTAAGTTCAACTTAGGATCTTTGTGAAACACCCCCCTGGTCTTCTTGGAGGTTAGCTAACCTTTCAAATGTTTAAGGTTGGTTGGAGCTTAATTTTTATTTGTTATGATCACCCTGACTGATATTTAGATGAAATAGGAACATGGACAGATTGAGTTAAGTTGTGTTCTTAAATATGTAAGTTCATGTAACATGCACAACCTACATGGAATAACGTTAAGAGGTATTTATGATTGAAGCTGCTGAAATTTTTAAGAAAATATGTGATACTATTTGGCATAACTTCAAAAGAATATACCTTGATATGAAATGAGCGAACTATCATTCGAAAGGCAATTTTGTATTAAACAATGACAGAAACTGGTTCAAAACTATCAGATGAACATCTACAGCCCTGTTATATATAGTGAGCAAAGTATCATTGGAATGGCATTATTGTGTATTTTTACAATGGCCGCATTAATTTAAAGTATTCAAAAGTTGCACTTACTGCATTTTTTCAACAAACCTCCTCATTTCTTTTCTCCCCACACTTTATTGTTCTCACTCTATAGTCTGCAGTGAAGGCGACCTTCAAGGCGCTGAACCAGGCACAGTCCGAGCAGGGACCCCTAGAACCAGTCACCGCTTCCAACCTGGCTCAAAGAAGGAAGCTCAA
This sequence comes from Echinarachnius parma, assembly GCA_037951105.1. Classification (NCBI taxonomy): domain Eukaryota; kingdom Metazoa; phylum Echinodermata; class Echinoidea; order Clypeasteroida; family Echinarachniidae; genus Echinarachnius; species Echinarachnius parma. The sequence goes on along the minus strand of JBAMJV010000324.1, from coordinate 384,888 downwards.
GAAACTCAGTTCAACAACCATCTAATCCTCTCTATCAACAAATGTCTAGTCTAAATATTAGTCAACGTCTAACCGTCTATCATCCAACGTCTAGTCTACAAATCAATCAACGTCTAACCTTCTATCATCCAACGTCTAGTCTACAAATCAATCAACATCTGGTCTAAAAATCAGTCAGCATCTAAGGCGCTGAACCAGGCACAGTCCGAACAGGGACTGCTAGAACCTGTCACCTCTTCCAACCTGGTCCAAAGAAGGAAGCTCAAGAAACTTAGTTCAACAACCATCTAATCCTCTCTTATTAACAAATGTCTAGTCTAAAAATCAGTTACCATCTAATCATCTATCAACCACGATCTCGTCTGGAAATCGGTTTTCATTTTCCTATTCCCATGTATTGAAACTATGCAGTCAAAAAATAATCTTTTGATTAATCAAGCGCCTAATATGAACTTTAAAAGGTATTTTCGGCAGCACGGTAAAATTTGATGAGGTACTTATACTGTGGGACTCACATTTTTACTTTGCATTGCAGGTAACATTTGTGTCTTATATTGAAAAAGATATTGGTAAAAATTAGTAATCAGATGAAAATATATATACTATGGCTTAAGGCCTGGTTAAACAGTACAAATTGTTGTAATTTATTTGAAAATACATCAGGAGTAATCAGTAATCGGATTTTGAGGGAAAGAAATATGGAGAATTTGACTTTAGGCTGGTAAACAGATTTCTACATGTACAACAAATTTCCGATATAGTCTGACCCACCTGTTGACCTTAAATTCCAATTCTCATGTGTCATACATCTCTCTGAGCTCCGCACAGCATGGGGCGTGTGTGGCAAGGCACCAAACATTTTCACTTTGTAAAATAATTGTAGAATATCCTCTAAAAAACATACTCTCTAGGGCTGATAAATAGTGATGTTTGTCGACCTTGAATCCTAGCATCAAGTGTCGTGTTTTGATGATGATCCAGTTCCCGTCCTTTGACCTCTCAGACCTTTATTGTGTGCTCCCCACAGCATGGGGCGTGTGTGGCAAGGCACCCAACATTTTCATTTTGTAAAATAATTGTAGAATATCCTCTAAAAAACATACTCTCTAGGGCTGATAAATAGTCATATTGTCGACCTTGAATGCTAGCATCATGAGTTCTGTTTTGATGATCATCTCCAGTTCACTCTCTCTCTCGTCGTGCCATCACCCTTTGCCCTCTCTGACCTTTGATGTGCGCTCCTCACAGCATGGAACATGGTAGAAAGGCACTTTACATTTTCATTTGGTAAAATAATTGTGGAATATCTCCTATTAAAGAAAGAAAACCTCTAGGACCGATAAATAGTGATATTTGTCGACCTTCAATTCTTGCATGATATGTCATATTTTGATATTGATCTCCTTTACCCTCTCTGACCTTTGGTGTAAGCTCTGCATAGCATGTGGCATTATGGCAAGGCTTGAGAAGGCACTTGAAAAAAAAATGTTTAACCTCATTTCAAAGATATGACAAGGATACAGATTTATTGCAAACCAGAGAGTCCATGGTGTTGAAAGAATCCGTTAAAGGATTACAATGACATGTAGTTCTTCAAACTTTGGAATGTGATTGTTTGTGAATATGTTATGTCTTTATTATGTTGCAAAGAGATGTTAAAAGCATACATTATTTGAGCTGCCATATTTCCAAAAAATCAAAAGTATTTGCTTCAAATTTGAATAATTCCTGCAATCATGTCATTTAATTTAATTTGATTTTGTCACCATCGCTGGTCTAACTAATTGGCGAATGTAATATATGAAACTAATAATACTGTGCCTGTTTTAATCTGTAAATTTTTTTACAAATAAAATTGTCAGAAATTGTATGAAATGAAAGCTGGCACGCACCTCACTGCTATGTTGCAAGAAAAGAATTGATCACTTAAAGATTGTCGTGCATGGGCATGTAGAGGGCACTGTTTGAAATGCTGCACCGCGGTCCGCCATTTTAAACTAAACTAGTTTGTACACACTGCATAACACAGAGCCAGTGCGTATTTCGCACCATGTGCGAGGCGTTCGCAAGATGGCACCGTGCATGTGATTTACAAATCTGCACCACCTTTGATGGACAGGAATGAAATGTAATATAATGTGTGTGCGCACCTGTGGGACCAATATATTGAAATGCATTTGTTTAGGAAGATTTCACTTTTGTCAAAGCAATACTATAAACACACGTTCAACTGTTCCATAATTGTAACAAAAATTATTTTGCTCAGTATGTATTTTTATTAATTTAAAAGGAAATATTTTGTTATTTTATTTCACCAAACAGGCTTCAAGCTTAGTTTTCACTATCAAGTTCATTTCTCCTTTAAGTGATATATAGTTACAATAGCTACAACCAATCATATAGTATTTTCCCCAGGAGTTATGGTAAAACAAATATATATATTTTATATTTTAAATATGCCAAGAATATGGGCTCCATTGCTGCAGTTTTTTGAACGTGACTTTATTAATCATAGTTTACAGTGACTGTTGTGACAGTTGTTCTGTTAGATAATGGTTTTAGCCCTGTTTGAGTGTCACCCTACATTGCATTCAGTGTGAATCTAGATACTAGTCTTGATGAGAATGTCTAACCCGTTTAGGACTGGTCCCAAACATACTGATTTGCTGTTTGAGTGTCACCCTACATTGCATTCAGTGTGAAGCTAGATACTAGTCTTGATGAGAATGTCTAACCCGTTTAGGACTGGTCCCAAACATACTGATTTGCTGTTTGAGTGTCACCCTACATTGCATTCAGTGTGAATCTAGATACTAGTCTTGATGAGAATGTCTAACCAGTTTAGGACTGGTCCCAAACATACTGATTTGCTGTTTGAGTGTCACCCTACATTGCATTCAGTGTGAATCTAGATACTAGTCTTGATGAGAATGTCTAACCTGTTTAGGACTGGTCCCAAACATACTGATTTGCTGTAGACCAGAGGGATGTTTCACAAATATATTAAGTAGAACTTGAACTCTTAAGTTAGATTTAACATTATGGAAAGCCGTTGGTTGTGATATTAAGAATTGATAAACTAGTATTAAAACAAGGCATAACATTTTTTTTCTTTATAAAGGAGATTTCAAGTTCTTGATGTCAACATTCCAAAACATCTCAAATATTTCTATGTTTGCTTTTGAATTTGTTTTATTCGAAGGGTACAAATGTCCTACCATAAATTCAAGTCTAACTTAGTTCAAATAAAAATCTTTTTTGTGAAACTCCCCCAGATGTTAATTTACAGACTGTATATACAAGTCTGAAGAGAGGTGATAGATCGATTTGTATTTTGTTGAAGATAGAAAAGTTATTTTTTAACTATTAAAAGCTTCCCAACTTTCCATGGATTGTAATGTTGACATTGCTTGTATCTGATGTTCGAGGTTTGCAATATATGCAAAACCTCAAAATTTGAAGAAATAGGAAGTTTATTTCCTTGAAAGTAAAGAAAACAAAAAAATGTATTTGTTCTTTTGTATTGAATCAATGTAATGCATATATATGAATTATACAGACGTGTACAAATTGTATATTGACATTTGATAATTTCATTTTATAATCATGAATTTAGTAAATAATAGAAGAAATGTATTATGTGCCGCAAGAGTATTTGTGGTGTTTTGAATGAACCTTGAAATTGGGGTAAACTAAAAACTTGACATATATTTTGGTAAATAACAGTAGTTAATCTTTTAATAGTTTATATAATCTCCCTTCTGGCGTATTGAGTATTTTGCATCACTGCTTTGTATCTAATCTTTATGTACACTTTTTAAAAACTGCCTTACAATATTCTCATGGACTTTATGGGATTGGGTAAATAGTTAAAATTTGAAACCGGAATGCTGAAGTTCTTATCAATGATTGAATATTTCTGTTGAGGTTGATCAACATTTTCAATAACAATTCAGTTTTGTTAGATACTCATTTCATCAAACAGAAAATGGCTCATACTTTAATGTCAGATGATATTCCAGACTGAAATAATGCAGAATAATTTTGTGGCACCACTTTTATCTGCACAAAAATATCATAAGAGAAATGATCTTATGTACATAAATGCGTGATGAATTTATCAAAAATGACAAACAAAGCAGTAAGTGGAACATTTATCTTTTTGTACTGAATGTTCTTTTTTCACCACAAAATAACATCTTCTGTGACCTTCTGTAAAGATCTACTTTAAATAGCAAGTTAGGATGAAAATATCAAACGCATCCTTAGTTTATGATTATTTCTTGGAAATGGTCTGTGCACACGAACAAAATATGTTTTACAAAAAATAAACTCTACATGTGCTAACGCATGGTACTCAAAATGATCTAGTTTTCTGCTGTAAGGTCGTTAAAGAAATGTAAAGTATATTTCACTTATAACCTCTGTGTGTTAAATATATCAAACACTACATCAAATTGACTAGTTGTGTGCCATAAGGTTGTTAAAGTTGTGCATTTATATGGCATTAATTACTAATGTGCATTTAATAAATCATACTCTAAATTGGCTGGTTTTGTGTCATAAGGTCGTTTACAATGTGCAAAATATTTAGCATCATTTTACCTTCTTGCATATAATAGATCAAACCCAACACAAAATGTGCTAGTTTTGTGCCATAAGGTTGTTAATAATGTGCACAAATCTTGCATCAGGTACCTTCTTGTATTTAACCCAATGCCTACTGGAACCTGGTGGGTCCTGTACTTAGTCTATGGGGAGTACAAAGTCTAGCAGGGAACAGGTTAATAGATCAAGTTTGAGCTTTATCTACCTCTAATTGATGTTTAAAGTGTAGCGTCGGGAGTTTGCGCAAATTGCTCAACCCGTTTAAAGCGGTGTCCATGATATCGTGCAGTTTTTTTATACAGCGTGTTGCGGCAACCACGGTCCGTATAACTGAGGGGGAAAATGGCATCTAAGTAGTTGTGTGCTTGCAGCGCAAATGTGCACATCAATGTGCTGTACTGTGGCTAAACAAATGTGGTGGATCGAGTTCCTTTTCTTTTTTTACACAGAGTTCCAAGTACTTAACACATGTCATTTTAATTTCACTTGTATTTTTACATTTCGGACGTTCTATGTTGCTACTCTCTGTATAAATGGACTCTATATCGTAGGCTTGGCTTTATAATGGAGAATGTATGGCACATACATGTATGTAGGGCTCAACATTTTTTTTTCCAAGGTGGCTCTTTTAGGCAAGTAAAATGAATACTTGTCCATTTTGGGGGCCACCTAAGGTACATTTATTGAGTGGCCCATCACAAAAGAAAATCCTATTAAGAAAGTATTGTATATTTTGCTGACCAGTTGGGCAAGTAAAATTTGGCATGGATTAAATCTGGTTGCCAGGAGCTCACTTTTGGTGGTCCCTGGTAATTGCTGGTTTTGAGCCCTGTGTTTCCATAAATTAAATGGCCGAAACGGGTTCAAAATGAGTATGACTTAGCTAGGCATGTACCAGTGCTGTAGTCGAGTCCAGACTCGAGACTGCCTTTGAAGGTCTTGTGACTCGTACTCAAGCCGAGTCACAATGTAAAACAAATGGGAACATGCCATTTCATTGGGGACTTGGACTCGGAACTTGTGGACTCTATTACAGCCCTGGCATGTACAGATACATGTATATTTCATTGGGGACTTGGACTCTGAACTTGTGGACTCTATTACAGCCCTGGCATGTACAGATACATGTATATTTCAAAACTAGAGGAAACATAGGATTTAATTTGTTTTTATATTTGATACATAGATTGCTTGAACCATATATTTTGCATACAGATATTTTATAGAGCAGATTTACAGTGTGAATTGAAACCATTTGTGTGAATTAAACCAATTCAAAACATGAAAACTAAGCATATGCTATTGCTCACTATTGTTTGGGAGGGGGACGGGGGTGCTAATTGTATTTTGTGATTAGTCGATTGCATTATTTTATCATTAACTGAAGTTTATTGTGCTGAAAATCATGATCTAGAAGAAGAAAAATACTGTTTATAGTGTGTTTATACGATGAGTTGTACTTATGCGTAATTCTTACTTTGAGTTAGTAAAGACTAGAACGAGATATATCCTTACTAATACTTACATCACAAAACAGGAGGCTTGTGTGTGTTAGATATAACCTGATTTATCTTAGTACAAAATGAAGGAAATATTATTATCGGTTGTATTGTATATTTAGGGTAAGTGAATTCAGGAAACTTTTAAAGAAAACATTGAAGCAAAAAATGTCACTTATTATTTTGATAAAAGGACAAAGTTTAAAAGGCAGAAGAATTTTGTTTCTCCTTTGTATAGAATGAATTCTGTTAAGTTTTGCTACCTGCTAATGATTATGTTATAATGATAATAATTCTTATGTTTAATACTGGTATGCAATTATTTCTAACCATGTATGTATGTATGGAGGTTATTAGAGGTAGGTGCCTATTATTTGATATTTAGTAAATAGTACATATTAAAATTTTCTATAGCCTGAAATTGTTTTTACTATCGTTGATAAAATAGTATGGGGTATTATTCTGTATTATGATTTGAAAATTATATTTTCTTTATATTCTTCCATTTAGAAATATTGTAAATCAATTTTCAATTCAAAACATGTACATTTTCCTTTCATTGTTTTTGTACAAAAAAAAGAACAACAGTACTGAAGTATTACTGTTTGTATACATGTCAGATTGTAAATCAAATAATGTGCCTTCAGATATTAAAAATATTGCGAATCGGCACTACTACACTAAATTGTGGATTGCAATGGTTTCTTTTATTTGTTTCTCTTCATTGTCAATGTGAGTGTGTCCGCATATATGAATGAGTGCATGTGTGGGTGTGAGTGTTTACATGTGTTGATGTGTGTTTGTGTGTGTGTGTGTGTGTGTGTGTGTGTGTGTGTGTGTGTGTGTGTGTCTGTAAGCACCCCCAACCGAGGACATACCCTAACCCTAACCCTATCCAACCACGGACACATTTCCAACCGTGGACCGTCCTCGTTTACTTAACTAGTGCAAAGGATTGCTAATTCATATGCCATTCATATGCGCGCGCATCAAAAATCCGGAAAAATTAACGTGCACCCCGTACGTCCACGGTTGGACGCAGAAAGTCAAACACATACACAATAGTCCTCGGTTGGACGCAGAATATCAATGTGACACATATTAGTGTGTCCACGTTTGCATAGTACAAGGATTTAGGTCCTCGATTGACATGGCTTACAGGTATGTGTGTGTGTGTATGTGTCTGTCTGTCTGGCTGTGAGTTCACATTTTAGAGTTCTGTTTTATATATAAGTGTGTGTGCATTATGAATGGGTGTATGTACAGGTGTTGATGATGTGTGTGCGTGTGTGTTGGGCCTGTACTAGTGTGTACCATATTTGCTGGTGTATAACCACACATTTTTCCCCACAGAAGAACTTGCAAAAAGGGGGGAGCGCTTAATACACAAGAGATAAAGAAACATATTTCATGAAAAAATCACATATGGCTATAATATCAGTTTTCTGTGGAGTAAAAAGCTTAATTGGCTTTTCAGTTATGAAATATGCTCCGATCAAAAACAAGTTTGTGACTAGTGTTGTTACACAATTTATAAGGGAAAGCATGGGATGTGTGTATTGTTTGATTATGTTGCAAGGGTTTCCAGCACAGTTTTATCATCTAGAAAAAGTTTTTTCCCCTTCAACGTCAACCCAAGTTGGGGTGCGGTTAGTACATAAGTGCAGTTTATACACTGGCAAATATGGTATGTGTGATAATAATTGTAATAATTATAATCTTGTACAGCCCACATCACACCAAGATAGGTTCTATATTGAGGTAAAATATATATAAAGGGGGTAGTATGAATATGATACAGAGACAGATAAACAAAATTAAAGGCTGACACAAATGACGACATGACGGAGAACAATATTTTTTGCAAATATAAGTATATTTTTTTAATTGGCCTTTAAAGGGATAGTTGAGTATTGGTCAAACTTAACTTTAGTAACCAAAACATTACGGTACAAACTAATAGTTATAACTCCGCCATGCTCGAAAGGTATACACAATTACAAACAACTAAGTAAAAACTATGTTATCATTAAAAAGAGCCGTTACAACTCAAGAGGGTACTCTCTAAAAACTCATTGGTTTTAGCCATTTTTTCATTCAAAATTGCGCATTTAATGTTTTGTTAAAATAATAATGATTAAATAGAGATATCATCAACAACTATTTAAAAACCTATTTAGATTTTTTTCAAAGTAGTCTATAAGCATTTTTTGTATTTTTCTAAAAAGTCCAAATGCCCCGGGCCGCTAGACTTATGAATAAAATATCTTTAAATCAAATTTTTCAACTATGAGAGCATTTGAAAGGGACTGATTCTCATTTTACATGTTTTATTCAAGGAACTTTCAAATAGAATTAAAACCAACCAATTTAGTGTCAAGGGGCATTTCGGGAAGTAGGCCTACCAATACTGTATTATAGCTTGCATTTGTATAGCGCTTAATACAGGGTTTCTAAGCGCAAGTATTATTATTATTATAATGATGGTAATTCACCATTACGAAAAAAGGAGTTATAAACATTCAACAAAGAATTTTAAGGGATATAGGGTAGGGAAAATAGGAGTGATAGGTTTAGAGAGCATTATAACTTTTTTTTTAAGAATCATGATTTTGTTTCTAATGATATTGATTGTCTTCATTCCTTGCGTACAAACCATAATAGAGTAATCAGTGCATCAAATAATCAGCATATTAACATAAATATACAACATTTTTCATTTACATTAAAAAAATATATAAACATTTGAATTATTACAAAATAAACTGACAAACTGTATATATAAGAGAACATAAAACAGGGGGGATATATTAATTCAAATTTTGTTTTTCTAATGTTATAACTTGTCTTCCTTCATTGCAAACAACCAATTATAACATAATCAGTTTTGGAATAATTATTCATGATGAAGGGAAAGAAGGCAAGAGAGGGCAGCATTACAAAAAAGAGAGTGCAATATAAAGGCAGTAAGATAGGGAGAAAACGGAAAGGGATGTAGGTTTTAGAGAGAGTTATAACTTGTTTGTATTAAAGAGACGAGAAAGATAGGGGAGATATTGATGAGATTGAATGATAGAAGAGAACTTTTATTCAATAATGTAAACAAATATTTTTAAATGCTACACATATTTGAAAATCTATCAAAATAGTTTTAATCATGATGGTTTTGATGATCTCTCTATTGAATAATTATTTTAACCAAACATTACATTCACATTTGTTTATGAAAAATGGTTGAAACTTGGTGTCTGGAGGGTGTCCTCTTGTGTTAACAGCAGTGCTTTATGAATTAAAACAGCCCTTTAACTTAACTGCATATACTTATGTTTTAGTATACAATTCAAGCAGCATTGAACTATGTTTTAATTACTAAAATTCTGTTTGACCTAAACTGTACTATCCCTTTGAGATATGAACAATAATCACAGAGCTTTACATTATATTGATTCGATTAACAGAATTTCCATTTTTCACAATCACAATTATGTTATAATGATATCAACAAACAATTCAAGATATTCGTGACAAAAATACAATATAAAATACACAGAACTACAATAAACAATAGAAAGTATAAAATTAATCAATGAGAAATTCTGCAACACAATGTGAAATACAGAGGAATACAAATGAAAAAAAAAAAGAAAAAGAAGAGGAGAAGGTGCCATGCCAAATAACAATAATTTATAAATCAAGTAAACGATGAAACAATAATTGATCTAACAACAAAATTAATGTTACAGGGGAATTTTGTAATGCTATTTTTCAATATTATTAATGAGAAGCAAACAATATAAGCTAGATAATCTTTGAATATAAGTGTATAATAATAACTATTCGAATTTGCATTTTAGTACAAAATGAGAGGGACTTGTACTAATTACTAGGAAATTGGTACTGATAGTAGAAGGAGAGAGAGAGAGGTGATGATAATAGATCATAGAGGGAAACTGAATAAGAAGGTAAATGCAAGCTGGGTGCATGTAGTTATATAATATATAGCACTACACAACTGAAGCTGGAAGCGAGTTAGGGGTAACTTTGAAATACAGATATGAAACAAAATATTATACTCTGTGGCATAGCGAGAGGGGGGGGGGGGGGGGGGGGGGGCCCGAGCTCTTCTGGGCCTGAGCCCTCCCCCCCACCCCCCCCCCCCCCCAGACCTGACAATTTGTATTCAATATTTTATTTTGTTTTCTTGCCTGCTTGCTTGCTTCAGCCTGTAGATTTGATATGGGAATAACTAAAAATCCAAAAGCTTTGGACACCCCCCCCCCCCCCCCCCCCATCCGGAGGTCAGTACATATTTGTAAAAAAAAAATGGTCAGTATAACAACAACAACAAAAAAGCAAAAGATTTCCCATAAATATAACTATCAAGTTGCTTAAAAAATAATCAGAAAGTAGTTAACATTATAAATTAAAACACGTTTTTGGCAGGAGAAATCAACTTTGGCCATTATAAACCATCGATAATAAGAAGTAGAACAAGAACAAAAAATACCTCAAAGCCGAAAATGTTTATAACCATTGATTTGCTAATAAAATATCAGACACAAAAAAATAACACGCTTTTACAGGAGAATTCTCCCACGCTAAATCATGATGACATGTTCCTGTGGCAGAAAAAATAAATCAGCTGGATGTTATGTTTTTCATTATGTCATTAGGAGATTCTCATATTATCTTTTGGGCTATGATTAGAAAGATTTGGCATAATTAATCCTTTTGCATGAAACTGGACTAGATTCTCTTTATAATCATCCGTTTCTAAATTATCATGATCAATCAATTGAATCGCCAACTGCGCATGCGCCCTCTATACCCAAATTAATTATAGGAGATACAGTTTTGTAGTGTACGGTTCTCCCGAAGGCGAAGCGTCGTAGACGTAGTATTTTGCTGTTTACAATCATTGTCTGTAATTGATTGTGTTTTTGATACGCTTTTATGGATAATGATGTATATTTCATTTGGATGACGAGGAAATTATCACCATAGTAGCTGAACAGAGCATTAGAAAAGGATTTATATCATCACCGAACATCGCAGCATCTCGAGCTTTTCTGTGCAGCGGTAGCAACGGGCGGCCTGTGGTTGTAGTGATGCGGTGAGTGATGGAGTGAAGCCATTTATTATGGTGTCGGACTCGGATATTTAAACTAATTTTACGTTACAAAAACAGACGTCCCTGATTAAAACTATGACATTTAACCCATCTCGGTAACTTTCAATGCATGTTGTTGATGCTGATGGGTCTAAATGATATGAACAATATGAATTTTGTGGTGTAGTTGGGCGAGATTGTAAGATGGCTTCTCGCGGAAACTACCACTCCTACCAAGCGCACGGACCGGCGGCAGCTCCACCACGACGCCGACGCGTCGGGCCGGGACAACCCCAGTACCACGGTGGGAGCAGCGCGTCGGGTCCCTCCAGCTTGCGGGTGCCACGATTTTATGGAAATCCTCAAAATTACAAAGGAGGCAGACAATCCTATGACTACAGAGATCAACACGCTCCACGCGGTGTCTTTGCCACCGATTTTGCGACTTATGAAGACGATGTGATTGTGGAGGAAATTGAAGATGAGGAATGGGAGGATTATGAGGAACGCGACCCGTCTGTTGAACGCCTTAATGTTGAACGACAGCTCAGTCAGAGCATTAGTTACGACTCCGATCTCTCGGGCAGTCCTTCAAACTCAAGCTCAAAGAGGACAGCTGAAGACTGGCATTTATTATTTGACGCTGGAATATCTTCACAAGCACAGCAGTCCAGTGAATTTACCGTCTCGGCTATTTTACCGAAGGGTAGAAAAGTGACGGTAAGTAAAGTAAAACTTAATGTACATGTACATGTCATTTTGACAGAGATACAGATTACCGTACATGTTTAGCAGCTAATTTGCTGATCAATTTCCATTCTTTAACATAAAAAAAATAAAGTTAGTGATTTTGTTGTCGAGTTATATCATTCCCAAATCTGCATGTCAGATATTAAAAATAACTTGTTTTTGATTGGTAACAATTAACAGTTAGCCGTTTTAGCATTTGAATGCACTAAACACAGCCTAGGCTCTATCGTAAGGCTGCTCTTGGCTAGTATGCTCCCCGGGGTGTTGAGATGGTGCGCAAGATAATTGTGCAGGTTTGAACTGTACCAGTAACAACCAGGGTAATAATATTTATAAGCGCATTTATAGGGACGTGCACTTGCAATTTGTTAGGCATTATACAAAAACTGTGAATTATTAAATTATTAATTATAATTTATTATTAAAGGCCAAGTTGAGTTTTGGTAATTTGGGCAATTCCATAAATATGTCAACCAGTAGGCCAAAATTTCAAAATCATCATATTGGTCCAAATGATACATCAATTTGAAGGTAATAATGTGAACTGTCCAAAACCATTCATTAACAAAAAAATTGATCAAGGTCAAGGTCATGAGACCCTTCCACATCAAGGCATACTGAAGTTGCTGATTTTTCTTTGCTGTAACATACCATTTGATCTTTTTATGTTTTTCAATTAAAATAGACTGAATAATTAATTGACCATGATAGATGTACACAGTAAAACTTTCTGAATCCATTACCACACATAAATTAGAAAAATACTCTTTTAATTACGATTTAAGCTAATTAATATCAGGACTATTTTTGTCATGTACGTCCGACACGGAAAAACACTTATTTTCAATTTCACGAAAAGACAAAGAACCCAATAAAGGGCAGGATGTCAATGCAAAGCAAGTTCTAACCCCTCTACACAGAGAGTAAAAAAAAAAATTCCAATCATCACTAATTAAGGAAAAAATGGGTGGTCGGACGTACACTTTTTGAGTACGTCCGACCATGTACGTCCGACACGGCATTGAAATGAATAGGTTTTTGCCAGCCTAAAACACTTAAATTCACACTGTATCCTATCTGTATTATTAAAGAGTGTATTCAAATGTAATATCTCTTAATTACTTAGTAATTCATATCCCTAATTCTAACAAATCATCATAATATGGCTGGACATTCCATAGTCACATTTTTGTATGGGTATTTACATACTAATACTACACACTATCATGCTGTCATTAAAAAATATATCATAAAAACATACTTCAGGTGGACCATGTTGTATAATTATTATTTAATTTTGACTCACTTAGGCCATTTAACAATTTTCTTAGGAGGAAAGAACAACAAACATACATTTTGTGACGAAAAATCAACCCTAAACTTCAAATTTACATTATAAATCTAGTTCATGTAGTCCCATCAGTGCATATTCATGTTAGTGAAGATTAATTGTGTTTTTATTTGTATTATACTGCCATAATTTAATGGTACAGTGATAACATGTTTATATCTACCATTTAAGACAACATTAGTTACTAATTATGACTTAAAGTGTCTATTTACAGCAAATATTTCAGCAGCAAGTAGACTTGCATTTGTATAACACATGTACGTCCGACACGGCAGTCTTGTACGTCCGACATTGTACGTCCGACACGAAAATAAAACGTAAATATTCCATGCTTCGAAGGGAAAATATTAATAATTTTTTTATATTTCCCATCATTTCCAATCTAATCCAAATGGTAATAGATGATTTGGCCCCAAAAAATGATAAACTTCACAGAGTTTTCCAGTTGAAATCCTCTTGTCAGAAAAATCATTTTCTCTGCGTACGTCCGACCATGCAGTGTTTTTTAATCGGTACAAGGTCATTATGGTGGTAAAATCTGAATAAGTCATATTATTATTTTCTACTCATCATTAGCAATCTATTGATCACATAAAATCTTATGATTTACATTAACTTCTTCTTTAGTACCTAATTGAAGTGTGTGAAATGTACGTCCGAATTTATGGAATTGCCCATTTCCAAAGTGCCCCCCCAACATCGATTGTAACGGATTTGGTTGATTTCAATTCCATATGAAAGATCATCGAAAAAAACATGGGAAATAATAATAATTTCCATTCAAATGCTCTAATTGTTGTGAAATTTGCTTTCAAAATATCATATAAAAGTGGTTGACGCCCGGGTATCACTTTTTAGAACCGCTAGTGCGAGGCACTAGCGTTCTATGTTCTCCTAATAAAAGACTGAAACCAAATATTTGTGTGCACGCTAATTGTGCTTAAAACTATACATATGATACGGTACTTACCAGCAATTTACTCTCCAATATGTGATCCAACTACCGGGTGGATTAAGATTATGATTTTTCCTTCCATTCCGCAAAAAATCAGTGATATATGCGCCTCATGGACAAGTCTCTCCGTGTGTTAGCGCGACTGTGAACGAAAGGCGAACGAATGCGAATGGGGCTTGCGAGTTGCGTCAACGGCAGTGTTGGAGTCATACCTATGGTTGCGATACATAATATACACGTACTACTGTATAGTATTACCGCACACAGTGACTGCACTACAGTCCCGTATTACCGCACACTGCACTATACAGTCCCGTATTAGGACCTACAACGCTAGTGCTTCGCGCCGAGTTAATTTGACACTTCGAGTTGTAACGGCTCTTTTTGAATGATAACAGGGGTTTTACTTTGTCGTTTGTAATTGTGTATACTTTTCGAGCATGGTGAAGTTATAACTATTAGTTTGTATCGTAATCGTGCAGGTTTTGGTTACTAAAGTTAAGTTTGACCAATACTCAATTATCCCTTTAAACTTGGCTGCATCCAAAAGAAGTCTGACAACTAATGAACTGCAGTGGCTGGGGAACTCTGCTACCTACATGCAAAGGTTGCTAGGAATCAGGACCGAAAATCATTCCCTCTCCACCTTATAATACTTGAATTGCATCTGCCATCGGCAATGCAGAAGTGAGTACGGCTTTAGCGATGTTGGAACTTGGAATGTAGGCGGCCAAGTTCACCAGCATTGCTGAGTTCCCCCACCTTCTTCTTCTTCTTCTTGTTCTTCTTCCTCCGGTACTATCACTCAGAGATCACACAATAGATGTTGGTACAATTATGAAGGATTATCAAGTAGTCTAAGACGAGTTGCTTACTATATTATAGTACTGGTCTTATGTATCCCATGTATAGTTAAACGATCATTTAGATGATAATATTGTTGCCGAGGTGGGTGGGGGCTGCGTCCCCGCCCGCCGGGGCTGTATTAAAATCATAGATATCTTCATAATCAGCCGATTACCACGCACTCGCACAGTCACACGATAATCGAACATAATGTCAACTCACCTTAAACGGACTCCTCCAGAGCTCCGACGTGACTTGCCCGTCCTCTCGCTTGGCGGACGTTAACGTTCCCTTCAAACTGTTGGAATCCCCGGGATTCCCAATTCCGAACCCTCGGCTCCTCGTGGAGCCACGCTTCTCTCTCGTGTGCCCGACAAACACAGTTTACGGTACAACTACAAGACGAGACACACAACGTGAAACACATAACACATGTATAACATTTAGGTCCTCTCCGAAAACCTACTCAAATGGCTTCCCAAAGCCTTCACAATTTGTCTTCCCGACAACCCGTTTTGGAATCCTCGATCCCAACCCACCGCGGCCCAGCCCAACCTCGTGTCGGAGCGACGCTACGCCCGTGGCGCACGTCCGTCTCCGTCGCACTCCTAGGGTGAACTGGCAACGAAACATGGCGTCTTTTCCCGAAATGCATCGGGCTCGTGCGTGCGTGCCCAACCAATTTGAATCGCCCGCGCTCGCGTCCTGTATTCCCAATACATGCCGCTCGCACGGGGGGACAAAGGTCGGATCGCATGCGCGAGAGCACCCATTGTCTACCGCCGCTGCGGATATGCGGGCAGGTAGACGCGAGAATACCGCCAGTCAAGCGCCACCTAAACGGGCATAGTACCCGTAAAATCAGTGACGGCTACAATATTGCAGACTTAGATTGTTTCTTTATTTATGTAATATGACAAATACTCATAAACTTGCAGTTTGCTACCTTGAATTTTGGTAAAATATTGATATTAGACTTGTAATACGTACATAATTATTCATTTTTAAATTATGCTTAATTAATTTTAATTGAAATATCAATATGACTAGAATAGTCTTGCTCTCATATAATAATGATTTCACAATAGGTATTCAGCTGATAGGTATAAATGATAAATATATTATATTTATAATGAATTAATTGCTTGGTGATTAATAACTTAGAACAGTTCCATTTATGAATGATTAGCAATTATGCTCAATGATTTGATATTTGTTCTTTGTGTAGTGTAGCTTTGTTTATATAATAGTGATTTACTTTTGTAAATTTTGTACTTAACATTAATGTTCCAATTCATTTAAATGCGAATGTAGCAATTGCTATATACTTATACTATGTATGTTTTGATGTTCAATGTACACTGATCCTTTCAGCTCTGCTGCTGATCAGTTTGAAATGTATACCAAAATAAATAAATAAATAAATGTATATAACGAATAAAGGAGCTCACATGGAGAAGGTTCCGGGCATGGGAGGGAACAGTCAGAGGGGGAAGAAGCATGACAGAAGCAGCAAAGGAAGCTGGGGCGGCTAAGACAAAATGACCTAACAAATGGCTTGTGTGCGGGCTCTTCCCAATTTGAGCAAGTAGACACTGTCTTTGTGGCGCAAAGATCGGGCACACCGAGATGAGGTGAACTTCGTCTTCATGGTGCAGATGACAGAGACGACAGGTAGAATCCACACCCTTGCCAATCTTGACCAGCCTGGCTTGGGTGAGGTAAACCTTGCAGGAAAGCTGCGCTTTGATGAGGACAGCCTGGCGCAGGGCTGGATTGGAAATGTACTGGGGATACATATAGAGCTGGCACCTTCGGCCTACCAAGCCAAAGTGAGAGAGAGGACTTGCCAGTGCTGGACATGCAAGCATTTTAAGCGAACGGGCTACAAGGGATTGGAATTTTAAAAGCTGTATTTTAAATAATCAAAATTACTAAGTTATTGACTCAATGCAGTTTGTTTCAATCTCATCTTGGTAATAATTTAATATCTATCTAGGCCTTTTGGGTCTCGCAGGGCTTGCTCTTGGCATGTTTTTTTCTCTCTTTTTCCCCCCTTTTTCGTGTGGCCTGCAGGGCCATCTAATCATGAGTTTCAGGTGGCCAAATTGATCTTTTGGTGGCCAAAATGTCAAATGAATTGAATATCGACATCATTATAAATATTTGTATACAAAATTTAATTTCTAGTGGCTAGTTGGGCCACCAATTTGTCAATTTCAGGTGGTCCAACAGCATTTTTAGTGGACATTGGCACCCGGACCATGCTCTCGGCCGCTGCTTATTGAAAGTTGAGCCCTGTCTAGTTATAAATCTAAATGGACTTGTTTCTAGCAAGGAGTTAATGCTCACTAGTAACTCCTCAGTATAAGTAAATTGTCATGTAGAGTGAACTGATCCCTGATGGGAACTCAACAGATTTGCCATGTTGACTCTTCTTCAGAAAGACCTTCAGAATTGTGAAGAACAAATATGCGACAGACTGGTCGCATGAAATGGGTGGGATATTGAACTCAATTGCTTCTTTGATAAATATGTCATCTCATGTGTAGCCTCCCTATTATGAACGTAAATACTACATTTTCATCTGAAAGTCTATGTGTGAAGTGGATGTTTTTTCTTCTTTTACTTTTTAATTTAAAAACACAATAAAACCTTGTTAAAGGACGTCATTGTAATGGACTGGTTTTTAAGTTTCCCACGGAAAACCAAATGAAAGTGGGAGTGACTCATATCATATTCTGACGTTTATTCTGTTCGTGGTTCAGTAAGAAAGGTGTTCCAACTCTTAAAATATGACTTTTAACTTTCAAGGTGAAAGTCTTAACTATTTTAGGTCTGTCTTTTATACAATGTTTATTAAAATTTATTTTTAAAATTCTTATTTAGTGATGCACTTACTGTACATACCTTGAAGGTTGAAAATTGAAATTCTGCTAAAATGTCTTTTGGGAAATTTAGACTCTCTGAATGCCCCTTGGAGCTTTATATGTTGTGTAATTAAGGTCTTCAGATGTACATAAATGTGCTCAAGTTCAGAACAGTCCAAGCAAAATCATGTTTCCTATAAAATAGCAGAAATTTATTTTCCTATATTTTCCAAGGCTACCATGTTTCTATTTGTGCAGATGGTTGTACGTATTTTAAGTTTCATTTTGGTTGAATTTTTTACCATGAGTTCCAGGCAGGCTACTGACCCAAAGTGAAACATAATCTCAAACAGAATTTGTTAAAGGGATAGTTGAGTATTGGTCAAACTTAACTTTAGGGCAATTCCAAGCAAACATTGACATAAGCACCCATTTTTCAAATTCGTCGAATCATAACATATTTGGTATCAAATTAAAGCTTAAAGATTAAACTATTCAGAAATGCATTTTGTTCAAAAAAAATTTTGTCGTAAACTATTATTTCATAGGAATTAATTAGCATAAATTAATTTTCAATTATTTTCACAAAATATACTTGTAAATATTAAAGGGATAGTTGAGTATTGGTCAAACTTAACTTTAGTAACCAAAACCTGCACGATTACGATACAAACTAATAGTTATAACTTCACCATGCTCGAAAAGTATACACAATTACAAACGACAAAGTAAAACCCCTGTTATCATTCAAAAAGAGCCGTTACAACTCGAAGTGTCAAATTAACTCGGCGCGAAGCACTAGCGTTGTAGGTCCTAATACGGGACTGTATAGTGCAGTGTGCGGTAATACGGGACTGTAGTGCAGTCACTGTGTGCGGTAATACTATACAGTAGTACGTGTATATTATGTATCGCAACCATAGAAGTATGACTCCAACACTGCCGTTGACGCAACTCGCAAGCCCCATTCGCATTCGTTCGCCTTTCGTTCACAGTCGCGCTAACACACGGAGAGACTGGTCCATGAGGCGCATATATCACTGATTTTTTGCGGAATGGAAGGAAAAATCATAATATTAATCCACCCGGTAGTTGGATCACATATTGGAGAGTAAATTGCTGGTAAGTACCGTATCATATGTATAGTTTTAAGCACAATTAGGGCAATTCCACCATAACGGAATTACATTCAGAGACGTTTTTTGCTCATTATTTCATTCCCTGCGCAATATTCTCATGACTTAAGTAAATTTTGATACTTATATAAGTTGCACGGGTAACCAGGCTACAACATGATAGGGAAATGGTTTTATATCTTCCATGTGTTGTTGCACACTAGACCAATATGTGTGACCGTAACGGAATTACCGGAGAATGGAGTTTTTTTTTTGCTACAAGTTTGCGTTGAGTTTCTCTGAAATATAAGACACTTTGAAACTGATTTTATGTATTTTTTCTATCTTGATAATGTCAACTTCATTTTGGAACAAGTACGTGCATAAACAACACAATGATAAGTTCACAAATTCACTTTTTTGAAAAAAGACCACTGTAACGGAATTACACAAATTTGTAACGGAATTACATCTCTGAAAGTTACAAGGAAAACTCAATTATTTTGCACTCAACTTTTCTTACATGCTATTAGCAAACATCAAGGCTATCTAGCACTTGAATATAAACCATAATTTGACATATCTGTAAAGCAATTTTTGAACTTGTTATGTGTAAAATAAATGAAAATATGGCCAAAATACAAATAAGAGTGAAATTTGAAAAAAATATTGCTAAAATCCAGCTTTATTTCGGTTTATTTTCAGCTTCATATTAGTAGGCAAGAAATTAAAAAGGATTGCATCAATTTAATGAAAGAAAAATCCTAGGAACTATGTCCACTAATGTGTGTAACGGAATTACACAACTTAAGCAGTGAAATCAATTTTTCCACAAATCGGTACATGAACAACAAAGAATTCACATTTTAGCTCCAATACTTTTCAAAAATCAATAATTTGACAATAATAACCATATTTGAAGAAAAAAAAAGCAACATTTTAGAATTTTTCCTTTACTTCAAGAAAAATGGTTAAATTGTGAAAAAAAATGTACTACATTATGTGACATGCTAAATAACTGCACATAATCAATATATCAAGCAACATTTAAACAATTACAAATCACAAACAGGTCAAATCATTCAACTTTCAACGCTATAAAGCCTCGTAAACTTCCTGAATATTGGAAATCTGTGTGTATGGAAATGCATTGTGAATGGGTAATTCCACTGTTACAGAATGACAAATAAGTGATTTTTAGCTCTGTTTTCTTAATCATATTTAAAATTCCTTTCACTTTCACAGTTTTTAAAACTTTAATAACTGGCAGGGGTACTAGAGGTACAACAGAACCCAAGATTGTTACAAATCTATAACACTGTAGCGTCCAGAGACCAAAATACAATCATAACGGAAAGGGGTCTTTCATTCAACACTAACTATGTAATGATTTTCTGCAAAAGCTACCACAAAAAATTCTTCATTGGTAATAAAAACTTATCATTTAAGTTACAAACTTGAATTTGGTACATCTTTTTTTCCAGAAATGATCTATTTTAACCTCTGAAATTACCTTAAGACAAACAAATGTCACTGTAACGGAATTACACCTGTGAAATCCACCCATGAAAATGCAATTTCTTGGTTACATTTTTCTGCTTTTCTGCTTATAGTCATTAGTAAAGAATGTGTATGCATTGTTCATCACAAGCTCTTACATAAGAACAAATCCTGAAGTTATGTGTGTGCATAACAGAATTACAAGAAAATCAAGATTTGTTATATAAACTCTTGTTATATTCTAAAATTATTCTTTAAAAAATTCATCCTAAATTGATCTTAATTTACTCTCAAATCAATTTGGAATGCGTTTTCATCCATTCCATGAAATACGTGTATAGATATATATCGGATATAAACGTGTATGATCCTCAAACAAAAAGTTGGCATATAAAATATAAATATGGAATTGCCAAAAATGAAAGACACCTTTAGGAATTCCCATTTGAAAATGCAAATACTTTGTACATCATTCTTCTTTGATCTGCATACAGAAGCACACTGAACACTCAATGTATTCTGACTTTAGGATAATGAATAAAACATGTGTATCTTAGCCTGTATTATGTTTAGTTTTGAATATATCTTGAAGCCTATTCTGTATTTATGTTTAATTTTATGTGCTTCAGTTTAATACAAATTTACATAATTAATGATGAGTTATGAGCCTTTAACTGATCAATGATATTCAAATCTACATACAATTACAACATTATTAATATTAAATCTCCTTGAAAGTTGAAGGTATGATTTATATCTTAAAAAACATGAATGTAAATTAATGTGAGAAAATAAATGTAGCACCAGTGTCATACTAATCACTGGATATTTACAAAAAAATTGTATTGTTTTTGTTTTTCCCTTTCTAAAGTACAAACATGAATCTGCTGCATCTTCATAATTTCAGTCAAGTGGTTCTTGCTGGAGACTAATTTAATGATAGAACATTATCATCTCTATTATGTTCATGGAGAGATTAGAGAAATTATCTATCGTGTATCAATTTAGTTAAATCACCATTGATGCAATATGAAGCATGTGGGTACAATGAGTCACATAAAGTAACATTGTACAGTACTTGTATAATGACGTATTGTCTACATGGCTACAGTTCATGCTATTTAAAGAGTATTTCTACATTGAGAACAAGAAATTTTTTTATTTTCAGCAATATCATTCAATACCTTACAAACCATGTGCGTGTAATTCCGTTACGTAACGGAATTACTAATACCGTTACGCCAATTTTGGAAAAAGTAGTGACATTATTTCAGAAAATTATGTTGGAAGTTCTTAGGACTGTGGTGAAGGAAGAGAATTCACAATGACATGACTAAAGAACAAGTAATAAGATATTGAGAAAAACTTATTACGTTTTATCGTAACGGAATTACGATCAAATATGCATAGATTTCAAAAATTTCTCAAAAAATAAATGCAATGAAGTTACTGCCCATGCTTTACAATTTGTGATTGTTGCTACATTGTATGGAAAATGTGAGAAAAAGAGCAGAAACAATCATTGAATTAAAAGATTCACTTCATTTTCATGAAATGAAGCTGATTTATGAATAAAAGGTCATAAATTTCTGTTCAATTCAAGCATAAATATTTGCAAAACCAATAGAGCTATACACAAATGGTTTTCAGTTTCCTAAAATTCAAGTTTTCCTCTATCGATAACAGTTTGATTTAGGGAAGATTGCTCAACTTTGAGATGTGGTGTTTTTGCCTTCTCTCATACGGAATTGCCCATTAGCGTGCACACAAATATTTGGTTTCAGTCTTTTATTAGGAGAACATAGAACGCTAGTGCCTCGCACTAGCGGTTCTAAAAAGTGATACCCGGGCGTCAACCACTTTTATATGATATTTTGAAAGCAAATTTCACAACAATTAGAGCATTTGAATGGAAATTATTATTATTTCCCATGTTTTTTTCGATGATCTTTCATATGGAATTGAAATCAACCAAATCCGTTACAATCGATGTTGGGGGGGGGGCACTTTGGAAATTACCAAAACTCAACTTGGCCTTTAAGCTTAAAAGAGCTGCAAAAATAGGTTTTCATAAAATTTTCTTTCGGTGTTGGTAAGAACATTACTTCAATTTATCAGATAAATATCTATTTCGGCATTTTCGCTCTTTGTTCTGCTTCAGTGACTGTTTCATTTATAGTCATCTATATGTCACGCTGTTACCCTAAAAACAGGTATTTTTAATATTTCTGGAAAAATATGAATGGGAATGAAATTATTTTTTGTTTCTTCTTCATTCACCCATAGGGCTATATTATGGATGCTAAATAGCAGCATTATCTTTTACCACTAATTAATCTAAGCAATATCAATTTGGTCACGCTGTTACTTTTTGGGTAACAGCGTGACGCAACCTACTTTTTTTGTGCAATATCTCAAGAATCGTTGGATGGATTCTGTTCAAACTTTGTACAAGACATGTATTCAGAGGTATGGATTATCTGATACATTTTGGGGCCATGAGGTCAAAGGTCAAAGGTCACAGCTAATTAATATGCAAAAAATATATTATTCTCAAGATATTTCAAGAATCCTTGAAGGATGACATGATAATTAATACTGGTATGCGTTCAGTGAAGTAGATGACCTGATTATAGAATTTGGTCATGGGGTCAAAGGTCAACAGGTCAAATTATTGTAGTTTATTTTTTATCTCACAAAAAAATGCCAGAATTAATGTTAGAAAGAGTACTGTAGATAAAAGAAAATTCTATGAAAATGTTTGGAGCACAGGTCAAAGGTCACTCGGATAATTACCAATTCAAACACAAAAACTTACTGACATTGAAATCATGTTACATGAAACAAATCACTTGTAGATATGCACTGTGCCACATAAAATTAAACATTTGTATGCTAATTTGAGAAATAAGGTCAAAGGTCAGATGTCAAAGGTCTAATATTTCATTGTTACAATTAAGTTTGTATTTTGGGTTTGATATTTGATGGTTCCTCAAACTAAATTCTGAAAAAGATAAGAATTTCAGTTTTGTCCAAAAACATTTTTGATCAATAGAGGGCGCTAGGCTGCAAATTTGTGTCATGCGAACCATCATTTCAGAGCATCTGGGTTATATTACCCATTCATCTAGTTCTGTATAGATTCTGGATGACTACATCAAAATTATATAATCTTATTCATCTCATCAATATCTCCCATATATAACATGTACAATTCAGAGGTCACGCTGTTACCGTCACGCTGTTACCGTGCACAGATACGTTTATGATATCATATTTACTATGAACATTGGATTTTTTCTACATTTTTATTTGGATGTTCTAGCTTGATGTCTAGTACAAATAATCAATGTGACAAAATTGCAAAATGTTCCTGTAGTTCACAGAGTTTGCTTAGTTTCTTACCATGTAAGAAACCCATGTCTTTTTGCCGTCATGCTGTTACCGCAGATATTGATATTCATAATTCATAATTTAGTGGGAATTTTGATTTTCTTTCCTATTGTAAATAATTAGTAGGATAGTGGTAACAGATGCATATCAAAATTTGGTTCTGGACATTTTTATTTTGTGAGTTATTTAGACTTTCACCGTGAGAAACACCCTCCTACCGTCACGCTGTTACCTTGGAATTGCCCTTTAGTAACCAAAACCTGCATCATTACGGTACAAACTAATAGTTATAACTACGGCTGTCGATTTCGGGTATATTTACTACCCGGGACTCGCGATAATTTTTCGGGCGAGTCCCGGGTACCCGAAATTTATCAATTTGTTGATTTCGCTATAGGCATGTCACGCCGCTGGGAAACATGTTCATTCAAGTGACAAAAATGCAGCGCATTTATGACAATAAATCATCTTATAAAATACAGCAAATTCGTAAATCGATTTTTTGCTTTTTTTTCGGGATATCGAGTATCGATTTTTGCGCCCGGGACTCGACATTTTTCGGCGGGACCCGGGTACCCGGGACTCGTCAACAGCCTTAGTTATAACTCCACCATGCTTGCAAGGTATGTAACACAATTACACACAACTAAGAAAAAACCCTGTTATCATTAAAAAAAGAGCCGTTACAACTCAATAGGGCGCTCTCTAAAAACTCATTGGTTTTAGCCATTTTTTCATACAAAATTGTGCATTTAATGTTTTGTTAAAATAATGATTCAGAGATATCATCAACAACTATTTAAAAACCTATTTAGATTTTTTTCAAAGTAGTCTATTTCATAGCATTTGTTTTATTTTTCTAAAAAGTCAAAATGTCCCCCTCCATGAAAAAAATATCTTGACATCAAAATTGTCAACTATGAGAGCATTTGAAAGGGAATGATTCTCATTTTACATGTTTTATTCAAGGAACTTTCAAATGGA
Organism: Echinarachnius parma; assembly: GCA_037951105.1. Classification (NCBI taxonomy): domain Eukaryota; kingdom Metazoa; phylum Echinodermata; class Echinoidea; order Clypeasteroida; family Echinarachniidae; genus Echinarachnius; species Echinarachnius parma. Next base: position 359,907 of record JBAMJV010000324.1, on the reverse strand, counting down.
ATTAAAACCAACCAATTTATTGTCAAGGGGCATTTCGGGAAGTACCAATACTCAAGTGTGTGTAGCTTTAACCTTGAAAACAAAAAAGATACCAATATTATGGGCAAGTACCAGTCTACTATTCTATATACTTCTCTCTAAGATGCACATTATGTACATCAAACTGAGGGACATGAGGTTGAACCTCCATTGAGTAGAAACAACTACCGTATTTGAAATGCTCATTGATTCCACATAAACCTGAAAACACATATTTGCTGGCAGTTAGTCAATATTTCAACATCCATGGTATTTTTCTCATTCTCTGTTTACATCTTTGTACAATTTTCTTACCAAAGAGCTTCGCTTCGCTTCATCCGCTCAGCCCCCCTCTGGCTTCACTCTGTGTAAAGGTTGTTCCTGCACCCTGCATCTCAGGCTGACCCTTGACCCCTGAGTTATATGCTCATCTTTGTCTTCACTTTGTCTTGGGGAATCAGACCTCAATTGATGACAGTAGCCATATTTACATAATTGTACAATATCTTTAGCAAGATCCGTGGGCATTTTAATTATATTTTAAAAAGGCAGACTTGTAATTTGTAAGACTCATTATTATTGTTATGAAGCATCTTAGTATTAGAAGCAATGTGTTGACATTGTGTAGATTCATCTAGGTTAGAATAAGGTTGGGTTCTGTGTCTTTGAGTCAAGACTACCTGGCTTGCCTGAGGTCATACATGGATACCAGAGTGACATGCTTGAGATTGCCAATTTTTCTCCCAAATTTCTCCCCAGATCAAATTTCAAATTTATATCATGGCAGTGTGAAAAACAACCCAATTCTCAAATTTTGGAATTCTTGACAGATAGTGAATTCATTTCAAATCATATTGCATGATGTTCATGCTACAGGCATGGGGATATCATTTTTGTTTGTCAAATAGCATTTTTCTTCCTGATATGTAACTCAAGTTTATGCTTCCCTTTGAAGCCAAAATTTAATGCACATTAAACATACTAATCTTGCCAATTGACGGTATTTCGTGTTTACAGTCCTTGCATGTCCAGAGATGAGATTGATAAGAAATCAATTAACCTGACTTCATGATAATAAAAGTACACACATTGTGAACTTCTGAAAATTATTATGAGATTAAATTCCATTTCATGTCAGTTACATTGTATTTATGTGTACAAACAACAATCTAATTTGGCATTGACAAAATAAATACAACATTGTTGGGGATTGATAAAAGCATTAAGAATTCAAAATCAAATGGTCCCGTTTAAATAACGGTACATGGAATGATGTTTTAATCAAGGTTGGAATGTGTGAGAACATTTTAGAATTCACATTTGACTTGCCCAGTTCATACAAAGTTTTGTATTAAAAGTTTTACAATTATGATAAAGAACTTTTAAAAATTGAAGGACAATCATTTGACATATTGTACTCAATGAATAAAACCATCTTTTGACTGGTCTATGGTTTTATTACACCTGTTGTATGAAAATTGAACAGATACTTGTTTGGTAAATTGTCTATTTGTTTATTGGTTTCAGGGTCTGTTGCAAAACAAAGTTATGTGGTTCTGGAAGGTAGAAGTAGAATTTCTGAAAATTCCCATGAAGTTGAGTCTATTTTTGTAAAGTCACACTGCAAAATATTCCAGGTAGCATGTTAAATCTAAGATTTAACCATACAATCAGTCTAGAGGACCAGTAATTCAGATCTGTTCTTGACAAATGTGTAATAATCCCACAGTAATAAGAGTTTCCACGGATAAAAGTAATTGTTCTTGTTGAAAGGCTGGCTTAAGTTTTAATGAAGTTTAGACTTCAAGTCTCAAACCTGGGATTTTTACTAGCTCACTCATCCGTGGTGTAACCACTTATTTACACTACGCCAAATATTAATACACCATTGATAAATATAAATTTATACAAAAAGTTGTGCCATTATGTAAATTTGTAACATGTAAACATTAATTGCATGTGAAATGAACTGAACTTGAACTTGAACAATGTATTGGTTTTAGGCTCCACTACACAACACAATTCTGCTGTTCTGGAAGAAAGGATAGAATTTCTAAAAATGTACACGGAGGTGCACTTGTTTCTGCTAATGTATGACCAGTGTTAATTGTTTCCTACTTATACCTCATACAGTTCTCATAATTATCAGATCATTTAAGAGGATATAATTCAAGTCTTTAAATGCTAATGCTTTCTTGCTTTCTGTTCACAAATTAAATTAAAACTAGAGCTCAGAGAGATTAATTTTGTGGAAAGGTTTAAATTAGGAAGGGAGGCTAACTTGCTTGCTGTACGTTTAGGGACCACAAGTCTCAAGCAATCTCACTCATCCATGGCATAACTAGTTATTTACATTACACCTAATATCAATACAGCATTGGTGGCACTGGCTCTAGCCGCTCTACGCTCATACCCATTGAGATTGCTTTGAGAGACTTCTTGGTTTAACCCATCCTTTACACCTTACTACCATAACCCATAACACTGGCACACACATCACACCCTGATGGTAATGAAAGCATTGGGAGGGTCTACAGAACTCTACACGTATGCAATGCTTTTGAAAGAATCCTAGTACTATACATGTTTAACCTTCCCAGCTTCGTATCGTAAGAGGGCCCATAGTGTTATTATGCAGCTAGTGCGTCCACGGTATCGAGGGCACTTATAGGGTTTACATGCATGAGTTCCTTGGCAGCTTTCTTTCTCACGCCCTGTACCTTGCCCTCGAATCCCCGTCCCTTTCCCACAAGCCATGGCCCGCTACGCCTTTCACACTGGTTAGGAAAATACATTGGGGGGGGGGGGGGGGGGGGGGTTGAGGGCGATTTAGCTCTCCAGATGCCCCCGAAAAGCCCCTGAAAATCATTAAAAGAGCCCCCTCATAAATTTGCATAGAATTCCATCACAAACGAGCCCTATTTGCATAATAGTTCTAGATGTTAAACAATTTTTATAATATGTTTTGCATGCAAGCGAGCTTGTATTAAAGTAGCTCCGTATATAATGAATGGTATTTCTCCTCTGTTTTTCACACCATGTACCCTCCTCGCACTATATGGTCTTCTGACATTTGAAAAGCTCAAACTTGAACAATAAGAAAACATTTGCTCATTGTGTTCAGATTTGCAGTCAAATATCCATGCACGGCAGTTCTACTGTACTTAGACTAGTTCAGAATAAGTTTTGGGGATAAACGATAAGTACTTTATTATAAACTAGTTCCGTAATGTTTTTGATGTACAATTTATTTCCCACAACACAAACACACTCTGTTGCCTTTAACAAGTTTGTGTACAATAATTCAACAATATAAAGTGCATTTTGCTTTATTATAACATGAATTGCATGTTATGTTGAGGTATGTAGTTTTTGTGACATATGTAGGGCAGGAGTTCATAGTACTAGTAGAGGAAGATGCGCCTGATTTGTGAATAAGTTGAGAATTTAAAGGTGTAGTGCTGACTCGGTTTTGGTAAGGCTGAGCTTTAGTAACCAAAACCTGCACAATAACATTACAAACTAATAGTTAGAAATAACTCCACCATGCTCGAAAGGTATATCAAATTACAAACGACAAAGTAAAATGCCTGTTATCATTCAAAGAGAGCCATTAAAACAGAAGAGGGCGCTCTAAACAAGTATTGGTTTCAACCATTTTTCATACAAAATTATGCATGTGATGTTTTGTTGAAATAATGAAAAATAGAGATATCATCAACAACTATTTTAAAAGCTCTTTTGACAATTTTTGAAAAAGTGTTTAAAGCATTTTTTAAATTTGTTAAAAAATCATTGAATATATCTGGGCTGCAGATGTATTACGATCGGATATATTTATTGATATTTCATCCGTTTCTGAACCGATTCTGATCAAATAAAGTTTTTTCTGCCATTCAAATTGTATGTACTCTTTCAAATTTTACACTCAATTTTTCATTATCTCACTAAAAAAAATATTTTGTGCAGTGCCCTCTATACCAAAACTGAACTACCCCTTTAAACATTGTGAAACTGATATTGCTTTGTACATTACATGTGCATGCTGCATGCAAATAATCTTTGTTCAACAAAATATTTTGTCAGTTTATGTATTACAACTTTTTCATATGCATGAAGAAAAAAAAGTATTATGATGTAAATTATACACACTTTATAAATGCATTGATCAGTATTTATTTTTACCGCAAAAAATATTATGGAGAGATCGAATTATAATTGAAAAATATGTATTTGTGAACTATTGTATTCATCCGTTAGAACTGTAGATTTAATTTCTTTCAATGTTCAAGGTACAATGATGTAAATACAAAAAGTACACATTTATTACATTATTGTACCTGGTGTATAAAGCTTGAATTACAATTAAGTTTTAGTGTCCATTGCATGCTTGTCCTCCTTGTGCCTAAGTGATGCTTCTGTAACGCAAATTCAACAAAAAAAGAGTACACGTTACATGTACGTACACAAGAACCATAGTTACCGCTATGGGTACCTATAGATCTATTAGTGATGGTCACTAAATTGGAGTCGAACCCATGTCAGATAAATTGGTCATAAATTGACTGAATGAGAATTGCCTTGCGGCTAATGGCATAGTGATGAGAGAACAACGGAATGAGCTCAATAGATATTAGATAGGCCTGCTATTGAGGAAGAATAATTGAAAAATTGTCTCAATTTTCATCTTCCTTTAGAAATTGCTCCCCCTTCCCTGCAACTTAGCCCTTCGTTATGTGCTTGAAAAGGGGGGATCATCATAATAAATGAGATCTCATGCCTTTTATGAGTCTCAATTTGTGTAAATATTGCAAATTGAATGGTCTCTATATTGGTAAAATGTCATTTTAATCTCATAATACTCTAAATTTCATCAGATGGCTGCTTAAATGACACAACATGTAATTTGGCACACCTGCACATCTGCAATATACAAGCTTTGCAAATTTCCCATTCAAAATTGTACAATTAAAAGCAATGCAGAGATATTTGTACTTTGGGAAGTATCTAGCTAATAAAAAGAGGCATTAACATTTTAGCGATGAGTGTACATTATAATATTTTGTTGGTGCTAATTATTTTGTGCACACTCCAGATGCATGCATGCCTAGATAGATATTTAATACTGTATGTTACTATAAAGCTGTTTTGAATTGCATTTCCCACTTCATGTATCTATGGTTATTGACGTACTAAATCAAGTTCACGCAATATGAATTATGAAACCCAGTCAAGTGGAAAATGGGTGCCCTTGTATTTGTGGTTGAAACAAAGAGAATGATGATCGAATTAGGAAAAAACTATACAGGTGCAGTAGACTGTTAAATGCCAGCCGCCATGGATATCAAACATTTCTGGAGGTTAATTACTAAATAGATGAAGGCTGAAGCTAGTCATCTATTTGAATAAATGAAGCTAGTCGCCTGATGTCGAGACACATTTCTAAAGAATGAAATGTGCAATACAAAATTTGAAATGTTAATTTATTATTGATTGAATAAAATGTTGAATGAAATGATGAAATGTTAATTGATTGTTGATTTAACGAAATTCTGATTGAAAGTTTGAACTTTTGAAATTATGTTAATTTATTGTTGATTTAATCAAATTTCACCCATTTGAGCAAAAATGTATGATGTTGAACACACGACTTCTAAAGCAGAATGATTCAGTAATCTAATAATGTTGCCCATGCTGATTCCCAATGTAGGCCATGCACTTTTAATACAAAACCACCGCATCACCTGATCACAGCAGTAGTAGCCTTGAAAGCTCACTACATGCAGTGGGCATTGAATAAAATAAGAACACTCGATAATATTGACAATTGAGTTGGCAGATAATCAAGAACTGTCAGAACAAGTCTCATTAATTTGACAATTAATTTTTTTGTCTTCTTTATTCTTAATTGGGTTGGCAGATTAAGATAAGAACACTGAATAATCTGGTCATTTTGATGTTTAATACATTATTTAGTATATGATGTACATGTACGTATATATGACATAGAAGTAGTTGATTTTTCTTTATTCTATAAAATTGGGAACACTAAATTGCATTATTGTATTATCTTGGTTAGAAATATAAATTATGAATTGGGAAGTGAGTAAAGAGTACTTTTTAAATTTCATGTCAAACAAATCATTGCCCTTCCTTTGAAGTAAGTTGGCTTCAGCAAAACGAGGACACAATAATAGTTTTACAAAAATGCAAAATAAGAAAACTGGTTAACATTTATGTTCCTTCATACTATAATGAGTTGGCTTTAAATAGCAAAATAAGAGCACTCAATATAATTATTGTCAAATAAGTGAGTTAGGTTACAAAATAAAGAAAACACACTTTGTTTGATGTCTACCATATCCCTCTTATTCCTTCTAATTGAGTTGGCTAGTGCAAAATTTGAACACTAAATCATTTGATAATGATCATAACTTAGTCTTAACAATAAACATTCAATAAGTTGATAATTTTGTTGTCAACAGTTTTTTCCTTCATTATTCTATGGAACGAGTGGGCTCAATAATGAGCATTACATGTACAAAAATAGTTCTAAGCCTTTGTACTTTAAAAACTGTTTTTATGCCAACTTGTTTTTTAAATATTTTTAGGACATTGAGTACAAGTCTTTTCTAGTCACTGTCTCTTTTCTAGGGCATTGTCTTAAAGGGTACCACCACCCAAAAATAATATTCTTATTATAGAAAGGTACCATCTTTAGTATTCCATTCCTTCAACAAGTTCACAAAAATATGTTTTCAGAAAAAAATATATAATTGGAAAACGCATCACCATTCTCAACCATGCGTTCATGCGGTCTGAATTGCGTAGACTATATGCGTGCAGAGCCAGAGCGCACTGTGCAGAGCGAATGAATCTATTGACGTACGCGTGAAAGCATTGGCGCACTCGCAAATGCTTGGCCCGTATGGAACCAGGAAATAGCAGTGGTTCCGTAAGTGGTGGAAATTAATTGCTTTGTTTATGAATTACACAACCCTTTGCAAAATGTTGGGTATCTATTTGATAGATCACAAAACGGTACCAAAACATATAATAATGTGTTGTCCTTAGCCTGGTGGTCCCCCTTAAATTCTAGGGCATTGAGTACAAGTCTTGGAGCTGTACTCTTGTGGCTTATTGTTGAAAAATAAGAAAACTCAATAATTCCTGTTAAATATATTTTCTATTTTCATTTTAAATGAGTGGGCTTTATTTATGATTCGTTGAGCAGAATACAAAAATAGTTTTTCGGCATTGCACTACTCTGCTAATACGCCTGCTTGTTTTCCTACGCATAGGGCAACAAACGTAGTGTAGTCTTTTTCTACAACACTCGAGCTGTTCTTCTATGGCTTAGCTTTGATCCGAGAGACGCTGCACTATTTACTTCCACCGGTTGAAAAGTCTTTGTTTAAACACTCGTGACGTGTAAACATTTTGTGAGTGCATTCAGAGCTTTTTTTCTGGCTAAAGTTCTTTCTTTTTCTTTCGGTGGATGCCTCAAAATAGCATGTAGCTATTGTGATCCTAAGGTTTGGTATTTATTTCATTCAGCCCAGTTTACTCTCTTATTCGTTTTTGAACAAACTCCACATTTATTTACACATTTAGCTCCGTTCCAATTCCAATTTTTTAGAAAGAAAGGAGAGGTTGTGCACTGCGTCATGTATTTGGAGGGGATGATTGAATATGAATGGACGTTGCTCGTTGAAGCACTAGTGTCTGGAGACTAATTACTTGTGTTAATTAAATATACAAGTACTACCAGGCAGGATGTACTATGCTCCTGGTAAACCATCCAAATCAAAACATCTATATGTACACGTAGACATGTATGCAGTTTACAACACTGTTGGTCGTTAGTCCGTTTTACATTTTAAAGGGATAGTACAGTTTAGGTTTAGAGGGTGCTTCACAAAATAATTCAGAACGTTTGTGAGATGGAGGAAAACTGAGTGTAGGAACTGCAAGACCAGAAATATTTCAAAACAAAACATCATTTGTTTCTTCCAAATCCATCTACCTCAACAAAACAAAATGCAATCATGATTTCAGAGTTTCTTTCAGATTTCTTTCAAGTACGAATTCCTCGAGTGTTGAAAACAAGTACTAATGGTGCAGATTCTCTTTGTAGCCTACATTATTACATTAATTTTAACCCATTCGCAATGCTTTGATTATGGCATAACATGCATTATTCATAGAACTGAGTCTGAATATTTTCAGGACCAGTCCTGAACTGGTTAACAACAATAAGAGGAAAGGAATTTTGTAGTATTCTTGAAGAGGTATTAGCAGTGGAAGAGGAGGTTCTTAGAGTAAAGTGGCTAATGCTCTGTAGTGTTTGTGATGTTTGTGAGACGGGATAAGCAGCTTTTGGGCATTTAGTCTGATTCTTCATGTTTCCTGGTTTTTCACAACAGATTTGTTACTCGATTCTCTTTAACCCATGCAGTACCTGATTAGCCCAAATGCTAAAATCTCAATAGTGTATTAAATTTATCCCTGGGTTAAATGGCATTGAGTGATGTCGCTATAGTGATCCATGTAATGGGTTAAATTTAACCTACTAGACTAAATTTACATGTAGTATTACAAACTATGTGAAGGATTTAATCCATGGACTAAAACTATAAAAAAAAAACTAGGGTAAAATGTTCTTCAATGAACTGAGAACTATGTCTGTTTGTGTGTAATAGTTTGGTCTTTACATATTTATCTTGGTGGTGAAGGGTTTAAACCATGAATCTCTACTTTGATCATGCAATAAGTTGGAAATGCCATCCCAGTGACTTTTTCACCTGAGAGTTGGCACAAGGTATGATCCCTTCTTTGTCGGAACAATAGGATGGGATGACACATACACACCCACACAGTGAAAGTTATCTCCAGAGAAAGTATACCCTGCTCATGTAAAGATGAGTGGTACAATTCATTGTTCATGTAGATGCAGTGTAGATTGAACTATTTTGCTATCAAAGGGATCTTGAACTGTCTTGACAATTTAAGCAGCATTATTTTATTTCACTTTGATGTACAAATTTTTGAGCATGTCATACAGTATGAAATGCCATGGGAAATGTATAGTTCTAAATATTAATCTTTTAAAATGCATCTTGGTTTAAATGTCCATTTAGGATCTTTTACAACATTTTTACCCATGCCAGACTGTAGTGTGACTAAATGGTAAACAGTACTACATGCCTTCTCCATAGACCACATCATGTGTATTTGAAAACCAGCCTAGAGGCTAAACGTTTTTAACGTTATGCACAAGTTCAATATATCAGTCATGTTGTAAATGAAGAAAATACTGCTGAAATCTACTAAAAAATCGCCAATGTGATAAAATAAGAGTCATATTATAGAGCAACGCTCGAAATTAGCACAGGCCCGATGGCCCGGGGCCACCAAAAATTGCTGTCGGGCCAGTAAAAACTCATATTTCCAATGTTTGCTGGCCCGAATCGGGCCACCAAATATTGAAACAATTGTGCACAATGTTATGGTACTTATTGCAAATTTGATACCTCACAGAAAATACATAATTTTTGGTTTAAAAAGAGTGGAAAGAGACGTCAATAATGAACAGTTTCAGTGTTATTTTTTTCTCCCCACAGCTCAAAAAGCTAAAGACGCACATGTATGCACAGCGCAAATTATGATAATTAGCATTAGATCTGCCCCCATCCCCCCCCCCCCCCCCCATCTCCCGTATGAAAAAGTTGTACACAGTACAGCATGTTCCACTTGGGATAGGAAGAAGGGTATCAAATTAATTCTATTATCAGTACAGTTTGTACATTAAAAGTTGAATAAATAATAGAAAATATCAAGAATAATATTTGCTATACGTGTGGAAATAAATTTAGAGAAATGTTGTCCGATTTGTAAAAGTTAATTTGTATTGTTTTCCATTATGATTTCCCCCACCCCCGGCTTGCGAATGGAGCATCCCATTTCATGACTCGATCGGAGTTGGCGAGCGGTGTTTAATTTTCAAAGGCCATCAGTGTTTGTTTTCACAAGAATAAAACTCCACAATTTGAAAATATTTCATTTTATGAGGTTTTCAAACAGTAATCTACAAAAAAAGTAAGGTCATCTGTCTGAAATGTGAGAGTATATTTCCAAATTATGAAATTTGTGCAGTAGCGCAGCGGTACTGATTGCCTGTGTATGTGACTCTGTCAGTGAATGTGATTGTGATGTGAGTTGTGAAGCCGCGATGTTGTGACTTGCCGATATTTGTTTACGAAGAATCTGATGCATGTTTGATCAATAAAACACCACAATTTTAAAATATGGCATGTTTTCAGACAACATTGCACAGAATTTTGAGGTAAAAAAACGGTGAGTTTGTCCTCTTCTACCATTTTTGTTTTGTCACAGAACATATGCCGAGGCTACGCCATGGCTATGACTGTGTCTCTTTTGGAAGTGAAATTGTCAATCATAGTTTTACATTCGATCGCTGTGCTGTGATGTTTTGATGAAGATAATGTGATTAATGAAAGACCTGACACACTCACATTCATCCTCATTAATGTTTATTCAATTCATCTTGCAAACAAAACAAAGGGTTAAGAAAAAGTAATGTCTAGCCTAGTACCCAGAAACTATGTTATTCTAGTAATTTAATTTTGTTTTTCTTTATTTTTTTCGGGCCAGTAGATTTTGGTTTCGGGCCACCAAAATTGAAAAAATACTAATTTTACTGGCCCGACCGGGCCACCAGCAAAAAAAGTTAATTTCGAGCGTTGTTATAGAGCCTAGCTTTCAATCCTAGCAGGATCATTGTTTTTCCATGACAAAGATCCTGCTAGGATTGAAAGCTAGGCTCTATACGACTCTTATTGTATCAGTCATGTTCTAATGACATTATGTGAAGTGTAATCAGAGCTTCTAATTGATGCTAATTTCATTCAAAGCTATAATTCATGTCTGGCAGGATATCATAGTTTGACACTTATTATAAAGAGGATATAAAGTGATTGACAGAAAAACAACTCTCATAGATAGTAGATCTTCTGAAAGCGCTGAATATATTTGCATTAACCCATTCAGGACTGGTCCTGAAAATACTCAGGTTGTGGTCTATGGAGAATTAGGCATGTTATACTAATATCAAACCATCTTGAACACAATGAACAGGTTAATACATGGAGGATTCAAATTAAATTCCTGATTGAGGAAATCATATTATCTGCATACAGAATACACAATGTTTCCTCATTCTTCTTGGCATTAGACCATGATTATTCTCTTCTTAAATTGTACATTGAAGAGTAACATAATGGAAAAGACTCCACTATAAAGAACAACAACAAAGACGTGCACTACATTATTACAATTGAGTGTCACTATATTTTGCTGTAAATCAGATGCTTTTAAAATACTTGAAGGGTACTTCTTATCAATTTCTGAAGTGTTTATACTCAAGATGATACAATATAATCTACATGTATATAATATTACATGTATATTTGATTTGAGGGTCAAGAATAATTTCATGAGTGGTCAAAAAATTATCAATTTCATTTTTCATTAGAACTTCAAAGAAAGGCCTCTGTAAAGTACATAATGTATATTTATGTAATGGCATCTGTTTGCTGTTATTCTTTTGTTGTGTATACATAATTTACAAAAGGTCAGAATGCAATTCATCTATGAAATGCCCTCTACCCCATACATGCCCATAACTTCATAAGTTTTCCAGTATGATACTTTGCTCGCAGTAAACCCCATCGCGTCATTTGTTTTCACCTCATATACGTGTAATAGACCTGTAGTACGCTGCGGCATAGTAGCCATAAAACCACTCTTAAGCGTGGCCTGAAGCTTACATGCCAAATTGTTTCTGCTTGACTGACACATCTCTATTCTTTGCCACTTTTTTTTTCAGTGAAGCAGGCATAGCTTTATAACTGTACAGCCAAATAAAGACCCGCGGGTAACAACAAAGTTATCGGAGGGGAACAAAGCACGAAAATTGATTTTTGCTGGCCAGTTATAAATTCTCTGGCTGGCTGAGTAAGTTTCCCAACATTGGACGATAATCGCCCAAACAACGGCAGAGTACGGCAGTGATCGGCTGGGATCGTTGGAAAAGATCCCCATTGATTAATTATAAAACGTTAACCATGCAAACCTGATTAACATTCCAGGGTGAAGAAATTATGTCAATACCTTCACAAAATGAACAATAAAATAATAATACACATTTATGTGTGATGATATCTATCTGGGTTATAATTTGACGAGTGAGATTTCCGACATTGGATAATCATAATAATCCCCCTAACAATAATGGAGAACAGTGTATATGTGGGACTATTGAAAACCACTTAGATTATTATGAAATGCAATCCATGCAAATCTGATAAACATTTGTGACAATACACAAAATGCTCAATTTCATGATATTCATACTCTGTTTTACTTGCGCTCTGCATGTAATTCAGAGTCTTTTCAATATAATTGTGAAATGTGCATGAATACTATATGTACATAAAATAGCAGTGCTGCAATTGGTGTTATTTGTGTTCAAGTATCAGAAGAATGTAATATGGTACTATTATAAAGCAACCCCTCCCATAGTAAAGTACACTTGTAGCATGAACATTGGATCTAAAATCCTAATTACGACAATATTCTCAATATAAGCTGAGCTTTCGAATTGTCTTTTGAAATGCCAACTTGGGGAGAAATACCATAAGGCAGACCCTAGACAATGCCATGTATTATTTTATGACATGTGAAAAAGCCATAACAAAATGCAATGACAAAATATGTATATCAAAATGTATATTTATAGATCTATTCCAATAAACCACTTGATGTTTGCTCACATGGGATTTATTGTGGTCCCAAATCAAATTTACATTCCTGTCTCAAATGTGATAGCCTCAAAACGACAATTTGAATTTGCTGTATGATGTCACTCCCAAACATTTTTTTATTAAAATGTATCAAAGTACAAAAATCTGATGCATAAGGTTTGATATGAATTGTTCAATGTTAAAAACTTCACCGCACACCAGGCATGCTGTTGTTTTCTCAGAATTGAACCTTCAGATACATGTATTTGCAATATACACATGTATGTACATCACTGCATCGCTTCGCTATCTGTTTATAATGTCCTTTTTCCTGTATTTAATCTTCTCAATTTGAAAGTGATATTAAATAATTTTAAAACGTTAAATTTTTAAAAAACTACTTTCAAAACATAATTATTTCTTGTTCCTTTTGATTGTCTGTTTCTAAATTAAGTTTGATTTTATTTGTCACCTTGTACCTTGTTGTTTGGGTTATCGTAACAGAAAAATGAAATGGGTTTTGATTTGTCAAATGACTCCATAATCATGGATATATTTGAGATTGAATTTGAAAGCGTCTATAGACGGTTTCCGATCGTAGTCAGGAGTATCAAAATTTGAATACTCAATCGTCCATAGTATCCAGATATCCAGATACTGTACGCGAATGATGGGGATAAAATCAGACATTGATTTTCTCTGTTTTCACTAGGTAAACTTCATTCTTTTTCTATGAAATTCTTATTCTCACATATCATTCTCATGAATCTTACGATGAAATTGGTATTTGATTGAAGTCTCAAACATTACTTTTAGGGGAAAATATGAAGTTAATGGATCGCTTTAATATTTTGTAGAATATTTCTTGTTGTGCGCTGGTTGCATGTCCCCCAGGTGTTGAGAATTCTTGTCAGGCTCTGGGGGTGCGCTGTGGGTCATGCCCCTAACACCAAGCCTGTCAATCCTAATTCATTCTCTGCGCTAACAACCAATCTTGCTGAGTACTAACTAACTGTACAATTCACATCACAAAATTTCCTCGCAGACAAATAAAAAGCATGATTAACCGGTTGTTTACGAGAACCGGGTAGGCTATGTACAAAGTCTATGGGCATTTCAGAATCTGGAAGCCAACGGGTTAATAGAGAATTTTCCAAATTGTGTTATTTAGTAAAATATATTTATAAATAAATTTCTACTCCCTGAATGATACTGTAAAGCATGTTATTTCTCTGCACTATATAGAACAATTCATTTCAAAAATCTTTCTCAATATACCAGAATATACACCGATACATTTTGAATTTCTCGAGTACATTTATATCGCACCGAGGCCATGAGAGAAATTAAAAATTTAGAGGTATATATTATTGGGGAGTATTCAACGACAAGAAGCATGTACTATTTGTAATAATAAAGGAGCTGGTTTTGTATTGTATTGTATTGATGACCCAATAATTGGCCATTATTGATATATAAACCATTATTGCAAGGCTCAAGTATAAAGTTCTAGAAAAAACACAGCATTTTTCCTCTCTCAGTTTGACCTTTTCAGTGACTATACAAAGTACATTGTAATGTAGGATTGGAAATTAGGGGGTTTAAGCATCGTACAGCTGTGAAGGCTGTGAAAATGCACACCCATTAATGTTTAGCATACTATCATGAAATTAATTAGTTAGAAAGGTATCAACAGATAATAAATAATGAAAGTAGGTTAAGTATCTGACCCCTTGCTAATGATTCATGAGTTGTGTGCATTCACAAGCTCATCCAAATAACTAAAAGACTTCCCTTCGTGTGGTTGTGTCCTTATTATGGTGTGTAATGACGTCGTCAGCAAACATTTATATAACCTTCGATGTCATGTTTCTCTGTCTGGTCACATAATAACATTCATGAATGTATAGAAAGCATCCTCATTACACCCTACCCCCCCCCCCCCCCCCCCCATCACAATCTATTGTACCACCGTGGTAGGGTTCTCACCTGCAGAGAAATGTTATATTATGATTGGGTTGTATATAATGGCACTCAAAATTTTACACAAATTTTCAGTAAGGGAAGAAGCTTTGAGAAACATTGTCAGGAGGAATTTTATTGCTCTACCAAGATAATTTCTCTTAGTAATAAAACAATTGATACTCCAGATGAGGTGGTTATTTCTGTCTAGTATATACCCCACCTCATAGCCCATTTCCAATGACCCTTTCTATAAAAGGGTTTTAGAATTATCATAAATTGTTTGTTAGAATAACACATAATGTTAATGAGAACCCATCCATACCCCCTTTCCACTCACGATGCGCCCCTGTCAGTAAGGCCATTGTTATACGTCGTAGAAACAAGCAAGGTGTTCCATGTCTGTTAAACGCAGAGCTTTTTCTACCAAAAGGTCTCCCAATTGTTATCGTGAGAACCCAGTCATACCCCTTTCCAGTCACAGTGCACCCCTGTAAAAGTAAGGCATGCAGAGGAGGGGGGACGGCCATTGTTATGCTTAGCAGGAACAAGCGAGGGGGTCCTTGTGCTCTGCCATTGATTAGCAAATGACAATGGCTGCGTATTGATCTGTTCTGACTCTAGCGGTGTGAACTTTTGTACCTCATTACTTCATTATTAAAAATGACGATGCCTGTAGGCTTATTGTACGTTGTAGTATCTCGTGTGCACTTTGCATAGCCTTAGGGAAGATACAACATACGTGTTGAAACTATTGAATGATAATTTGTTTGTAGTTGAAACAATTGACATCATCTGATCTAGACTTAAAGGGGTAGTTTAGTTTTGGTAGAGAGGGCGCTGCACATCACAATTTTTTTGTGAGGTAATGAAAAACTGAGTGTCGAATTTGAGAGGACATGTAATTTTAATGGCAGAATAAACTTTATTTGGTCAAAATCGGTCCAGAAACGGCTGAAATATCAATAAATATATCTGATCTTATAATTATTTGGGGCCCAAATAATTAGATGATTTTTTCAAAAAATAAAAAAAATGCTTACACTTTTTCAAAAAATTTCAAAAGCGTTTTTTAAATAGTTGTTGATGATCTATCTACCTAATCATTATTTCAATAAAAGATCACATGCATAATTTTGTATGAAAAATGGTTTAAACCAATGCCTTTTTAGAGAGCGCCCTCTTGTGTTTTAATGGCTCTTTTTGAATGATAACGGGCGTTTTACATAGTCGTTTGTAATTTTGTATACCTTTCGAGCATGGTGGAGTAATAACTATTAGTTTATAATGTTACTGTCCCGGTTTGGGGTACTAAAGTTCAGCCTTACCAAAACTAAACTACCCCAGAGTGTTCAATTATTTTTAGCATCATGTATCATACTAGTAGATGGTTGAAGTATTACCTTCAATGATAATGTATATTAGTGTGGGAGCTTAACATGTACGCTCTCTAATACATACATTGCCTTTTGATTTTATAAATATAAATTAATATGACCATGACTCAAATGATTGGGGAAAAAAACCAAATTGAACAGTGTAATATATACAAATATGTGTGGTAGTATTTTTCAGCTGATTTGCACAATTACTAAGATTTTTTTTCACACCCCATTCATAAATACACATCGAGGGAGGTTACACAAAGTTCAATTTAGCTTTTGTATTATTTGTCAGTTCAATTGCGTTGTTTTTTATTCGGCCTTTGTTTTCGTTTCTCTCACTTGTTCTAATTCAAACACAATACCTCGTGGAACGCTATGACCTATGTCACGCTCCATAGAACAACCTTGTTAGTATACTACACGTACAAATTGATTTTAATTGGAAAACTTATGGAGCCATAAGCCAGTAGGACTAAATACTCTTGCTAAGCGGTGAGGTGTAAAAAAACAAAAGAGCTTTCAAGGAAAGAAGTTCACTTTTGTTATGTTATGCAGGGCTCAAAATTAGCATTGGCCCCCTGGCCAGGGGCAACTGAAATTGAGGTTTAGGGCCACCAAAATTACATAAATGTCATGTTTGACTTGCCCAACTGGGCAACTAGGCAACTGGGCCATAGCCCACACAAATTAAGAGAATTTGTTATATTTTGTTTCTTTGTGTGGTACCACCGCTGCCAATTTGTAGTTCTAATGAAGTTGAGAGCCACCAACATTTAATAAATGTGTAACATCACTAGCCAAACAAGGCAACTGGGCCACAAAATAAAGCGTTTTTGTTATGTTTTTCTTTGTTTGGTACCACCACTGCCAATTTGTAGTTCTAATGAAGTGCCACCAATATTTAATAAATGTCGAAGATTACTTGCCCACCTAGTCAGCTGGGCAACAACAATTAGGACAATTTATTATGTTTTTCTTTGTCTAGTCCCGCTAGAGCTAATTTGTTAGCCCCAAATTTAACTTACTTCTTTTTCTTCAGAACATACATGTATTGAGAGTGTTACTTGCACTTTGGGTAGGTTCAAATCATCCCTTTGTCTGTTTGGCTTTGCAGCAAACCATGTATTACTTGTAGTTGTTAATTATAGGAAGACAACCAACAATCAATGCCTGACTGGCTTCTAAGCTAAGGAACACCTTGTGGAAGTTTATTAAAAGCATCAATAAACCACCATTGTTGTATAAATGGTTTACTGCCAGTACTTCATTATTTGCTCCAGCAGCCTCATAATGAGGTGTAAGTGAGACTTAATGATCACTTGAATGTCTCATCTGCTACCACCACTACGGTGTCTTACGGTGTCTTTGAAGAGACATGTACACATGCATGTAAACTGCAGCTTGTAACTACTGGTTTTTGCGATGGATAGTACTTTACCATCTTTATAGATTTAAGTCAGTCCCATTTTTCATATCATAGACATTAATAAAGGAAAGACAGTTTTTACCAGATGCTCTTGATATCCACTGAAACTACACAGCAAATCCTTTTATTTTGAAGAGAAAAATATAAATGCTATATATAGATGTCTTTAAATTTCATGTAATATCTAGTTCATAATTATTTATGTCTCTGTGCTATTTTATGTTTATTTTCGGTGATACATGTCTAAAAAGTCTACAATATTTCATATTCATAATTGATATTTTTGACAGTTTATAATTTATGAAATCAATGAAGTCAAGCAATTTATGCAAGAATATACAGGACTTTAAAATATGAATCCTGCAATTAGGTACGGTCCACAATCATCAGAGTTTGACATGACAAAAGTTCATCACATTTATCTCTTTGTCAAACAAAATATGCCTTTCATACTGTTGGTTTGGATTTTCAGCAAGGCGAGCTCAAACAAATCGACTTAATGTAATTAGCTCAGTATCAAATTACAAAAAAACAAAATTTCTATTCATGTATTTGAGAAATTCATGCAAGCAACTTGTTGAATGTTTGAAAAATATATTATAAATTACTATGAATCATGAAAGGGGGTCACCATTGTGAACCCTACATATGGTGTTCATCAGGTGCTAAGTCATGTGACTTTAATAGGCACAGCACATTAACACATCTCATTTCTAATGTAAGAAAAACAATGTATCTTGCCCTTGGCTTTGATAGTGCCTGGCAAAAGACCAACAAATTAACTCAGTATCATACAAATTCTTGCCTTTGAATTATGAAGTATTATAACAAGTAGACCTAGATTTTCTTGAATTCAAGCAATTTATGACGAATGTAGAATGTAGATATTATATGCGTATGTCGAACATGCATCCCAAATGTAGGTCAGTAATGTGAACCTGCAGTGTAAGTATCATACACTGTACTGTATGCAAAAGTATCATGGATGCATCAGGTGGTTGGTTAATGGTCACATGATATGGATAGAAGCATCACATCTCATATCTCATATCAATATCATGTGTATCGATATCATGCAAATTTTGGCTACACACCCACGGTGACCCACCTGTCATGAGACCAAATAATCACACAATCAACACAGTATTATCAGGTCTGGTCACTACACTACATAGATCTTGTTGAATTTGATGAATTTAAGTTATGAAAAATATAAACATGTATTTGTGTATATGTGTGTAAACATGAATCCCAAATGTATGTCAGTAACGTGAACCTATAGTGACATAATTCATTATTACACAGAAGTATAACATATAATGCATCAGGTTTTTGGTTGGTAATGTTCGACATGAATAGGAGCAGCACATCTCGACCTCATATAATTGTCTACGTACAGTGTATCACTTTCATGCAGTTGGCTACACATCCACCTGGCACAAGCCCAAATTAAAGCTCAAATTGATACCACCATATGTACACACAAAAACCACAAATTGCAAATTTGCCTAGTGTGCAAACAGCGTAGGTGTGTTTGTATGGAAAGCTTAATCATGAATTTAATTTGCGGATAGGAATGCCTTTCCAAATTTTGGAAGGTTGGTTGAAACGTCATAGAATTAGATATCAAAATTAACTGTCATTTCTGTCAATAATTGGTGGTCAGATTCTATTTCCTCCCCACCCCCCCCCCCCCCCTCATTGTTTGAAAAAGTGCATTTGACCTAGCCCTCTAAAACATAATAATGACCAAATGATTAGACGCGACCTTTAGAATTCTAATTATTAACAAATAATTAACAAATTATTACGTACATACATAGCTAATATATTGTCCTGAAGAGAGATTTTCCGCATGAAATTTGGAGTTGCAAAATTCCTAGAAATGTTTTCCCCAAGAAAATGCGTACCTTTGGGCTACATTTCACTTGTTAAAGGAGAAATTCAAAGGGAATAGAATCAAGTTATTATGGTTTATTTTATGATAGAATGAGTTATTAAAGCAATTTGTGCAGTTAACAAGTCATGAAAGTGTTCAGTTTCATGTTTTATGAAAATAAAATTTTAGTGAATTGACCCTCCCCTTTACCATGAAATCGGCACAGCAAAGTGGCTCTGTGCGTGACGTAAGAGCCGGGCTTTGCGCTCCCGACAGCTCTAGCTCGAACGGCGATCTACACGCAAATGTTCATAGAGTGGACGCAGTCTACTCTCTCAAAACGATTGAATATTGCCTGAATAATCAATATCTGACACACAGTTGTCCTCCCATGTCCTGAAACATATCCTAATGTCAATCTTCATGTCATTATTGGCATTGAAAAAGTGGCGTAAAATTGGCGTAAAAAAACTGTTTACAACTCACCATTTTGCTGAATTATTGTTCATATGTACACGGAGATAGTATGAAAAACAAAGTATTATAGCTGTGTTTCAAAACAAAATTACCTAGTAGAATCATGTTCCGAGCTAGAATTGCCTTTGTTATAACAATATATAATATTACTTATCCATTTCAATATGTCAATAACTGGTATAATTACATAGAATAGTGTATTTCTCACCGTTTTGTTTTGGTTTTGTTTCGTTTCGTAAAAGTTTCGTCCATCGAGAAATACATGCAAGCGCACGATCGTATACCCGGCCGTATACTATGCATATTGTGTATGTTGTTATTGAACTAAAAGTAGTTCCAGCGTATGCGCTATATTCGAAGCTTTCTACAGTCCACACGATCACGATCTCGCTCTAGAATTACATCTGACAGTTCAACATGGATGAAGAATTTTAACAAAACAGCCTGTTAATGGACTTCGAAGTATCCGTGGAGGAGCAAGCTAGCTAGCTAACACGTGCACTCGTTTGTTTTGATGCGCGCGCAGGAAATGTAAATCCGCCAGCGCTATCAGCCGTATAGGTAATGCGGCTGCCAATGTTCAGAGAAATCGCGGATGAATCGTAACAACACAGGAGATCGCGAATCTAATTCACTCGACTTTTCAAGCTAAACCATGAAACTAGCCATGATAGATCGACTAAAGTAATAACTATTCTTCGTTTTTTTAAATTTCATTTGATTCATAATGATTATTAACTGTTTGTTTCCATAATGGAAGTGGTAAATTCTCCGTCTGATATGTCAAAGTGAAACTACATGTTGGTAAAAAATCGCCTGCTCCCAAATCTGTGCAGGCCTACTGCACGACACAGTCGTATAGTTTCCCCTTCTTTTTTTCAACTTTTTTTTGTCACAAACAATACATTTGTTGGAATATCATGATGAAAATATAAATGAGAAGCAAATTACAAACAATGTAGTATTATAATTTATTCTTGGTAAGGGAAAAATAGCACATAAGTTGAAGCTTGTCTTTCCAGCCTGGTATATTATACGCTTATCTACATACAACCGCGGCAGCCGCCTGGGCTTCAAGCCCGGTTCTTACGTCACGGCTAAATGCCGTTTCGTGTAGCGATTGAGCGAATTTGTCCCTGGGAATAGGGTGATGTTTTCACCCTAATTTCGCTTTTATGGAAGCGTTATATTGTTTGAATGTCAGTCAAGCTCATTCTATGGCTTATAAGCTTTCTGTAGATATGAATATCGTCATATTTAGGGGTTTTCTTTGATTTTCTCCTTTAAACATTAGCCTGAAATGCATTTCAAATAATAACCTTGCTATAACGAAGACCTTGGCCTGTGGTCAAGGGGTTATTAACCCGTTGACTACGGGAACCGGGTGGGTTGTGTACAAAGTCTATGGAGATTCCAGAATCTCGAAGGGAACAGGTTAAAATATAATGAGGTTCCACTAAACTAGGAAAGACAAGTTTATTTATAAAAAGCACTTGAAGATATTTAAAGTAACAAGGTGGTCATTGATCAAAGGACACGTTGTCAGTGAGGCACTGTTATGCAAGCCTCCACAATGACTTGTTTCTCTACTGTCCCATTTGGGCAAGTCAAATCATAAATATTCATATTTTACTTGCCCAAAGAGAAAAAGTACTTGCCCGCTTACTACTAGATAAGATTTACATGTAATGAATTACATTCTAACCTTGTAGTTGAATGGAAATATCAGTTGCCCGATCGGGCAATCAAACTAGACCATTTAAGAAACTTCACTTGCCCGACATAAGTTTTTACTTGCCCCGGACAACAGGGCAAGTGCTAGTGTAGAGCCGTGGTTAATGAGTTAATATCATACCCTTTGTACTGTTACTAATTGCATTGATACAGGACTCAGGAGCTGAATATAAATTTATAAACATCGCTTCAAAACGCAATATTATCATTTCACACCTGTGCCAGAATTCAAGGGGAGCATACTGCGACCATATTAATTATGCTGCTATTATGAATGAATTTCTTTCCACTCAAAGTTACTTTATTTCGCTGGATGTCTGTAGTTTCTGCTTTAAAGTTGGATAGGCTTTTACAAAAGCGGTGACAATTTACCGGAGAAACATGACATGTTTGGTAAAAACTTACCCCTTTATTAGGAGTACCACTTTCAAGGTTACCCCATTGTGAGGAGAACAATGTACTTAAAGGGAGCTAGTAACTTTGTTGAAATGTGCAAAAAGTGATGAGCGAGTGATACAATGTATATTCTTGTTATCTGATTTATTCTGATATTTCCACTGGGTGTAAATACGGTGTTGTGTGAAAATTTCAAGTTAAATTGACGTTATATGGCCGAGTAATGAGCAAAAATGCAAAGTGATATTCCCTAACTCATTGCACTCACTTTGTACACGGTTTTCGCGGTCCGGTGGATAATTTAACATCTGAACACTTCAATCGTTAATATCTTTTTAACACAAGGGAAATTTGAAAAACCAAAACCTGTCCCATGCTTTTATTGTTTATTAATACAAATACAACAAGGTATGAGGGAACCGCTAGAATTCCAATTGGATTTTGAGGATTTGAACAATGTTACTAAGTCCCTTTAAATGCAACCTCATTTCAATACAAATCATGGCATTACCTAAAGTTAATATTTTCTTAGACTTGGCCTTTGTGTTGTTACAAATTATGACGACACTGGAGCTGGCTACTATAATTGACTATGCTCGATTGAACCTCATATTCTCATTTTCCATCTAGAGATGAAGGGTAGCGTTTTACTATGTTGTTGACACACTACATGTAGAATGAAGGGTACAAAGTTGCATAATTTATAATTACACTCAAATCTAAATTTATGTAACAGGAAAAATATTAAGATGCATTTTGGGTAGCTTCATGTACTCTAAAATTTGTTTTGAAATTTATGGGGGGTCTTTTGATATTTTGGGGCTTAATTGTCCTGAGCCTGCATTTTTGTGTATTGTTAATTTGTCCCCTATTATAGTTTGTGTTCAAGATGAGAAAGTTTATTATAAATAAATCATGATATTTCTAGAAGAGGCAAGCTTATTATTTTTTCACTGAAAAATTATAAGTCTAAAGCCATTTTGTTTGAGAAACACCAAACAAATCATAAACATGTCGACATAATGATGTACCTTCTATACATTCATATCTGACATGTGAATACAAATGAAAATTATGATCTAAATATTATACTTCCCAATAGTTATGTACTTTCCCTGACCCTGGATAGCAAATACATCAACATGTATGACGCAATATTTACAAGGCTCCTCTCATGAATTAATTGTATATTACTGGACGAATAATGAAATATGCATGTATTACTTTACACACAATGGGGGAGAGAGCCTATATACATCTACAGGTATCTATAATTGATATTATAATTGAATCTATAATTAAATGGTAAACAAACAGCATGTACATGTATACCTTGGATGATAATTTTCAAATGAGGAGAGAATCCATGGTCAACCGGTGTAATCAAACCGTAAACAAACATGCCATCTATTTACAATTGATACCCTGGTAACGGAATGTATTTAATATACGTGTAATACTTGTAGTATGCCATTTGCAGGTTTGCATCGTGAATAAAGGCCAAAAGGCATCTTTTATAAATAAAATATTGAATAATGCAGTCAAACCTGCTCTAGTGCCAACCTGTGTATAAAGACCGCACGTCTATAAGCACCATTATTCTTGTATCCCTTGAATGCATTTTACATGTAATTGTACATGTACCTGTCTATAAAGTCAACCTGTTCATAATGACCACTTTTTATGTGTCCCTAGTTATAGGTCTTTATAGACAGGTTTGACTTTAATATTCATAGCATTATGCAGGGTTGTATACACAAAATATGTATCTAGTGAAATAAACAGATGCCATAGGTCTATTTACAATTGATGCCCTGCAACAGACTGTATTGAGGGCAGAGGGTTCGTTGTCAAGTGCGCTGCATCCACCTGCTCCTGCAGAGCTGGTCATATTTAGTGTACATATATTTTCAAAGCACTCGTATGAGGGAAAATGGTAAATATGGCAGTGATCAATATTAAACTTTGAATGAAAATCATGAATCAATGAGTGATTCCGTGGTGACCGATAGTATTTAGGGCAGACGGATCATTGTCAAGTGCATTCCATGATCATCTCCCTAGTTCAATAATAGGGGGTAAAATATATGCAGCTAGGGATGTTTTAGCTTCATCATTGCTGACTGTACAGTCACATGTACATATGTATTTTCAAAGTACATAGATCCGAGTAAAATATGACAGCATTATTCAGCTTTCAACGGATAGCACATACTGTGCATCTAGGATCGATACTCCATTAACATTTTGTACTATTTAGGGGTGATTGTCAAGTGCGCTGCATCCATTTAAAAAAAAAACTAATAATATCTATAAATAACTGTTATAAATCCGCATTTAAAGTACATTACTACATACAGTAAATTGTGGGAAAATGTATGAAGAAACATATTGCAGTGACATTTAACTGCTTTTAACAAACCCCGTGTATTATCTTGGATTGATGCTCTATTATTATTTTGTATAATTTCGGGCAGATGGTTCATTGTTAAGGGCGCTGCATCCACTTCCTCTGTGGTTCAATCACAGTGTACAATATATTCCCTGAGACATGCTGTATTAACCTGTTATATATTACTTCAATTCTCATAAAATTAACATGTACACGTAGCATATGAGATTCCAGTATAGAATGGGTTTATTCTCTTAATACCATTTATAAGCATATTGGCCCATATTCTCATATTTAATTTTTGTGTTTGTTAAAGTTACTGTCGATAACTTGATGAAGCCAAATTTAGTCCATGGATTACCCCAAGATTATGTAAATGACCCAATTTAACCAATGAGTTCATATTTTGTGGCAGCAGGGGAAAAAATACACAGGGGCGGCGGGCGAATTTGCCCCCGAAATGCCTAAAAAAGCCCCCGAAAAAAAAGAGCCCCCCGATTTTTCTGCATGATCGGAAATCGGCATGATAGGATCGTGATGGAATGCCGAACCGATGATCACTTACAGCATTAGAGCTAAATAGTAGCAAACTACCCTACTTGCAAGGTGCATCTAGCATGATGATAATAATACTCATACCAATGCTGGTGATAATTTTTATCATGATTATTCTAAAGATTAATTAACAACGTATTTTCTTATTTCTCCCGACAGATAAAGTGCATGGACGGTATGCGGGTGAAAGACGTAGCGGCGGTAGCCATGTTGGATTATAAGCTACCAGACTGCAGGGTGAGGTTAGCGTCAACGAGGGCGCTATTGAACGAAGACGCGGAGGCGTACCTTCTCAGGAATAAGGAGATTGAGTTTGAGGAGAGGCTGCTGGAAATACCAGTCGAAGGTGAGTTATTATAATTTTTGAATTTGATTGGATGGAATTTACATTTGAATTGATTTGATTACACTAAGTTATAGATCATAATGACGTTACATGAGACTATATCATTAGGCAATGTAGAGATTTGTTTACCCCAAGAATTGGAGAAAAAAAAACATGACTAAAATATTTTGAATGGGTATGAATAAATATTGTACATGTATGTCCTATATTATTGCTTGGCAACAAAATTAATAACCCTAATACCCTCCTTATATATCCCTTTCTCATACAGTGCTCACTTGTAATTAAACACAATTTTGATTTGTATTTTTCAATTAATAACTCAGCAATTAGTATGCTTTGTTGCTACGTGAAGTTCTGTATAATAGTAGTATTATGTGTGCCCCTCTGAAACCAGTTTGTATGCTGGCTGGTCAGTTACCCTCCCCATTCATTATGTGCTAATAATGAATCAATAAATGAATTATAAATGAATGAATGAATGAACAGTGGAACGTATTGTGAGAAAGTCAATAAAAGTCAGCAGTATGAAATTAATTTCTAATGCCATTGTGTGTTTTTTAACGTTTTTTGTCATTTTTTTATTTTTTTATATTCGTTTATCATCGGTGCATGCCATACTTCCTGTTAATAGATGAAGGTAAATAATTATAATCCAAACATTGCATTTTAGCTTCGCTTGTTTATTTTGCATTATGGTATGGTATGAGTATTATTGCTTATTAGAACGTTTAGATGTATGTATTTGTAGTAGTTGGGCTGTGTACATTGCAGATTACTTGCAGCAAGCTTGCATGTAAGCTATGAAATGTGTTGCTCGTTTTGCTGTAGTTAGCTTTGAAATAAATGTTCTTAGCAGAGTACATAATGTATGATAGTTTCTGTAGTATTGGCTTCATATAACATTGCTAGAATGTAAAGTGTGGGTAATGGTCTTCTTTGTTGCAAAGAAAGTGTTGAATGCGAGAGATTATTGAAATAAAGCTTGAATTTAATCAGTTAAAGTCAGAGAGTATATAAGCCATTATTCACATTAGGGATTAAAATGTAACATTATCACATTGTATTATTTCAAGTTTTTATTGTCATAAAAATGAAATACTATGAACTTCCTAAATCACTATTTTTCTTAGTGCAGTTTTACACAATTCTGCTTACATTTAGTTTCTGTTTTTTCTTCTTCGTTTTGGCAGCTCTATGGTGTATGTACATGTTTGACACCTGAATAAAACTTCTGACAAATCCCCGGGTCAATCTAAAATAGCAATGTGTGTATATTCAGTTGTGCCTAATTCACAGCTTTATAAGAATGACATCTGGGGGTGTTTAAAAACAAATCTAAGTTGAACTTAAAATTCTAATAAAGTTAAACTTATGGTAGGCCATGTTATTATTTGTAGCCGTGGAATGATACATAAAATATAAACAAAATTTTAAAAGGCTCCTTTATAATAACAAATATTACTGATTTTTTATCAAAATAAAAATGTATGCCTTTGAAAGAGAACTGTTTCTTTCAACAATTTTACAAAGAAACTAAACGGCTTTCCATAATTGTTATATTAGGTCCAACTTATATTAGAATCTTTGTGAAAACCCCCAGGTCTACTTCCCTGAGAGCAACATGACTTTGATTTATTGGTTAGCTAGCTCATCCTATCAATTTTTCAGCTATAATCCAGGGCTCCACACTTACCTTTTATGTCAGTGGCCCGGTCGGGCCAGTGAAATAATTTCTTTCCCTTTTCTGGTGTCCCGAAAGATAAATTTACTGCCCCGAAAATTGTATTTCATGAGTAAACTTTTTCCAATTTAAAATATCACTCTTCCTGATCAAAACTGTGATTATTGATGAAGCATGACACAGAAGTAAACAAGATATTCTATAAATTTTGTCAACGTTGGTTTGAAAATCTGCTTGCCCGATCGGGCCACCAAAATATGACTTTTAAACATTTTTTCTGGCCCGAATTGCAATTTCACTGGCCCCGGGCCAGCGGGCCAGTGCGAGTGAATATTAGACTGGAGGCAAAATAGTGCAAAAGAGTATAAAATTATCCGGGTCAATTAAAAAAAACAAAGTCAGGTAAGAGTGAGAAGGGCATTAAGACATTTTTGGGCTAAATTGAGTTCTGCATCATCTTGTAAATCAGAGCCATTCCTATGTGATACCAAATTTTCTGATAGTAATTATTTCAAATTTTGGGAATATAAAAGAAAGCTAAATGTTGGTTTTGTAAGGCTTTCAAACTGAACACAATTATCTCTGAAGTACATAAACTGTCTTTCTCGACCAGACGACGACGACGACGACATGATGTGTTTTCAGTTGGTCCTCATTGGCTAACTACGACAGATGATGGGCACTTCCCTGGAGCATCAAGGTCTCTATTTTCTTAGCAGGTCTCATCTATTATTCAGCTGCCGTGTGTGTTCAAACTTGTAGAAAATAGAATACAGTAAATTGTATCATCGTCATTGTAGGCTCTTTTTGGTATTCCAGTTTGATTTTAAGTTTGTGCTCACACTTCTCAAATATTTCTTAATCATTTTGACGTTTAAAATAAGATGTTTTTTCGATTGTACCTCATTTGCTGCTCCTTTTCTCTATTCTGATTTCGGACTCGTAGCAAGAAAAATGAACTCGCTCTCTCTTGAATCTTAGGTTTGCTAATACTTTCTAAAAGTTGCGCTCTTTAAAACAATAAGGAATGGTATATATTTAGTTGTATTGTTATCTCTTTGGCTCAATTGGCTGTAACTTAAATCTAACATGCCAGATTATTGGCAAGTCCCTTCAGCATTAAGGTTGTAGCAAACGGAAGACAAACATTATGATCATCATGATTAGGCTCTTTCTAGAATCTCAAGTTTGATCATTTCTGAAAATTCAGGCCCTTTATTGACTCTCATTTCTGAAACTTGCTGAAAGTTGTGCTTAAATTTCTTTAACCTGTCTGGGTTACTTTAAAAACAAGGTACGGAACGGAACGTGTTCAGTTGTCATGTCAACTATTTGGCCACTCAAGATTTATCTGCATGGTAGATGATGGGTATGCCCCTGGAGCAAAAGGAGTTGCTATTTTCTATTTCTTCTCATCTTTTCATCAGCTGTCTAGTTTTGAACTTGTAGCTAAAAGGAGATGAATTTCCTCTGTCTAGATTCTTCTTTTTTCCCCTCCTGAAACTTGCTGCTATTTGTGCTCAAATTTCTCAAATCTTGGCTTGCTGGGTCATTTTCAAACAATAAGGTATGGCACATGTATGTCTTCAGTTGTCATGTTATCCCTTTGGCTACTTTAACATGGTATACGATGAGCACATCCCTGGAGCGACAGAATTTATATTTTCTCAGGTGATCTTGTCTATCTTTCAGCTGCATTCTATTAAATTTGTAGTGAGAAACAGTAAAAAAATGTTGTGTTCTGTTGGAAAATTTTGATTTTGATGGTTTATTTTTGCCTCTTTGTCTGGTTATTTTCTCATGCAGTCCGATACAATATTGTGCGGGGTAATGGGCACTTTTATTTGAATCATCAAAGTTTGAACATAGCAAAAAAGCTATAAGAATAACTGAATATCATGAATGATTTAGAGACAAGATTAAAAGTGGAAATAAATAAAAGCAATGAAATATGAATAATGAAATAAGGCAGTTCATACAATGTATTTTCCATGTTAGTTGTGACTCTACAAAAAATAATCTGCCTCTGACATTCACCATCTTGAGTACATAATATATCTCACAATACTTTGAAATTGTACGTTCAGTCACCATTCATTTGAGTATTTACCAATAATCTCTTCATTCTTACATCATAGGGAGTATGATTTATATTCAAATCAATTTGGGTTTATTACGATTATTGAGTAACAAATTTTGTCCATTTATGGAGGCTTGAATTTGAATACAGATACATTTGAGTTTGATTGCATGAAAGTAACATGATGAATGATGCTTTCTCCATCCTATCCTAGGGACATCTGACCGATGCCTGGCTCTCCTGCTGAACTTCATCATCTCCCAGCGGGACTACTGTGACCTGCTGCGGAGCTACTTCAACACCTACGAAGAATCACTTAGGTGAGCATCTTTAAAGGGATAGTTGAGTTTTGGTATAGAGGGCGCTACACAAACTAATTTTGTGTGTGAGATAATGAAAAACTGAGTGTCTTTAAATTTTAGTTCATTATAATTAAAGGGAACCAGCACCCACAAATGATTCTTTGATTTAAAAGTGATGACTTTTAGTAATCTGTTTCACCAGTAACTGTAGAAATTATGAGTCTCCAAAATGATCTTATTCAACACATATCCATGAAGAATCACTTAGGTGAGTGTTAATAATATAATCATAATTATTTTGATTTATATTTATAACGCCTTATATGATTGATCATCATCTCGAAGTGCTTTACAATGTTATTATTATTATTGTTTTTGTAACTTCAAGTTCTAATTAAAACCCCTTGTGAGCTTTGGGAGCCATTTAGAACAGATGTCTATACATGTACAGCTTTGCTAGAAATTAACTTGTTTTCCTATTCTTAGTTTTTGCCCAGTTGGGCAAGTAAAAACAAGATTGATTAAATTCTAGTGGCCCAAACCTGGATCTGGTGGCCCAAAACAAAGAAAAAAATAACACATTTTGTTATAGTTGGTTGCCAATTCAGGCCAGCCGAATTAAACATCAATGCAATTTTGCGGCCTAAAGCTAATTTCATACGTTCATCGGTGATGCAATTATAGCACGGCACAGATAGAGTTAATTTCAAAACTATAAAATACGAAAAAAATGGTACTGCTATCATGATGTATCAAATTCTAGTTTATCTAATAACTATATTATCTAATTTATTATTTAAGATTTTTTGTAGGTATTTGTTAATTTAGTAGAAGTTATCTGCACTTAGGTTTTACATCAAAGGCTCTTTAAAATAACTGTCTGTGATAATAAGGATACATTTGAAACTGTTTGAAATGTTGTATTTGCGTCATAAAATGTAACACATTGTCAACAATTTTGTTTAATGAAATGTTCCTTGTGAGGCCCATAAATCAACATTGTCCATAAAGAAAATAAACTTGATCATATTTTAACTATGTATTGGAAGCAAGTCTGTAAGATTTATGTTGAGACTAGTAAATACATGATTTATTAAACAAGACTTTTGTTGGTTTGGAGGCGTCACAGTTTGCGCTATAGTTTCAGAAGTTGGAAATCACGCAGATATTAGTCATGACGCATGGTCTTAACCCATTGAGGACTATTTGATTTTGGTAGAACATGAATTCTCAATTGAATCCAGCCTGAGATTTGACAGGACCAGTCCTGTTTGTGTTAACCCCTTGCCTATGGGAACAGAGTGGGCTATGTACAGAGTGTATGGGGATTTCAGAATCTCATAGGGAACGGGTTAAATAACTAGTCCCTTTGTCGTATTGCTCCGATTTATTGCATTGGTTCACTGTCAGGGGCATAGTAAATTGAATAAACTTGAAACCAAAACTACACTTTATTTCAAAATTTTATTGATAAAATTTTCACTTGGTGACTCAAGTACCAGGTTTTAAATATAGAAGCTGATATATTGTTAAGGATTTATGTCCTTCTTTGTAATTTCTGCATGTGTTTCATATCTATCAAAATTTCCACAAATTCAATTGCTTCTTGTTTTATTGAGTTGTCCCTGAAACATGACAATATTACAATTTTTTATTTTGTTTTAAGTTTTGTTGTGCCATTATTCAAAAGACTACTGTGTAGGTTAAATTATAACTTAATATAAATAAATAATAAATGAAACTTTGTGTATTATTGAAACTATATTTTAATGGAAAAGCATACTTACACTCTAATACAAACAATAAAAAGCTCTCATTTGATATGTTGTGATTAATTTTAAAAGAACTGCCATGTAGAAAGTGCACAGTGTGTTGACCTCTATCAACAAGGGGTTTTGCAGGAAAGCAAAATACTGCCATCTTGTGACCAAATCAAAACATGACTATATTGAATTTGTACATGGGGGGTCTACTACTATTTATCCACTAAATGCACTAAAAGGCCATGGAAATACAGTAGAAAGTCATATCACTTTTGTATCAGGCTATACATGATTATATTGGGATAAAAAATCAACTCCTAAAAAACAAACATTTGTAATGTTCCCCTTTCCATTTTTCGTCCCCACCTGTTATTGTTATGAGATGAACATTTCTGATTTGAAAGTTGAATAATTCTGTTGGTTTGTTCAGAATCAAGATTCCGTCTTTTAATTTTTCAAGGAAATTTGCTTACCTGAAGAGTTCATTGCAAAACAAATCTTAGAGTGCTATTTTTATGCAGGCGAGCCTGTAAAGTTGCCACTGAAAAATATGTTTTAATTTTATCTCTATTTTGTTTTGTTTTTTGTTTGCAGCCAACTACCTTCATTATCATCAGCTGACAAGCGATTACTGTTCTCCAACCTCAGGCCCATCCTTAGATATAGTACCAGATTATTAGCACAGGTAAGACCTACACATTTATTTTACATTTATATTTATTTATGGGGAAAAATGATTCTCATGTAAATGTATGTTACACAAAGTAAAGATCCTCTGTCCTTAGATAGATATAGAACCAGATAATTAGCACCGTAGGTAAGACCTATTATTATTTATTTTGTAAAGAACAAAATGTTGTTTTTATCAAATGTAAAATTATATTGGATGAAAAGATTCTCTGATTTATTTAGTTATTGTTTCTACAATTTGAGTTAACTTTTATCGAAAATTT
This sequence comes from Echinarachnius parma, assembly GCA_037951105.1. Lineage (NCBI taxonomy): Eukaryota > Metazoa > Echinodermata > Echinoidea > Clypeasteroida > Echinarachniidae > Echinarachnius > Echinarachnius parma. The sequence continues at coordinate 327,731 of JBAMJV010000324.1, read as the reverse complement.
ATTCATTTATTTATACATGTATGCCTGTATAGTAAATGGAATCTATTTTTTCACTGGCAAAAAAGGTAAATGGGACCGTGAGGTTCTAACCTGTTTGAAAGTAAGAATATAATGCGTCAACATTCTAAAAGAAGTTTTAAAATGGATTTCAAGTGGGTGAGAATGTTAAAGGGCTACACAACAGTCATCAGAATTCCAACATCTCTTCTTTCCAATTAAAAGTAGTGAAGCAATTTTAAAGTTATATTTCCTTTGAGTTATCAAATCCAGAGAAGCAAAGCACACTTTGTTTTCCTGAGTCCATCTTGTGACAAGTTGCAAGTGGACTGCTGCCCTCTTGTGTCAGATGAGTGTATAATGTTCCTCTCCCATGTTTCAAAACTTTTGAACAAGTTCTTATGATATTCATCCGTTTTAATAACTAAAATTACTGATTTTAGTGCGTTATCCAAGTCATAATACAATTCTAGCCATAAAACTATGAATTGAGATGGGATTATAAAAAATAAAAAATAAAAAATAAAACAATTATCAATTTTTGTGGATATTATGTAAAATACTTTGAACTGGATTTTTTTTACTTGGTTGTTGGATCTTATATGTACAGCGCCCCCATTTGTTATTGTTATGCACAGTGAGATGACACATTTCTGATTTGAATGTTGACAAATGTTGTGTTTGTCTGTTCATTATCAAGATTCAGTCTTTTTATTTTGAAGGAAAGTTTGATTACATATTCTTCTGAATTCTTTTTTCACCAGTCCTCTTTAATACTTATTTTGCTTATTAACCATTTGCATTCAACTGTGAACCTACTTGCAACTCGAACTATTACATCAGTTGGTACCAAAAAGTAGGGACTTTGTCTGCCTAATAGAACAAAATTCATCAAATTCAAATTTGGTGTGTATTGCATAATTTTTGTTATGAGGGTCATTGAGTGATAAAAAGTGTTCCATTTCATGTCCATAGAGTATTAAACGTTTACAGATAGGAGCATGCTAAAAGATTGCTCTAGATATTATAATTTCATCTCTCTGTCCATCATGAGGGAGCAATTGAGATCGGACAGATTCCAAGAAAACTCGAGGTCAAGTACTGTAGTCTAGGTCTAGGATGGTACTTCTGAGTGCCGACGACGGACTAGGAAGGATGATAGTGATAGAATGATGTTCATCAAAGTTATTAACAATTTGAAAATGCATTCATATTCAACCTGTTTGAAGGTACATGTTGAACGCAGATTCCACGAAACAAGAGGTCAAGTAGTCTAGGTCCTAGATGGTACCCCTGACTGCAGACAGATATAAAGGATGATTGAATTATGTTCATCAAAGCTAAACATGATTGATGAATTCTAAATAGACATTTAGGTCCTGGGTGGCACTTTTGAGTGTGGACAGACAAGAAAGATAGAAAATTTACTCATCAAAGTTATTAAAAAAGTTTTAAATGCATTAGAAATGACATGACAATACACATTATCATATTGCACAGTTTCCAATATGATAATGTGTATTGTCATGTCATGTATTGTCATGTCATTTCTAATGCATTTAAAACTTTTAAAATAACTTTGATGAGTAAATTTTCTATCTTTCTTGTCTGTCCGCACTCAAAAGTGCCACCCAGGACCTAAATGTCTATTTAGAATTCATCAATCATGTTTAGCTTTGATGAACATAATTCAATCATCCTTTATATCTGTCTGCAGTCAGAGGTACCATCCAGAGGTGAGGTTTAGGTCCAGTCCAGTGTAGTAGGGTGGTATTTCTGTGTGCAGACAGACTAGAAAGATGGAAATATGTTCATCAGACAAAAACAAAATCATTCTATTTCAACCTGTTGAGAAATGGCATGAAAATACACATTATCAGCTTGCTCAGATTCCACGAAAACCAGGTCCACGGTGGTATTTCTTTGTGCGGACAGACAAGTAAGATGATACTATGTCAGTCAAACCTGTGTATAGTGACCACCCATGGGAGACAAGAAAAGTGGCCACTGTAGACATGTGACCTCTATAGACAGGTTCTACTACACTGTTTTTCCTCTGCTGTGAATCATTTTGGTGGCTACTATAGGCAGGTTGGCTGCTATAGACAGGTGGCCACTAAGACAGGTTTGATTGTATGTTCAAAAACCTGTTGAAAATTTGTCTATAGAAAATTAAAATACACCAGTGCACAGTTTCCAAGAAAACAAGAGGTGAGGTTTGGGTCCAGTCCAGGGTAGTACTTCAAGAGGGGACAGACGAGAAAGCTGATAAAACTTGTTCATGTGTAGATAGTAAAATAAATACATGCATACCATTAGAATCTAGGGATTGCCAGTTTCCCTGGTAACAGCTGATAATCTTCCCTGTGATGACAGATTTAGATGTCTGCAGTAATTGAAATTTGACTGAAAAAAAGCAAAACAGACAAATTGCAATTTATGTATAATTTCATGTACAAATTTAGATGCAGAAATATGATGTAAAATATCTACACGTAATCAATGTCTGGCTATAAACGTCATCAATCCAAAAAGAGCAAATTAACCTTTTATGATGTACGTCATCTAGACAAATAAATATTTTGAATACTTTTTGGACTAGAAATACCTTGTACTTCGTGTCTAAAATGGCATGCAGGCTTCTCAGACTCAATCCTCCAGGGTCTGGTAACCATGACAACATAACAGCTGATATTTCCCAAATCAAGCTTTAAATGTCTGCATATTATATCATCTGTGTATTCAAAATTATTCAGGGTTCCTTGTATCCATGGTATCTATGGATAAGCCGATATTCCCTAAGTCAAACTTAATCTTATCTATTCAATTATAAATACATCTAGGAATTGAATGCCTTGTAAAAAAAATATAGATGTATACAAAACAGAAGCAACATCTTGTTTAAAAAAAAAAAATATATTGTCAGCCTCATTATGCTTTGTAATTTGTAATACTCCCTAGTGCGGCAGACCTAAATGTCTGCATATAAGCGCTGTCTGACTGAAGGCAAGCATATTAAAGTGATTAAATTCACTTTAAATAAACAATATGAACAATAACTTACCATTTGGTGTACACCCATTTGGTCTACCCCAATTTGGTCTACTTGCAAAACCAGATTTCATTTTCAGAGGCTTGGGATTATATAAGTGGATCGAGGGATTTATGAACACTCATTCATGTAGAAATACTATCCTCACAGAAGAACATTAATCAAAAATTAATTATTTAAGCGCAGTAGAGTATATATTTATAGTAGCTGCGCTATATAAATGTTCATATTATTATTATTATTATTATTAAATATTGTCATATGTTCACCGCTGTTTGCCGTTTTGAACTACGCGCTGCATATTAATACTGAGCCAGTTATGTACTTGGCACCGTTTGCATGGCGTTTGCAAGAGGGCATCACGTGTCTGATTTACCAGTCCGAACTACCTTTAACCCCTTGACTACGGGAACTGGGTGGGTTGTGTGCAAAGTCTATGAAGATTTCAGAATCTCGTAGTGAACAGGTTAAAATCTTCCAGTGTCTGTAGAATCCTAGGTTATGGGTTATTATTCTCCCTAGCGATTCAGACCAAAATGTCTGCACGTAATCACTCTCTGACTGCGAGCTGATCTTGACAAGGGACGCATGGCCAGGGGGGACACATCATAACGAGGACAATTAATCGTCCTACATGTATTTCGTCATTTTTCCTTCCTCTCATGAATTCAGAGAAATGGACAATTAGTGGGATCTAGTCATTTGTCAGATTCAACCAAAATCACTTGCAACTTTCACATTTCTCTTGAAGTTTTTACCTTGATGTTTAGCTTATGCTAGCAGAAGAATGAAATTAGCCTCGATTTTTCCCTCATTACGGAGATATTTGTGATTCAATTGTAGTAAAAATCAATTAATGGGCAGTAGGTGATACAAATCTGTCAAATTGTCACATTCACTTTGTAAACAGCATTTTATCTCTTTGAAACTATCACACATCATTCAGAAGAATCTTACAATGATGTTGGTTTATGATTGAAGTCTCAAATATAATTTTGGGAAACAATTTTGAAGTTAATGAATCACTTTAACCTTTTTCATTTCATTCTTCTAATATGTTTTCCTTCATTGAAGGTAACAGAATGGAACTGATTGGTGAAAAATGTCGATGTAATATGATGACAATTAATCTAGAGCTGTATTCCATCATTTCCATTAATTTCTTGAATTTATAGAAAATTACACTGATATGAATACTCTTTTATTGTCAGTATGAATGAACTTTCATAAGTAAAACAAATTCAGGAAGTTGAGTGACAGATCTCCTTTTGAGAGTGATGAGTTACTAATACACAGACATGAAGGCCTACTCTTGTAGGAATTCAATGTTCCTGGTCCTACCTATAGATCTACAAAAGTGTTGAGAATACAGGACCAAATAACTTGAATATTTCCCTTTTCACACACTCCACTAATCCTTATCTTCCTACTCATCACACTAACTGGTCCTTAACTTCATTCTTCTGTCTCAATATCACTGCTGTATTTATTGTGATATGTTATAATAGCTTCAGCTCGGCCACCTTAGTCCCATGCTATTGATTTTATGTCACCTTCGAGTGGCTGTGGCAGACATATGTCTCCTCTAATTTCTATATTCTTCATTACACATTTGTTGCAAAGAAGTGCTGCTAATCGGTAACCATTGCTGGACTAATGCTGCCCTAATTTCTTTAGTGAAAATCAATCGAGAAGTAAAAAAGGAAGGACAAAAAAATGTGTTTAAATGTTTCGCAAAGTATTACTAATTAGTTACTTTTGGAGTACTAATGATGCAGACATGTTTAAAGTGGAAATCAATGAAAAACAAAGCAAAACACAGACCAATTTTACAGTTATATACATTGATTGAATTTTCAGCTCCGTAGGGATATTCTTGGGAAAATCTTGTAGTGCTGTGAAATGAATAAAGTGCAAAAGGGTATTCCTCTCACCAACAACTTGAATACTGAATACAGAATATGTAAATAAATACATGGTTGAATATGTAGTTTTATGAACTGTGGTGCTACTTTTTATTAAAACAGTATCTAGGCCAAATTGACTGGCATTTAGAAAGATGTAAAATTGAAAAAAACATGATTCCTATGAAATTGTACAGAAACAAATTTTGCAATTGTATTTTCCCCTCTCTTTCTTGTGAAAGAAGAGCATAAAATCATGAACTTTTATGAACTATTGTGGCACTATTTTATCAACACGTTTTGGCCCATATTGTACTGGACATATTTAGAACAAAATAACATTTAGAAAAGCATTCTCCTTTGAAATTGTACAGATATTACCCCCTTCCTTTCTTCCTGATAAAGAAAATCAAAACAAAGGCAAAAAGTATTTTTGAAATAAAGTCTTAATAATTTGGTCTTAAAAACCCTGTATTTAGAGCTAATATAAATGCAAGCTATTATTATTATTACACTACCGTATATAACACCTCTTATATAACAAGTTTTGAGGTGCATGCACCTTTTCCAAGTATAGAGTAGTTACAAAAGTAGTCGAATAAGCATGAAATAGATTAAACCTTTGTCACTGTACTAAAGAACAAATTAGAACCCCTGGGTATGCTGTCCTATTCTGGTCTTTCATGCAAGACCTGGACTAGGGTGCCACATTGTCTGGGACTGGACTAGTTACCTCTATTCACCAGAGGTCCTGAGTCCCAAATGTGTAGTAGGTCTATCTATTGCCTCTATTCAGACCCTAAATCCTAATGATGTGAATCTTATAGAGAAGAGGTGTATTTACCTTTATTAGTGTCATACATGTGTGACATATAGATCCGGCAGTTTAGAAGTTTTCAAAAAATGGGGCTCTATGTAGATTGACTGACTCTTACAGAACATATATGTCTAAATGATAAAGAAACTCTGTTTCTCTTTTTTTTTATGAAGAGGAACACGTGAATCAGCAGTTTAGCAATCTTCCCAAAGGAGTCTTGTTTTATACATTAACTAACTCTTTACAGAAATAGCATATATCTGAATAATAAAGAAACTCTGTTCCTCATTTTGAATTTTATGAGGATGAACAGAGTTGGAACATAAGTAAGCTTCTTAAATGGTTTTCCTTACCTCCCCCCTTTTCAGTTATACAAATAGAGAAAGAAAAAGGGATCCGTGATCATATGGGCATGTATGACAATTTTTCCTAGGGATGGCTGGGATAATTTGCCCAAACCTTATTCCTTGTGTCCAAAAAATTAGTTGATTTTGCCCTTCAGTGTGACAATTTTGCTTTCCAAAAATGGGAGGGGGGCGGGGGGGGGGGGGGGGGTGGGGGTTAAGGGGCTGCACCCCTAGCCCCCTGCTTCATATACATATGCCTGATCCAAGCTAACCTCTGATTTGAATGAGATGATATAATGTGAAGGATGAAGTGCAGTGACTCAACCCCTAGACAGGAACTGGAGATCAGTCAGAAGAAATGTTAAATAAACCAAAGAAGTCTCATTGGCAGATTGATATTCATGACATGGTGGTTAGATAATATTTGGTGTTTCAAATATGTAGGTCTACATTCTTTGGAGGGAGGGGGGGGGGGGGTAGGGGGCTGCACCCCTAGCCCCCTGCTTCAAATACTATGCTTGATCCTCCTGAGAAGAGACAAGATAACCTCAGATTTGAATGAGATGATATAATGTGAAGGATGAAGTGCAGTGACTCAACTCACTAGACAGGAACTGAAGATCAGTCAGAAGCAAAGTTAGATATACCAAAGAAGTCTCTTGCAGATTGATATAATTGTTAACATAATGGTAAGATATCAGTAGATCTTTCAAATACATCTAGGCAGTGCCTGAAATTTGCACAGCTGGCCCAGGGCCACCATAAATGAGCTTCGGGCCACTAAAATGATTAAATATTAAATTTGATTTGCCCAGTGGAGCATGGTCTATATATTATATTAGTGGCGCAAAACAAAATTTTACTGGCCCCAAAATTATTTGTTACTTGCAATGTGTCTAGTGTGTAGAATTTTACTCAATGTATTGATCAAAACTGATTATGGATGTAGATAAAACGAATTGCACAGTTGGGTTTGGAGCGGGATAATTTTCAACATTGAATTGACCTTTTTATTTCCACCATCCCTCTGTGCTATCACTGCGAAATAATAACACATTTATTTCAAAATATTTTGTTACCAAACATCCCAGTCAGATGAAAGGGCATTACTTGATAGTGATTTATACAATCTAGTTACCAACTATTCATCATTTCATGATTGAGCCAGGAATTTCACCTATCGTGTTTGGACTTCCAGTGTAAATAGTGTTCAAAATAAACACGAGAATTTGTCTGTTTTGATGTGGATCACAATCTAGGTCAGGTGCATAATTCCCAGTGTAAATATCCGGGGACTTTTATGGAGTTGGTTCCACAGAGCTAGATATTAAACCTGTCGGGCCAACAAAACAAAGACTTGTCAAGTTTCAATGTTTAAAAACGTGATACATTAGGTGGCCAAAACATAATTAAAACATTCTTTTTACATTTGGTTGCCCAGTCGGGCTCAAATTTGGCATGAAAAGTGTGCCGGGTACTCAATACGTTAACGACTAGTAGGTTTGAGCACACAATAAGTATTTCAGAGTTTTTCTTTCATGTTTATTTGGGATAAAACCTTTTTATTTTGTTTCCATTTCCTGCACTCTCCTGGAAAGCCTGTATGTAAACACTTGAACAGTGAGAATTTATGAAATACTTTTTACATTGTACATACACTATATATACTGTATATGCTCATCATAAATATTTGAGTATTAAAACAACATTGTTGATATGTCATTAATTTGAATAGTGAGGGTTTTCTCTGTTTCTATCGCTCTGAAGCGACATAGCTACTGTAGGGCTTGAAATAAGGACAAGAGCCTGCTGGCCCGGGGCCACAAGAAATGAGCCTTGGGCCAATAAATTGTTTTTAAGTGTCAATTTTCACTTGCGCGTCTGGGCAATCCAAATTAACAGACTTTTTATTAAATGTTTGTCTTTGTTTTGGTCCACTGAATTCTTTTATTTGATTTACATTTATTATATATTTGCCTCCATTATAAATATTATTATTTGTTGGAAATGAAAATCAAAATCAAAATATGAAATTAAATAAATCTCTATATTTTACTCGCCCAACTAGGCATTGGTTACATGACAGCTTGAAGAGGAGGTAGCCAGCTAGTCCTCTGGTAGCTAGCTCCATGCATTTGACCCTTGAGACTGGGGCTCTACTTGACCTCAACTGTCCCTAGCATGACCTTGGTACGATCTCCCTGGCTGCTCCCATCAATTGTCTTTCTCCAAATGACCTCTGAATATCCACTAAGGGTTTGTTATTCAGGTCATGTTATATACTTCAGAAACTACTTAGTGCGGTCAAAACTAACGACCCTCCTGACCACCTAGAAAATGATGGGTGACTGCATAGACCTACTCCGGTCCAACTGTCCCCTAGCACTGACCTTGGTATGACCTCGCTGGCTGTTCCCATCACTTGTCTACCTTCAAATGACCACCAAGGGTTTGTTATTTACAGCACACTCTAATCAGACCATTGTCCTTCTGTATATCATTCGTGTGAGTGAGAAGGGCATTGAGTACATTTTGGGGCTAAATTGAGATCTGCATGCCATCTTGAAGGTCAAAGCCTTCTCTGCGTGATGCCAAATTTTCAGACAATAATTATAATGTCTAATTTGGGGAATATTTATCAAAATAAAAAATTAGCTAAATTTGGTTTCTACAAAGACTCCCAAACTTCAAACATGATTATTTCCAAGGTACAGAAAGTAACTTCGCTGCCTTCCCTTTCTGAACGGATGATGTGACTTTGGAGTTTGGTAAACTATAATACTCATTTCCTAAAGACTCCAGCTAGGGATAACTGAGCCTTATAGTCCTCAGTGGGTCAAGACTTTGATTGGGAACTGTTTTGTTATGGCCTATTCCCACTTTAGCGTATCTCCTTGCGTTTCCCCTCCGGTTGACATCCAGAAGGTTTAAGCAGAATACTGGCAGGAAATTAAATGATGCGGACCAACTTCGAAATTAACTTGTTTCGTGTGAAACAAAACTTCAAGATACTGACCGTTTGGCCACACTTTGGTTGGGTATGAAACAGAAGGAGATATGCTATAGTAGGACTAGGCCATTATCAAAGAGGGGGGAAAAGGGAGAAGCTCTCCTTCCAAAAGACCACCAATGGTTTTGTAATATTCAGGTCACTCTATACTTCAGACACTACTTAGCACTGTCAAAACTTGGGAGAGGAAATACAAACCAACCCGACCACCTAGAAAATGCAATTTTTTCACCCACTCCTTCAGACAGTTTTGCTTCTCAAATTTCCTATAGTTGCTTATTGAGAATATGAAAAATAGACGATCAGAGTTGAGAAGGTGCTGTGAAAATGGGATTTGAAAATAGCCTGTAAATGAGAAATATATACAGTCATACCTGTGTATAGTGACCACCTTTAAATGGAAGCAAGAAAATTTGTTGTAGGCGGGTGATGTAACTGTTTTTCTTTGACAGACTCTGCCATCGATCCATTTTGGTGGCCAATAAAAGCATGTTAGTTGGCTTATGAAGACAGTTGGCCTCTATAAGACAGGTTAGATTGAGGGGTCGTTGTAAATAAAACATTACCATCTAAAGAGCAATATTGATGTATTTGATCACATCACAGTGTTACGCCTAGAAGCAAGCATGCAATGCACATGTTGGACAGAAGGTGACTTTCTGTGAAAACAAATATTGTTTGATCCTGACATTCAATCTTAGACAACAAATATTGTTTGATCCTGACATTCAATCTTAGACAAAACAAACGTTGTACATGTATGCAATGAGATGCCTGAAATGGATGACAGACCCTGTTGAAAGAACTGTTTGAGGTCCATAACTTTTCATGAGACACCTAAACATAGAGACAGTTGAAAAGATTGTCATAGAAAGATGTGTGTTAGGTTGTATTACCGGCTCTGAGTGTCTTGTACTTTCCCGTGAGATGCAAGACATGGATGACAGAATCTGTTGAAAGGTTCGAACTACTGACATTTCTTTTCTCTTTTTTTTGTTTACCTTTATGAAGTCCATAGCATTCCAGAAGACACCTAAATATAGACAGTCGAAAAGACTTCAACAGAAAGATGTGTAATATGTTGTATTTCTGGCTTTGAAAGTCTTGTATATTCAGTGATGTGCAAGACATGGATGACATTTCTTTTCTTTTTTCTTGTTTACCTTTATGAAGTTCATGACATTTCATGTGACACCTGAACATAGGGATAGTTGGAATGACCCTTACTGAAAGATGTGCAAGGTTGCATTTCAAAATTATAGACAGTATGAAGCATCTCAGACTTTGAGTTCATTCAAAGGCCTAGCAGTTCACTAACCCCACTCCTTGAAGTTTGATTTGATTTGATTTGATTTGATTTGATTCATTTATTCCTCACATTTTTATCAGCATATAATATAAACAATATAACAGTAAATTTCATGGACATTTGCACATTTTTACGTACAATTTAACAGATAATAATATGTATTATTATACAAGATAACTAGACAGAATTTAATTTAACATCTCTAACCCCCCCCCCCCCAAAAAAAAAAAAAAAAACAACAACAACAATAACAAAATATTACTTCTACAATATTTTGTTGGATGTCTGTAGTATGTTGATGGCCAACGATCTATTGAATCTCTCATCTGCCCTATTAGGATGTTTTCAATCCTGTAGTAAATTAATGTACTAATTGATTTATTTTAAATATAAATTAAGCTACATGTAAATGTATGCCTTTAGCTTAGAGAGCCACTGTTTTCTTGTTTAGCTATGTAAATGTAACAAAAAACATTGTTGAAGACAAATATGTGAAAAAATGTTGCCGAAAAAAAGTAGATAGATAAAATACGAAAGTAGCTGATCTTCGAGGGGTTGATCCACAGGGTATGAAAGTTCATTCACCTTTGCTATAGCATATAGTTGGGTACAACCCTAATAATGAAGTCCATGTGGCAGGACCAAGTCCAGACTGGTGTTTTACGGTCCTGATTTATTAATAACGAAAAGTATGAATGAAGAAATCTGTGGGGTGTCGTTGGCTACCCAGATTGGCAGTCAAGTGTTAAAGAAGATCAAAGCTGCCTTGCTACAAATCCTATGATAAATGTCTAGTATTTAGTAGATAAGATATGCCTTCTCATATTGCTAGAAAAATATATGAACAGTAGCATGCTCAAACGGGAGTTCACTGTCGGTACAACAAAGACAGGTTTTCATTATTCTGATTTTACAAATTGAACTTGTATCTAGTAACAAAATAATAAGGATATTATATCCATAAAAATAGTAATATTTAGTGATAAATGTTTATATAGCTTGAAATTGGTAAGAATATACTGCATGAAAGCAATCAAGCGATCATTGAATGTTCTTCTATAATTTTCTTATTACCGAAGTGAACCTGTCCAGCAGTTTTATGGAATTTTATTAGATCAAATTGAATCTGTTTTATAGTCCATTTAAATCTAAGAAAGAAAGAATAATCAATGATATGACTGATTTCACAATGGGTACAACAAAATAGATATATATTAAATCATGATCAATATCAAATTAAACTTGAAAAATTAGAAATTCTGCCTTATATTATGTTAAATATTATAATTTAAAAGACATATAATGTACCATCGAGCATGGTCTCATCTTTCATAAAGACAAATACAAACAAAACTTGTCAATTTGTATATACATGTATGCTCTGCACACCAAAATAGATAATAACAAAATATTTTACAGATGTTCTATATCAACTTTCCCATCTTCACCCCTTCTGCTTCATCCTTCCCCCATCTCATCCCCTGGTTCCTGTCACTGGATGACCTTCCCCCTGTCTGGCTTGATTCTCAAGGGTCAACTGCGACAAGAAACTGCCCCCTTCTTTCCCCTCCATCTCCTCTCCCCTCCCCATCCCCTAATCCCTTACCTCATCCGTTATGTAGTTCTTAAAACCCCTCTCTGTCTCTCTAAAAGCCTCCCTCTATCTATAACTCTGAAAGACTGCCAAAGAGAGACTAACAAGGTGTTCTTTATATATATACAGGTGATCTTGAAAAAGGGGTTAATTTCCATGTAAACTACTTCCTAGAGAGTAGAAGGAAGGATTGTGGCCTCTATTAGCAGGGGATCTTGTAGACAGACGGTCGGTCACTAGAGCAAGTTTGACTGTATCTCCCTTTCCATACTCACGTTCCCTCTCCTCCATCTTTTCCCCCCATCTCCCCCATCCTCCTCCCATTCCCTTCCCCCATCATCAACCCTGGTTCCTGCCCCCCCCCCCCATAGTTGAGCCATATTTGAGGGGGAAGGCCATCTAGGCCTGTCATGTGGGACATGCCTGGAGGGTCAACGCCCTGGAGGTAACTGACCCAGACTGCCCATTAGAACTAGAACTAGAGCTTTTCACTTTCATTGTGTCCATTCCACTTAGTCTCTTGTTCCAAATGACTTTGTCCAGTATCTGAAAGTCGTGGATACCTTTGTTGTAATATTTTCTCTTGGGCTTTTTCTTTGTGCTTACCTCTTGTTTGTATCATTTGAAATTAATAAAAGCATTTAAAATTTTGAAAAAATTAAATGATATGGTAATGCCAAGAAAAAGTGAATTCTAACAATTATCACTTTGCTGAAATGTATACTTTAGTGCAACATTACTTGATGGCTCCATGTGTTCGGACGATGAACATACATGATGATGATGATGATGATGATGATGATGATGATGATGATGATGATGATGATGATGATGATGATGATGATGATGATGATGATGATGATGATGATGATGATGATGATGATGATGTGATGATGATGATGATGATGATGATGATGATGATGATGATGATGATGATGATGATGATGATGATGATGATGATGATGATGATGATGATGATGATGATGATGATGATGATGATGATGAGTATTTTTGTGGCCACATGAAATGATGTATCTAAACTTAGAACATAAATGTATGTCTTCCTAACTACCCTAGATGGTCAATTGACATGTGAATTTATTTATGTTATTTATTTATTCTCCACTCATGGGATGGATTGCCCTTGTCAGCTACAAGCTTTTTTTCAAAGGGGTTTTTTCAAATGTGAATAGAATATGAAATATGTACTGTACAAATATCACAGTACCGTATGTTATATTTGTCCAGTTTATCTTTATTTTGGGTCATCTCTTCACATCTTGTCGGTCACCTTGAGAGAAAGGCATCTCGGACTCAAACATGAAGGTCATTACAATCACATTATCACCCCTGTGAGGTACATTCATGTTGTCTCATGAGATACTTATAATTCTTTAGATGCCTTAATGTTCATTAATATCTTCCTGAAATGTTTACGGGTCTCGCATTACTTTACCTTGTCTGGAGAAGGTCCCCAGATGAATGTTGAAATGACGATAAGTTTCGCTCCTTATCTTCTCTCTGTATGATAATACCATGATGATATACACCTGTCTGTACTACATGTAGGTACCGGAAATAACCAAAATTAGACATGTACTCTCGGATCTTGTTTCATGTTTTCACGTCTTCCCTTTGTCTGGTCTGTTTGGAAGACAGCTATCAAGTATGCATTATACTGTTCTAAAAATAATGTTTCAAATATTTTTGTAATCATTAGTTTATATTTAGAATTTCCCCACGATTCATCATGTCTCATGTTTTCATCCGTTTCCTTTGTCTGCTCTGTTTTGAAGACAGCCACAAATTGTACGAGCTAAAAAATAATGTTCGAGTATATTTATTTTATTAGTTCATGATTTCCCCATGAAACTACTATGTAGTTTTTCAATACTTCTGTCTGGAATCAATCAAATGTTCAGGGATAATTTCAGTACACAATTTAGACATTCATTCTGGCATAGATCATAATGTAAAGTTGTATACATTACAAATCAACTCAGTTACATTTCTATCCTTAGTTATTAAGAAGGTTAAACAAGTAACTTAAAAGATGTGAAGCAGGTCGCCCTAGATGAACTTGAGTCCAAGAATATCTGGTGTGCATAACTTGTCTTGCCTGACTTACCGTTATTTATCTGTAAGTGGGACTGATGAAAGGATGCAGCGAATAAAGTAAAAAGGAATTAGCCATAATCATAAATCCCTCACCCTTCCAAACAAAAGGTGCGGCCCTGCAGATCAGGTATCAACAAGTACCTTTAGTAGGGCAGGGGTGTGCCCCAAATTCACATATTCTGTCCGACCTAAATAATTTCAACAAGGTCAGAGGGATTCTATTTCGGGGACTGCTACAAATTTGTGTCATACCACTTGACATGTTCTACTGGGAAAAATCATGAAATTATGAATTGTGGAAACTAACACAAATTTGAAAAATAACCTGGTTAATTATATAATTTGCCTAAAACTTGAACTGTGGTTGCCAAAGTTATACAGTTCATTATGAACATATTGTTAAAAAAAAAAATTTGTCATGTGTGGGAATATAGAGGGCAGTTCAAACATTCATAGCTATGCCAGATTGTGCGCTATACATAACACTGATCCAGTATGCAATTCACACCACGCACAAGGTGTTTGCAAGATAGCACAGCGCGTCTGATTTACGAATCTGAAACTTTTTTTTTTTTTTCAGAATGAACATTTTTCATAGAATCATTTACAAATTATTATTCAAGTATCTATTGTTTTCTTTTATTTTCTCATCACAGTCTGAAGAGTTAGCTATGTTCTGGACTTCCCAGCTCAAAAACTTTGGTGCAATATCACAGAAAACAGATATTGATGCTGCTTTTTGCTTTCACAGAGTTATAACAAATTAGTATTCAAGTATGTATCGTCTTCTTTTATTTTTCTCGTTGCAGACTGAAGAGTTAGTTACGTCTTGGGCCTCCCGCCTCAAACCCATCGGTGCAATCTTCTCCAAGGAACTGTGGCAGGAACACAGGAACTACTACACCACCTACAACAAAATCAGGAGGTACGTTTTAATCAAGGGGCGCAATTATAATGATATTTTTTTCATTTGGGGGGGGGGGGGGGGAGGGGGGTTACTTTGCAAATCTGCTTGCCTAGAAAAAAGCCAAGGAAATTGTTATCATATAATTATTTACAGGGTTCTTGTGGGTTCTTTTTAGCATTTCGAGGGCAAAGTCACCCAAAAACTTTATAAAATCAAATTTTTGAGTCAGTTACGAACAAAGTTGTTTTTTCTTGAAAGTAGATCAAAACACTAAATATGATAATTTATTATCCAAATAAAATAAATAAAGATTTAACAATTTTTCCTCAAAAAAGAAGCAAAAGATGCGCCCTAATAGATTGAATAATGGTGCATTCTAAATTGTGAAATGTCTTCTTTATATCAAGTATTTTGTATTGAACTCTATTTCTTGATCTCTCTGCCCCCCTTTTCACTTGACACCTCCAATGGAAATTTAAAAGTAAATTTACAAATATTTACATACATTGACCCCCAAGCTGGACATTCCAAATGCTATAAAATTTGTTTGAGGTCAGTTTGAAGTAATTGCTTGCTAAGCCATTCATTATTACTGTCTGATAAAGTGTGTAGTACACTAATTGGGGTTTCATTCTTTGGAGAAGAAAGGGTTAAATTGTTATGTTTAACTAAAGGAAGGGTGACCTTCATTTATCTCTGAAGGTTTTCATCAATAACTTTGATTTACGCGCTTGATTCCCCATCTTTGGGGATGAATTATTCTTCTGGGAAAATTCTTAATTTATAATTTCTATTTAAAAATTATCGATGGTATTCATTGTTTAATCTATTTTTCAAAATATCTTGGTTCATCATTTAAAAACTGACAGTATGGTCTCAAAACTGTAAATCTAAGAAGAAAAAAAGTGTTATATGAAGATGTCAGGCGCACCCTTCTTATAAACTGGTATAAAATGATTTGCTTGAAGTGTGCTTGTGTCGATTGGAATAGTGAATGATTGATAAGTTGTAATTATTTGTTCTTTTTGATAGGTCTTCATTAGCCCAGGTATTTCTAGCTGAAACACAAATGATTGGGTTGAGACATGAATGATTGGCTTGAAACAAGAATGACATATTTTTAAAAAGAAGAAAATGTTCACTTAAATGATATCCTATGAAAATGCATAGATCTATTAGCAGCCTGTCTGTCTGTCAGAAGATGGGGTGGTCTAAGTTCTTTCATTACTCCTACCATACATACTTGGTCACTGACCTGAGAAAATTCTGCTTGCAAATATAATAATTGACATACACATGTCGCAAGGACATAGCCAGCATTCCAGGCCCTAATGAAGTGAGTAGAGACAACTTGATTGAATGAGGTATATTAAAGGACACTCTGGTTGGAGAGGAGTGTCCAATTAAAAAGAAATTCCTCAAGTTTGTTTTTCTCCTTTATAAATCCATATTTGATGTTACCTTGCTTCACTGCTCATATATCATAATTGTCAACACCTAAATTTAAGCAGAGCTGCCAAGTCTCCCTGATTTCGCAGGAGACTCCCTGAAAATAGAGCAATATTTATGCATCGGATTTCATCCCATCAGCCAATCTCTCTGATTATTGAAATATTTTTGTCATATAGAGTGTATGCATTTGATATGATCTCCCTGATTTCTGATGAAAAATGGTTTCATAATTATTATATTACCATCATTTGCAAAAGTTTAAGACCACCCTTCCAAAATGCAATAACTCAAGGAAAAAACAAAGTTAAACATATTCATTTTTCAGACATACTTTTATTTTCAACGCATAACCTTTGTATCACACTTGAACTGCTCTTTGACATTGTTTCCATGACCACACATAGTAAACATGTTATGTAATCATTCAATGAGACAAAAGAATGCATTCCAAATTATTGAAATACCCACAAATTCCCAGGTGGTCTTAAACTTTTGCAAATGATGGTAGTAAAACAACAAGGCATGAAAGAACCACAAGAGTAGAGTTGCAAGTGAGTTTGATCAATGCAGACAAATTTACAAGATCCTTTTAAAATGAAAATGAGCAAAGAAAAAAAAGGCTTCGCCTGTAATCGCACCCGAGACCTCTGGATTGCTAGACCAGCGCTCAACCATCGAGCCACAAAGACCCTTGAATGGGGGACGTTCCCATGAAACCCTTTTCATTGCTCTTATAGAAAATCCTTTTTTGAATACAAATTCTGTTATTGGATGAGGTCACATTGATTGAAGAGTGAGTGACTGATTGGAATATATGTTATGAAAATTCTTCTTGTCCCAGTTCCACATTATGGTACCTTGCCTCAGCTGCTAATATATCATAACTTTCAACACCTCATAATTTTCTGTCATTGGATTCTAGGTAACCACTTACTATTTCATTTGGGAATCAAGCCCCGTGTTCACACACAATCATTTTCAGCCCTTAATCATCTCTATAGAATCATCACTAGCGATACGACGTATCGTTAGTGATGATTAAATCAAACCTGGTCGTTGTTCACACACACACAGAGCATATCGGACACCAGCTGGTTCACAGCTGAACCCCCCCAAACATCGTATAACTGCGCAGTTTGCTACTGCGCAGTGTGTTGTCCCTTTTTTTCTGTCTGCCGTCACCTGTGTGCGCGAACGTTCACTTTAAGCCACGCCCAGTTAGTTACGGTCCCGATTTAATCATCACTAAAGCGAGCTTCGGTTGTTCACACACAAATTCGCCCTGATTCTATAGTCAGCTCTCGTACGAAACGACGATAAAACCAGCGTTTCGCTAGTCATCTCTAGCGATACGTCGTTTCGTTAGTAAGGGTTCAGACACACGAATTTTTAATGGGAAGCTGATTCTATAGTCAGCTGCTGATTCTTTAGTCATGATTAAGGGCTGAAAATTGTGTGTGTGAACAAGGGGAAGTACACATGTATACTTGCTCCCAGGTCAGCTTTTTACCAGGTCATTGGTAACAGAGTGGGTGATATTAACTTGTTTTGTAGAATATTTGATTTAAAGGGAATTCAGACCGGTGTATTAGACGCGTGGATCCATAATGCGCACTTTTACGCACGGTACGTAATCCCCATTGGCTCAGTTATAAGTAGCGATCGCAAACTGTCCCACTTCACGAACGCCCGAGTCGAAAATTGATCAAAAATAGTCTCGTTCGGAATCGAATCATGGTTGAATGGAGATCCATCAGAGATGTTTAAGAGCGAAAATATTACGTAACACGCTCAACCGCACCGACTTCACAGTGCCGCTGTTTGATCTTATCAGCGATGTATTGCCTCAGGTGACAGCTCGAGCAATTCGCTCGGTATATAATAGATACCAGCTGTGTGCTGCATGCAATTTCATAAGAAGGCCAGTATTCAGATATTTTGAAGCACCGCTCTTCGATCGATCCAACACATATCGTGAGTTTACCTCGGGAGATTACGGTGGAGTGCGAGTTGGAATTTGCTGACTGCCCATTTTAACCCATGCATATTTGCCTAGAGGGTAGAACATGAAGATTCCTATTGTCCCTTTTTGTTGGGCTTAATATGATGACAGAAGTATGAAATGGGTTTGGACTTTTCAAATGTTTCCCTAATTATGGAGATATTTAAGATTGAATGAAATGGGTTCCAGGAACTCAGTGGGTATAAAGGTGATACAATAGAGTGGTGAAGTGTGATGTCATCAAAAATCTATTTTTCGAATTTTCAAATTTGAACTTCATTTTCCGAAAGAGCATCAAAAATAATGTCCAAATACCGAAAATCAATTGAATATGTTAAGTATTGGCTGAGATATGCCCATCCGAAAGAATTTTACTTCAATGGGCAATCAGTGTTATAGTGCTCTGGTTCATAAAGTTATGAACCAGACCACTATAACACTGATTGCCTATTGACAACAAATTCATTCAGATGGGCATATCTCAGCCAATACTAGACATATTTAATCGATTTTTGGTATTTAGACATTATTTTGTATGCTCTTTTGGAAAATGAAGTTCAAATTTGAAAATTCCAAAAAAAGATTTTTATGATGTCATGGCTTCTGTACTCTATATTGCATCAATTTTCCCTTGATTTATAAACAAGATTAACAGTGTCCCTTTTCTATGAAACTATTTAATACAATAATTCAGAAGACTATTTCAATGATATTCGTTTATGAATTAAGTCTTAAATATCACTTTTTGAGAAATCTTCTGAAGTTATAAAGGGATCTTTTAAAAGACAAAAATAGGCATTAGAAAGAAATGTCAATGATAATACAGTGCATATGTAGTTGTTTCATGACAATTTGTTTGTAGTTCTTTTTCAGCCCCATAACAAACTCAAAGAGAGCATTGATTCTGAATCAGGTTGACAAAGGATTACAATTATTGTTCTTCTCACTAAGGAATTTCATTTTTTGGCTAGTGATTCAAAATTGCGCAGAACAAGATTAATGAGATAATTGTGCCTGTAAAAGTGAAGTTGGAGGGCATTTTATTGGCGCAATAAAGCTACAAAAAAGAAATAAAGGATGTCAAATTTGTTTGAGCAAGATTGATCAATAACAATCATTATTGATGCATTCAACAGATAGGCAGAGCAATTCAGTTTCACAATGAAATGATGGATAGGTGTTATGAAGGGCTAATTGATGGGACAATGTTGTGGGGTTAAACTCCCTTGAGACATATGTTACCTTTTGAGATTTTGCATATGATTGTTGTATGCTCCCTTTGATCAGGTTATCACAGCTAACGATGGCTGTCAATCATCCGGCCATGTTTCACACGGAATTGAACTTGTGTATACATGTGATGACACACGCAGTACCCCGGGGTACCGTTGTACCCCGGTATCCCGCGTTGTGTAGCGCCATCTTGTGTCCACTTGAAGTACAACTGTATTGCGTTGTGCATGCAGTGCAGCGCGTGATTGTATGCACGCTATACCCACATTACAGCCCTAAAAATTAAATAAATAATTAAACAAAATGGCGGATTTTCGTCTGGTACCCCAGGGTACCGTTTATGTCATCATGTATAAAGCCTCCACATTAACTTCTTTCTGTACTAGCCTGTTCAGGCAAGTGAAATCATAAATATTTACATTTTGTTTGCCCCAGTATAACATTGTACTAGCCCTCTTACTTCTAGATGAGAGTAACACATACAAAATTACATTGTTCTTTTGTAGTTGAACAAATAATTTAGTTGCCTAGTTGGGCAAACAAACTAGACAATTTATGACATTTTATACTTGCCCAACATACATTTCTACTTGCCCCAGGGAAGGGGGCAAGTGCTAGTGTTGAGCCCTGATGTAACACATCGTGCTGGTGGTTTACACAAATGAAGCCAGTGGCATGTCTTTGGATCTTCTCAAGTTGATCTATCTGATTCTGATTAGCGCCCTTCTGCATTAATGGCTGCACATTTGAATGAATATATTAGTCTCTTTATTGAGTATACAACATATTATTTGATCAATCAGGATGGTAGAATAATAGTTATTAGTTCTCAATGATAACACAAATGTTTTAGCTGCTAAAATCAAGTTTGACGAGAATTTTTCTTCCCCTTTATAGTTAAACCTCAGATGAAAATTTGGGCCTTTGACTCTATCTCTCTCTCTCTCTCTCTCATTCCACTGGTAATATAATTGACCTCTGATTGACCTCAATATGTGTATATTGACAGTATGGGTAACTCTACTCTAGGACTTTGTAAATATGAAATATGATGAATACTAATATCTGTCCTGCCCGATACATCAAATATTGCCATATCCTGTCCAATAAAGCCATCTTGCGAATTCCAGTGATTTTAATTTCCCTTTGATGTCTTCATACCTCTACTCCCTTGAGCCCCCCAAATCACGAACTTTTGACCACAATTGTTGGAACACTTGAACAAATTTAAAGATCCGAAAGCGAGAGAAGCATTTTATAGTACTTAACGAAGATAGATGGATGATTGTTTGATGGTTACGTATTTGGTGGAATATGACTGACTGATTGAGGTAGAATAAGGATGGATGAATGAAAGAAGAAAAAATGGATGGATTGATGGAAAGTAGTTATGTCTCAGATCCTCATAAATTGGGCGTAAAGCATTTTATGGAGAAAGGGACAGATAAAACTGTGACTGATAAAAATTGTGGTAAGAACTGCGTTGATATGTGACAACACCCACATGTATAAGTATGTTGAGTGCCTAGCTAGTATAAGGTAGCAGGTACCAGTGTTATATTGGTCTAAGGTTTGAAACGACCGGGTCTTGAACCCAGGACCTCCCGCGCATGAGACCTGAGCTCTGCCCCAGACTCCCAGAGCCATAGAAACTTAAAGGTACTTCAGATTCGTCAAATCAGATGCGCGGCGCCATCTTAAGTACACGTTGCGCACGGTGCGTGATGTACGTTAGCTCAGTGTCATGCGGTGCGCGCAAACTGGCCCAGTTCAAAATGGCGACCCGCTGTGTAGCATCCCCACGCTTGATGCCCTTTAAACATACGGCGTACAATTTTACAAGAGAGGAATAGAACGGGGTGGGGGTGTTGTAGGAACCATCGTTTGTTTGGTTCGGTGCTGATGATGGATGTGTGACCTCGCACTGAGCTGTCTAGGCCCAAAGACAAACCCAATATAATCCCTGAATTACCCAATTAGTCTGCTAATAAATGTGGAATGAACTCCGTCTCATGTTCAGGCTGTACTCCAAAGAAGTTCAGACTTCGGCTAAGGACAATGTATACCTGATACTTGTACATATAACGCTGGCTTGGGTCTTGGGATAAGGCATATTTATACCAACATTACATGATCGTTTTCAATGCTTAAACGTATTCTTTGATAAGTCCTGTAACTTCAAATCAAGATGTACATGTATATATTGTAAAATGGTATGTGCTATAAAGGATGTTATAAAGTACATGTCTGGCTGGGGTCCTTGGATTAGCCATGTTATACTATAAAGTGAAGTTTAAATTTAATTGAAGTATGCGGCAATGATAGTGACCTACAGCATTTGGATGACACCATTCTCCATATATACACATTTAAAAAGTATATTTGCAGGTAATGGGCAGTAAACAGTAGCCCAGCAAAGAAGGGAGTTGAATTTGGAAAATATTCCATTATTCCTGAAGCAAGACTATGCTCATAGTTAGCGGAACTTGTCGGCATCCATGCTTTGAAGTCTCAAACATGTTTCTCTCAAGGCCAAGGTAAAGTTTCTGGAAATGAGATTTTGACTTTTTGAAGATATGATTGAAAATGAAATATGTTACAATGAATAAATGAAAATTGTTAAGGTAGAAGGTAGATAGGTTGGGAGGTGGAGGATTGGCAGGATTTAAGTATTGTTGGGTATTAACTGATTGCCTACAGGAACCTGGTGGGTTTTGTATTAACTCTAGATGTGGATTGCCATATCTTGTTGGGACAAACCCCGTGTTCACACAAACATTTCATCGTATAGCTAGTCAGGAGCTGATTCTTTAGTCAGCTCTTGACTAGCTATACGACAGAAATTGTGTGTCTGAACGCTCACTAACAAAACGTCGTATAAAGAATCATGATTAACGAAACGGGGGTTTAAACATTGTTTCGTACAAGAGCTGACTAAAGAATCACGATCGTTTTGTGTGTGAACGCCCGGTCGATTCGCTATACGACACTCGTATAACTGGCCGTGGCTTAGACAGAAAAAAGACGGCACACTGCGCAGTAGCAAACTGCGCACTTATACGCTGTTTCATGCAGCTGAATGCCAGCTGTTTTGGGATCTTGTTTTTGTGTGTGTGAACGTTCGTTAGTTTCGTTAATCATGATTCTTTATACAACGTTTTGTTAGTCATGATTCTTTAGTCATGATTTCGGGATGAACATTTTTTGTGTGTGAACACGCTCAAATTTCAAGAACTATTACGATTGCTCGAACAATATTTCACCCGAATCAAAAGTAGGGCACCAATAATACCAATTTGCAAGGATTATGACATTTCCTTGGTTATTACTTTTTAATAGTATTTAGACTTGGCGTTTGAAATGTTACCTACAGTACTGTCCTTGCCTGTGGCATCGGAGAGGATTTTTGACAATTGTTGCCAAAATTTCCCTTTTAACTCTCTTTCCGAGGTTTTATTCTATAATCGCTTTGTTTTCGTATTCCATACAGCTGTAAGCCGAAAGATATTTTTTCAGACACTTGGTACCCCCAAGAAAAAGGGAATTAAACAACTTAATTCAAGACTTTAAAAGATTTACTTAAATAGTTTCAACCTTTTCTTCAGTGGATTGAATTTGTATGCACACATCTGGTGCAGGTGCGAATGGAAATGTTACCTCGTATTTACAATGGTTGCGAAACAAAACATTCAGTGCTGATTTTTTTGCTGGATTTGACTTTTTGAGGCACATTAATTTAAAGAATAAAGGATGAGTTAAAAGGAAAGTGTTATTCCATCTATTTGACTTTTGTGTGATATGTCTGAAGAATAAAGAAGGGATTAAAAGTAAAATAGAACCGAATGTTCACTGTTTTTTTTACTGTTTATGGAATAAAAAGGGAAAATTGTGGAAGTGTTATGTTGCACATCTCCAGCAACCACCTGCTGACTTTTGTGTGTGATATGTCTGAAAAATAATAAAGGGATTAGAAAGAAAAATAGTATGTTCTGTGTTTTTCACTGTTTAGGGAACGAAAAGCGAAAATCGTGGAAGTGTAGTGTTGCACATGATTATTACATGTTCAGCAACCACCTGCTGACTTTTTTGTTCGTGATATGTCTGAAGAATAAAGAAGGGATTAGAAGCAAAATATCAGTATGTTCTATAGATGTTTTTGACTGTTTATGGAAAGAAAAAAAGGAAAATACGAAGGTGTTATGTTCCACATGAATATTACATGTTCAGCAACCACCTGCTGACTTTCATGTGATATGTCTGAAGAATAAAGAAGGGATTAGAAGCAAAATACCTATGTTTTTTTAATGCTTATGGAAAGAAAAAAAGGAAATCAGGGAGGTGTTATGTTGCGCATGATTCTTACATTTTCCAAAACCACCTGCTGCCGGCTCTTGTCAGCAGGTTCTGAATTTCTTACTGTGTCTGCCTGCAGGATCAATCTTACCCTTCAGGTTTTTCTCATTCGTACAAAATGGATGCTTTTCAGACCAACTCTTAATCGGTGTGACACCTATAAAATTGGAAAGAATCCCCCGAATCTTCATGATTGTCATGCGTAGAGAAGTACAATGCGGTCCGAATGTGTCCGACCATTCCAAACTAGGCTAGTTTGTGTGCACTGCAGTTGTGTCTTTATATGTGAACAGATATAAACATAATTTGCCTCAAGTATGAACTCAACATCCTCCATTTCTCCTTCAGTTGCCCCTGGCGACAGACTTAATGTAAGCCTGCGTTCAGCCAGGATCAACACGACTTTTTGAAATTACATATTCGTAAAAGTTGCTCTTGAAGTTTTTGCGACGCTTGTCAAAACTTTTTTAAGAGGGTCGTATCCTCTAGCAAGCCTCTGTATGACCATGTATGTTACGCCAGCATTACGATCAACATGGCTTTTATGAACAAATTTCTGTTACATGGAAGTTTTTCTGATTCTCGTTAATTGTTATGAGAGGCTGTATTTTCATGCATGCTCCCCCCATTACAGTTCTTGTTCATTTTATTTATGATGTCGATAATTGCAGTAACATACTTTTAATACTATTACTTTTTCAGTTGTCACTGGCGCACATGTATACATAATGTGAGCAGTTGCTGTTGCATGCTTCAAAGATTAGCGTCTTTTCGCTCTGCGACGGGAGTGCGGCTACGGGGGATTTAAATTAGCTTTGATCGTCCCCGTACTCTGGCTACCGTAGCGATCTATTTGCAGTTTCGCAATTCTGAATACGCGGGAGTTTCACTCGTTCCATTTATCATGCATGTTGTACTATAAGCATACGGTATAGGCAGTACAAATCACAACATACTGTGCATGCAGCGCGTGTGTACGAATCAGTGCATGAAACACGTGAGGCAGCGAGCCTCGCCGTCCAAGCGCTCTGATTGGCTGATCACGTACCCGCGTAGCGGCTCTACGCCCGACGTTAATTCGGCGAACTACCGTCCTAGGTTTGGCCGCTACGGGGAAATTTTCGCTCTGAGTGCGACCCCCCGCTAAGATTAGCGTTGTAGCCATAGTCCCGTCGCCGAGCGAAAAGACGCTATTGTCAAATGTGGGGAGGTAGAGGGTGGGCTGAACATTGGTATAGATCTAGGCTAGTTTATTTATGCGCACATGCATTATACCAAGTAACTGAGTGTGTATTTTGCACCAAGGTGTTCGCAAGATGGCACCGGGCATCTTATTTATGAATCCGAACAACCTTTAAAGGGATCTAGTATCTTTGTTGACATGTATGCAAAAAATGATAAATAGTTGGTATGATGTGTAGTTTTGTGATCTGATATATGTCCTCTTAGTATTGTGTGGAAATGTTATGTTATATGGCCGAGTATTGAGCGAATTGAGCGGAAATGCAAAGAGATATTTGCTAAGTGAAATGAGCGAAATGCAAAGCGAAAGTGATATTTGCTAACTCATTGCACTGACTTTGTACACAGTTATGACTATCCAGTGGATAGTTCAAAATCTGTACACTTCAATCTTAAATATCTTTCTAACAAAAGGGAAATTCAAAGAAGAAAAAACTGTTCCATGCTTCTATTCGTAATACGAATACAACAAGGTATGAGAGAACCTCTAGAGTTCCAAATAAGTTTTGTGAATTTGGACAATGTTACTAGATCCCTTTAAGGTGAGCACTGCCTCCTTCATAATGTGCTAAGTTGCCATTGGGGACATTATTTGTAAGCAAAATTTAGCCGACCAACATGACTTCTGGAATAACATTCCTCAAAATAGCCCCAAAAGAATTTCTTACTCTGTCTGAAACTTTCAGGTTGGTAGTTTTTTGTGTTTTTCAAAGCTTGTGTATTAAAAAGTTTGATTTCAAAGTTAAAACTTAAGGTGTACAAAGAAAGCTCGCATTTCACAACTGATTAAAAAGCAACATGCATATTCTTGTTTGCATTTACCTAAAGGCGCACTTATGTTTCAGTGAGATTTCATAAACCAACAAAACAATATATGCAATATACAATCAATTATACAGAGACAATATAAAGAATTAATATTGGTATAACAAATGTGAGTTATGCGAAGATGATATAAAGAATAAATATTGGTCTGTTTATGTTTTTCTTTAGATTTGAAGAAAGGACACTGACTTTATTTTGTCAGAAATTGGCAACAAGCCAAGAGAATGTTTTGAAAGTAATTCAAACAAGGTGTTGTAAATGAAATATTCGCCACATAGCAGTCTCAATTTATTGACAGATGTGTAAAACTTGCGAGTAGGTTCTTACTCAATCGCGATGCGATGCACTTTTGTTGTCACTTTCGTGGATATTTGTTGTCAGAGAACCAAGAAAATTCTAGTAAATTTGTTTAAAATAGCAACAGATGTACATCATGCATGCAGGAATCTCAAAATGACTTTCAAATTATTTAGATAATATGAATAAAACGTGATTTTCCTGCGTTTGCCGGCTGATTGACTATAACTGTGCTCCATGCAATGAACCTTACAGGTAAAGGAAAATGTGGTTATTCCAGATTTATGTTTTAGTGACAGCCTTCTGGAAGAAACAGAATGAACTGGAAATTATTCTTCAGAAGTTGTTGAACTACACGTAGCCCAACCTTTCGTGCCACAATCAACAAATTATTATTTGGGGGCATTGTTTTCACTTTTTACCCGTATATTGAGTATTACCATATTTTTCATTGACATTTAATGTTTTTAAGTTTATGATTCTCTGAATGGTTGGTAAAAGTGAGAAAAAAAGGGCACAGATTGCGCGTGACAAGAAATTGAAAATATGCCAAGAAAACTTTCTATGAAAGTAGCTGGTAACAATTGTAAACAGTAAACAAGATGAATGAAATAGTGGTGACGTAGTGGTAGCAATATTCAGTTATTGAAGGATGTGTGATAATTGCGAGTATAAAGTTCTCTCTCAAGGGCACAACATTTTGTTTTTGTTTTCTTGAGTTTGAAGTTTGAAAAGAACCCAGAAAATGTTGGTTATTTTGTTTTTAAAAGTAATGCAGGCATATCCCATACGTAATAACTAAATACTATGTGAAGTACTGTGAGGGCATAACAATAATCCCTGTTGAACATTAGACGAAACAGACTTTGTAAAGTTTTGCCAAAATATTTACATTACCAGACCAGGGCCCTGTTGCAGGAAGAGATACAATCAAGTAATTGTAAGTCAGAAAATGTGCACATTTCAAACAATCAGATTTGCACATTTAGAACACATTATCTGACTTACAGTTAATTGTAACTTACAATTGATTATATCTCTTTCTGCAACGGGTCCAAGACTAGTTCAATGTCACATTTTTAACCTAATTATGGAACATCCATCGACATTTTAAAACAAATTGTCTCACATAGCTTTGCTACATATATGTGTTGCAGCAATAAATGCAATGTAACACATCATACACATGTAAGATCAAGGTCATATATCACAAATACTCAAACATTTAATGTACATGCTATGAAAATTGAAATTACTCTCATTACTATGAAAATGATTTTTAAAAAGGATGGAAAGTAACATTGACGTCATAATCAACTTGCACAAAGACCCCTTTTTGATGGAGACTAATAATTTTGAATTTAATGACATGATATGAAGCAAAAGGTGCACGCAAGTCAGCTATTGTTACCAAATTTTGATGCGAAGATGATATCGCTTACAGCAATAAATCAAATACATCCTACAATGAAAGGCCAGAGTGCTCCAACAGCTCACGTCACATGACAGTCACATGCAACACATATCTAACAGGTGATAGGCCTTAGATTAATAAATAGAAATCCCAACTGTTTTTCAAGATCAAGTTTGTATAACATACTTCGATTGATTTATATTAGAGAGAGGTCTTTCAAGAGCAACCTCCACAATGGATCCTTTCACAATTGTATTTAGAGCAATGTCCCCAACATTTATTCCAATCTGGAATATTTACAGATATTTCAGCTGTTCCTGAACCAAGTTTTGTCAAACAAAGTTGATTCTGTCTTAAAAATTGTGTGCTCTACAAAATTTGGCACTCAGCTTTTCATTACCTCACAAATTATTTCTCGAAGCGCCCTCTAAACTCAAACTGAAAGGACTCAACTCTTATAGCTCCATCTTGTCTACTCCCCGGCCCCTTCCTCCCCCCCACCCCCCAAAAAAAAAAGATAGAAGAGAAGTCATTACATTGAGCACTGCCAAATATTCAAGTGGTTTTGTTATTTGTATGTCGTATGTAATCATGGTTAGGTGTTTATAGCTGAGAAGGGGAAATTAAATTAAATTGTGGTCTGGTTATTTTTTGGTACTTACGGCCCAGGAAAAAAATTAAAATTCATTTTTGGGGGGCTCCTTTTCAAGTTTGCGTTGCATTGAACTCTATGCCAAATTATTGGGGCTCTTTTATGAATTTCTAGGGCTCTGAGCCCCGAGCCCCCCGTGTATTTTTCATGCAGGCCAGCTTAAAAAGTAGCACCCGAATAATGAATTAAACATTTTTCCTCTGGTATCATGACACCTTTTTTAAAAGTCAAAATATGAGGAATCTGCTGATTAAAGTTGATTCTGTTTATTGGCCGTCCTGGGTGGACTGCAATATCCGGCAGCGACTGAGGTAACAAGATTGCCCCTGATAATCTGACAAACATGGTTTCATTTCATTCTATCCAGCTAACCACTTATTACTTGAAAGTCTTTACCCCTACCGATGCCATGGCATGAACGGGCAAGTGTATTATCGCATAAGCCCGTGTCACATATCACAGGATAGCGTTAACGGATGCCCGACGGAGAACAACATTTTCGAACTGTTCATCTCTGTCTGTATGCGTTTCTTGCCCGTTTCTTAATCGGCGAATGCGTCCCTTATCAGGGGATGTCAGTTCTTTTAACTGGCGGAAAGTTTTGTGCATGCAGCAATGGAGACAGATTTCACCACCCAATAATTTGTTTTTGCAATTTTGTTGTATCCGTCTGGCATTCGTTTGAGCTATCCAGTGATATGTGACAACACCCATAGAGTTATTTCATATACTGATACACTGTACAGGATGGGGGTATGTTATTGGGAGGGTTAAATGAGGGTATCGTATATCACATTTATCACTGGCCAAGATGGAAGTCATTAATTAGTATTTTGGGCAAGGATTTTGAAATAAATAGATACGGAGACGTGACTGGCAGGTTTTGGGGTGAAAATAACAAATTTGTATATAAAGGTTAGAGGGGATCAAATTTGCAATGATTGTAATAGCTGTATTATTCATGCCATGACATTCCTTGAACATATACCATGTAAAACTATTTTAGTTTAATTATGACTTAGATTTTCGTACTAAAATTTAAAAAATGATGGGCAATTCCTTTAGTATGGATGTTGTACAAATTAATCAGAATCATACATTTATTTGTTGGTTCGATCAGTTGTCCATCCTCATCCGGCCTTGTTTCTTACAACTTTTGCAATTGTAAGTGTCTAATTATTGTAACTACCATAGCAACAGCTGAAATACTTCATGATGTTTGGCTGTTGACCTACATCATACATGTACTAGTTACAAAAATTGGAAAAGTTTTATGAAACGGGCCCTGATAAGGATATTAATTTGGATACTATCATCTCCTGGCATTGGTGAAATTCGGAGAATGTCAGTTATGAGGAATGTTGCCAAAAGTACATGTATGTCCTCTAAACTGGATTTTAATTTTTTTAATGAAGGGCCAAAGTGGAAGTTTTTAAATGAGATTAACCTTGGCTGTATCGAGGATTAGTATAGCTCTAGGCTCATCGAATACCAACTCACTACAAAATGCTTCAGGTTTTTTTTTTTTATTAATTAAAGGGATCTAGTAACATTGTTAAAATCCACAAAACTTACTTAGAACTCTATCGATTTATGTACCTCGTTGTATTCGTAAATACCAATCGAAGCATGGAACCGGTTTTGGTTTCCCCAATTTACCTTTCGGTATAAAGATATTTAAGACTGAAGTGTTTGGATTTGAAAGTCTCCCTGGAAGACTTTCAAATGTGTGCAACGTTAGTGCAAGGATTTTTTTAGCAAATATCACTTTGCATTTTTTGCTCATTACTCGGTCATATATGACAGATGACAGATATATGACTGAACATTAGTTTTGACTCAATATTCAGTAATGGCAGTTAGCTGTCCTTTTTGCAAAAATGTTATCATTAAGCGTGTGGGGGCACACATATATTTCTTTGTTTTTTTCAAAAATGTTCCCCTTTTGTTTTGTATTGTTTTTTCACAATTATTGGGGGGGGGGGGCACAGGCCCCCCCCCCCCCTGTAGTTATGCCACTGTATGTGAGTGATATGAGTGCATACATGATGTACATGTACAGTGTATGTTTTGTGTTTTGTATGAGGGAGCACAGAACAACACCGCTCCTGTTGTCTACAGACCTGTATTTCCACTCATTTTCTCCAACACAAGTCTTTCAACATTCCATGAACGAAGGGGGTCTGATGTTGGTCCAGAAATATCCCAAGACCCTCTGGACTTCTCGTTCTAGCTTCCAGGCCTGAATCCTATCATCGCATCGCAGGTTGTAGGATGCTCGGTTTCCTGTTTATGCTACCTGCTGACATTCCCTCTCCAATTATATAAATGTAGTCTGCGATCCAAGTTCAGCTAAACTTCATTTATCTTGAAATTGAATTAAGTGAATAACATCTCATAGTCTGTTATATATGCTACCTACTATACTTTGCCCGGCCCTGGGGCGGGGAGTACTCGCATATATACTCGTGTGACGCGGGAAGATCCCCTTTTTTCAGAACAGATCGATGGCCGTTTTAGAGGTATGCAATTTTTGGTATCTGATGGCCGTTTGGCACTTACTCAATTGCTGCTCTCAAGGACTACAAAATAATTTCCCCCATTCACTAACCCGAGTTGAGCCTTAGCTGCATGTACAGGTAGAGGATGTCATCTCAAAGTCTGCTTTGCTACCTGCTTAAACATTCCCTGCTATGCCATAGAACATTCCGTGCCATGCCATAGTCTGTCTCCAAAATTCATCTGCACATTAGATTTTTGGAATGAAATGTTGTTTAGTATACAGCACATGCTACCTCCATTGCTTCATTGCTTCTGGAATGACAGCCATGTAGGTCTAATGTCCAGGAAGAGGATAACCATATCCAAGTCCGTTGTACTACCTGCTAGAAACATTCCCTATAATTCCATAGTCTGCCTCCTACTTCATCTTCACATTTTCCTAAAATTAGATTTTAGGAATGATATGTAGTTTAGTGTACCATATGCTTCCCTCCATTGCTCATGTCGCTTCTGGAATGACATATGTGTAGGTCTAGTGTCCAGGTAGAGGATACCCAAATCCAAGTCTGCTCAAACATTCCCTAAAATTCCATAGTCTGCCTCCTACTTCATCTTCACATTCCCTAAGATTAGATTTTGGGAATGATATGTGGTTTAGGGTACCGTATGCTTCCCTCCATTGCTCATTTTGCTTCTGGAATGACATTTGCATAGGTCAAGTGTCCAGGTAGAGGATACCATCTCCAAGTCTGTTGTGCTACCAGTCCTGGCTACCTGCTTAAACATTCCATGCAATTCCATAGTCTGTATCCATAGTTCATCTTCACATTTCCCCAAAATTAGATTTTGGGAATAAAATGTAGTTATTAAAGTGTACATTATACAAATTGAAAAGGGTGTTTAGTGTTCCGATAGTTGAACCCACCGTTAATTTGTCCTATACAGATGGAACATTTTCCATCAAATGGGACTTGTGACCATGTAGTCCTCTGTCATAAAAGTGAGAGGATATTATACATTTAAAACAGAGGGTATTATCAATATTTAAATACAAATTGAGTATGCAAGATTAATTCTTTGAAGGTGGTGTAGGAAAAGGAAGAAATTGAAAAGGTTCCTGATCCAGCTTTCCAGATGTCTGTAGTGTTTAGAAAGTTGAAACCACCATCAATTTGTTTTTTAGAACGAAGCATCATTGACCCAGCCATGTCTGGAGGTCATGTTATTAGATCAGGAATTTTGATTTCAGCTCTTCCTCCAAGTGTAAATGTTGATAAAGTGATCATGTTCGGTCCTTATCTTTGGGAGGGTAGCCATCCCTATGGGGGCATGTACCCTTCACAAATATATAGTGCCCCCAAATCCAAATCTCCTACAATGAAAAATCACCCATCACACATTTTAGTGCTCCCAAATCGACCCCCCCCCCCCCTCCATGAAAATCATTGCGCTTACATCAAGTTCATATAGATAAACTGATCACATTATGTCATAATCCTCAAAGGGAAAGCTACAAGGCTAGGTGTGCATGAACGCGCCACAAATTTTAAGTGCTCCCAAAGTAATCCCCCCACCCTCAATAAAAAATGACTGCTCTTCCCTCAATTTTATGTTGATAAACTGGTCATGTTCTGTCCTTATCCTCATAGGAGTAGCTTCAAGGGATGGGGGCATGTAGCAACCACAACTTTTACCCCCCACCCCCCACCCAAGAAAACATTGTGACACTAGAGTGTCATTATGCAACACCCCTTGACTACCGAAAAACATGCTTCCTTGTGCTCCATATCCAAAATACAAGTCTACCCCCCCCCCCCCCCCCCCCTCAATGTTCCTACGTCAGTACTTATCCTTGACAGCTTCTTTAATTTGGCAGAGATTTTGTTTCTTCAGACTTCTTCAAAATAAAGATAATTTGAACTTTTGGCAGTCTAGTTTGGTATTTGCTAATAAATCTAATTTGTGCGGTTGATAATGTGATCACGTTTTGTCCTCCTTCTCATCACTAGTTTCTATCATTTACCAAAGATCATGTTTTGTCTTCTTAAAAAAAATAAAATAAAAAACTTTGTCAAAATAAAGATAACTTGTTGTGACAATCTGTAATTGTAGTTTCTACTTCACTGAAGTAATGTAGTCTATATTTTGTTGTTCTTCTAACAGTTTTTGCATTACACTTCCAAAGATCTTTCTTTTCCTGTTGATAAATGCACCATGTTTTGTCCTTCCTTATGGCCCGGTCAGATATCAACGGATAGCGGAAACGAATGCCCAACGAATAGAAAATTTGCGAAATGAAATTATCCGTTGATGAAAGTCGCCTCCATTGCTTTATGTATAAAACATAGAACAACGTACATCACCGGACAAGAAATGCATACGAACGGAGACGAACGGATGGAAAATTTAGCTATCCGTTTGACGTCCGTTTACGCAATCCGTTGATATGTGGCCGGGCTTTACTGATGGCGTGTTATAATATCCTAAAGATCAGTTTCTGCTTCATAAATATAAAATATTTTAAACATAGAAATAAATTGTTGTGGCAATCTATAATTGTATTTTCTTCTTAGATGGACTTGTGACAGTCTATATTTTTGCTCTTGCAAAGCTCTTTATAAAAGTTAATGTTGACAAACACGTTACATTTAAGTAATTCATTTTCTGGAGATCACATTTCTTAAGCAAAATACAGATAACTTGAACTCATGGCAAACTAAACTTTTATTTTTTATTTTTTTAAGCAAAGAACATTTTTCTACAAAACAGATTTAGATAAAATGAACTAGTTTCCAGAGCGCCATGTTTAATCTTCCTTTTAATTACTTTCGGGTCAGATCTTTCTGCATGTGTAAATAACTAATGTTGATAAATGCATCACACCCTTGTAAGCTAAGTTATCTTTAATCTGTAGGTTGGAGAAGAAAACAGATATCCACCAAATAACAGAAGCTATCAAGAGGGAATGGATTGCATTAAAGGTTGTCGGGCATGGGGATGTTGAGGGCACTGCACAAAATGCTACTCAGTGGTTCGCCATTTTAAACTAGGGTAGTTTCTGCGCTCTGCATATTAAAGGGATCTAGTAACTTTGTTGGCATGTGCAAAAAGTGATGAATGGTTGATGCAATGTATAGTGCTGTTATCTCATATGTCCACAGGGTATTGTGTGAAAATTTCAAGTCAAATGGACATTGCATGGCCAAGTAATGAGCGAAAATGCAAAGTGATATTGGGTGATATTCACTAACTCACTGCATTCACTTTGTACAGGGATGAAAAACTCGCCCGGAGTTTTTCTTATCTGAATACTTTGATCGTACATATCTTTATAACGAAAGAGAAATTTGAAAAACCGAAACCTGTCCCATGATTTTATTGTTAATACGAATACAACAAGGTATGAGGGAACCGCTAGAATTAAAATTTTATTTTGAGCATTTGGACAATGTTACTAAGTCCCTTTAAACACTGAGCCAGTTTTGATTACCCCACTGTGCGCAAGGTGCTTGTAAGATGACGTGTCACCAGCGAAAAAATTAATATTTTTATTTCGGGGGCTCCTTTTCGGGGGCTCCTTTTCGGGGGCTACTTTTATCATCTCGGGGGCTACAAATTTCCGGGCTCTTTTTCAAATTTCAGGGGCTACTATTAAGCTCTAATGCTGTAAGTGATCATCTGATAAGCATTTGATCACGATTCAAACATAAAATAAAAATAAAAAATCCTCAAAATCCACAATTTTTTTTTCTTTTCGGGGGCTACTTTTTTTTTCGGGGGCTCTTTTGGGCATTTCGGGGGCAAATTCGCCCGCCGCCCCCATGTATTTTGTTTGCTGCGTGTCACGTCTGATTTACGTATCAGATCTAGGCTAGCTTTTTGTGCAGTACATATCACTGAGCCAGTGTGCATTTGGCACTATGCGCAAGGCATTCGCAAGATGGCACCAAGCATCTGATTCACAAATCCCAATGTAAATGTAACTGAAGAGTTGATGGAAAAATAATGGAGAGCAGGAGTCATCCTTGCCCTCGCAATGATCTCGCAGATGGAATCTGGTCCTTGTTAGATCGTAATCGAACCCTGTTGGTCCAGATGGAGCATGGAGCGTGGAAAGCTAAATGACCTATCCAACAATCACATCCATAAATTGTGAGGGAGAAAAGAAGGGCAATTGTAATTTCTAGTAACAACAATTGTTTTTGCTGTTTCATGTACTTTCTCTGACCTTGAATTTGACTTTGATATTGAAAAAAGTAGCCTCAAACAAATTTTGTTTTATTGCCTGACATTTTGTCTATAAATGTTCTTTGCTACCTTGAATTTAACTTTGATATTGAAAGAACAGCCTAGATCAATTTTTGTTAGAATTCCCTGACACAATTTTTGTTATAGGTCTGGCATCGACAGACCTACCAAGAAGACATTAAATAATATCTGATATTGTCTCTTTATTATTTGTTTTTGCAATAAACAGATAAATGAGCGTGTTTACTTTGTAGTTTGATTTCCCTGGTTGATGATTTAGCCAACTTTGAGAATTGTGAAATGATGTGTGCGTCCTTGGCTTGAATGGTCAAGTTCGTGATCACATTGGCCTGTTCACAAACTGCAGGTAGTTGATATTTTAGGCTCTTTGGAAATGCAATCAAGTTTTGTCTTTGTAGTTAAAATCTTATATGTAATTGCTTCTGAATATAAATACGAGTAAATGAATCATTAGAATCTCTATGCTTTGGTGACACAGAGATTAGGAACAAAATAACAGTTATTTTCCGGTGGTCAGGGGTTTGGGTTGGGGTGTAGGGGCTACTTTCAAACTAGCCTGAAATTGAAATCAGCACTCTGAAATTTGTTATACAATGAACGGTTCTATAATAACAGGGGCTCTTATATGATTTTAGGGGTTCTTTTGGCATTTTGGGTGCTAAAACACAAAGAGTCCCTGTGTATTTTATTCACCGACCTTGATCTAAATAAGCATCCCAAAAAGAAACTTGATGATCTTTCAAAAGAGTTCCCTATTCATTTTATTTGCCTTGATGAACATGTCTACAAATGACAGAAAGCAATTTATCTAGAAACTGGAATGAGCTGGCCTTGAATCTGGAACTAGTTTGATGGTTTGATATCTGAAAAACAGATGGCATTGAATTCTAGGATTCTAGATTGTTTATCATCCTTTATGGCTTGATTGGCACATTTAGAAACTTCTACAAGATATGAATATTCTTCCCAATAAATTAAATCATTCTCCGAAAAGAATATCCATGATGACTATGATACAATATAAATGATAATATATATTTATTGAGTGTGAATTGCAGTCAAGCCTCTGAGCGCGATTATCATTACCATTATCATTACCCCGGTCAATGGATTCACACTGCAATCTTTCCTGCACGCAAAGTGCACATTTTCCACTCCTTAAGTTAAGGGTATTCCAGCCAGTCGCTTGTTTGGCGCACACAGTGCTAAGGAATCGCGTTCCCATCCCCCCGCCCCCCCCCCCCCCCCAAAAAAAAAATGCACAAGGGATTGGGCCGATTTAGACTTTGAAATTATTAATTTGCATATAGTTCAACACAAACTCCAACACAAAACTAATATTAAAGTGCAATTTTCATGCAGGCTTGAAAAGTAGCGCCCCCCCCCCCCCCCCCCCATCCCCCAGTAATAAATAGTTTTTTTTTTTCCCTGCCTGATATTGATGAAAGATGGATCTGTATTGTAATATCTTAAAGGCCAAGTTGAGTTTTGGTAATTTCCAAAGTGCCCCCCCAACATTGATTGTAACGGATTTGGTTGATTTCAATTCCATATGAACGATCATCGAAAAAAACATGGGAAATAATAATAATTTCCATTCAAATGCTCTAATTGTTGTGAAATTTGCTTTCAAAATATCATATAAAAGTGGTTGACGCCCGGGTATCACTTTTTAGAACCGCTAGTGCGAGGCACTAGCGTTCTATGTTCTCCTAATAAAAGACTGAAACCAAATATTTGTGTGCACACTAATTGTGCTTAAAACTATACATATGATACGGTACTTACCAGCAATTTACTCTCCAATATGTGATCCAACTACCGGGTGGATTAAGATTAAGATCAGTGATATATGCGCCTCATGGACCAGTCTCTCCGTGTGTTAGCGCGACTGTGAACGAAAGGCGAACGAATGCGAATGGGGCTTGCGAGTTGCGTCAACGGCAGTGTTGGAGTCATACTTCTATGGTTGCGATACATAATAATACACGTACTACTGTATAGTATTACTGCACACAGTGACTGCACTACAGTCCCGTATTACCGCACACTGCACTATACAGTCCCGTATTAGGACCTACAACGCTAGTGCTTCGCGCCGAGTTAATTTGACACTTCGAGTTGTAACGGCTCTTTTTGAATGATAACAGGGGTTTTACTTTGTCGTTTGTAATTGTGTATACTTTTCGAGCATGGTGAAGTTATAACTATTAGTTTGTATCGTAATCGTGCAGGTTTTGGTTATTAAAGTTAAGTTTGACCAATACTCAACTATCCCTTTAACCAAAGAAAACAAACTTTGTGTGTGATGTGCCCTCTCATAAAGGGCAGCCCCAGAGGACAAGTGTTTACATCAAATAGTAGACAAGAAAATAGACAATATTCTGATGGTGATGAAAACGTGCAGAAAATATCATTCATCTCATTGCAATTTCTATCCAAATAAACATCATATATATATTTTTTTGTTATTTGATTGTTTCGCCAGCCCCAAAATGTTGATGCGAGTTTGACTGATTGATTTCACGCTGAGTAAATAATAAATGTACCTGTCTTCCTGAGTTATTATAAACATTGCTTTAAAACCCCTTGTCTACAGGAACTGGGTGGGCTTTGTACAAAATCTAGGAGATTTTAGAATTTTGAAAGGAACGGGTTTGAATTAAGTTCTACAATTAAATTATAAAAGTCCCATTTTTTAGCCATGACTGAAACAAATAGGATTATAATTCAACGGCAGTCTGTTCCTCTTGAATTCAATGTTTCTCAGCCTTGAAACTTTGATGCGAATTTGACTGATTTTGTTTCTCACTGAGTAAATCATGAATGCACATGTTTTGTCTTGAAGAGTTATCTTCAATATTGTGTATCATAAAATGTATACTACAATTAGATTTGAATAGTCCCATATTCAGTTACAACAAAACTAAAAATAATTTGTAAACCTGAAGTATAATGCAACCTAGTGAAGCTTTCAATATGACAGGATTACCTTGTGATCTACATAATATAAAATGAGGTCGAAGTTGAGCCCTTGCCTTGACCAGTCCATAGATGACCATTGAGATGGCCTAAATATTGGACATGGCCGTGGCCTTAATGGTGCTGATGATTGACATATCTGCGATGTGTGTATTTTTTGCTCTATTTTCCATTGATTGGTTGTATTTCCCCATTGTAAACTAGGGTAAACAGTGTATTGTTTATTACTAGTAGTTGGATGGCATTTTATTTGTTTTACAACCTGGGTCTGACTGAAATATGGACACAAACTGACCTAATTTAGAAGGTTATAGATTGCTCCATATTTTGGTTTTTATGTAATATTATTCGTAAACAGCATGGTACTACAAATAAGTGAAAACATGTAACTTTGTAAAGCGAATTATTGTTATATTTCATTTATATAGACAAAGAAAGGAGTTCACATTTAAAAAAAAATCTTTACTAAAAGTTCATATTTTTAAAAAATGATTACTTAACATAATATTTCTTCAAAATTATTATTATTGCCAATCATGTTTCTCTTATATCTCTCTCTGTTGCTTGCAGTATGATTAACTATCTTCGGCAGCACAATCAAGAGTTCATTAACCTTTGTCAGGAGCTGAGGGGGGCGGGGAGACACTCCTTTGATTCACTCATCCTACTGCCGGTAAGTCACGTTATATTATGATAATAATTATGTTCATGTATACTTTGATTTGTGTTTGATTGTTTATATACCTATGTTTTTTGTGTGTTAGTGTATGTGGGTTTGTGGGGAGAGTAGAGGTGTGTGGGTATTTGTGATAAATGACTGGTACTAATGATAAGAATAATATTCATGATTGGATGATGATAGTTATGGTTTTAAAATTGGTAAATATAATATATTATGTAAATATATGTCCATACACAGAAGACTTCAATGCAGTTATTGCAGTCCTTATTCATCCCCTATGAACATATTGAAAATATTCCAAGTATCTTATTCCTACAAAAAGCACACTGAATTAAACAGGAGACTCAACCCTATACCACCAGCGAGGAAAAAGGTCCCACGACCGATCCACATTTGTTTGCAACCCCAATTTACTGACACAAGTTCAAGTCATCATTTCGTTAGAACTCTAGACCTGCGGTCGTCATCAGTCGAAGATGCTAGTTATTGGTCTAACTGCATCATGGAAGCAGTATATCATTGGCCAGTAAACATGAACACTGACAGATGAGATACTGATATGTATTAAACTGTATGCCAAATTTTAGTGCCTGAAGCCACAAGGTTTGGAAAGTTCATGATCTATTTCAAATTTGGTAAAGATTCATGTGTAACTTGTCAGTTGGAGATGCTAGTTATTGGTCTAACCTTATCATGGAAGCAGTATATCACTGGCCAGAAAACATGAATACTTGGTGATGAGAGGCATATATGTAATAACTGCATGCCATAGTTTGCTTGAACTTGGAGCCGCAAAGTTTGGAAAGTTCACCATCTATTTCAAATTTTAAGAATATCCATGTGTAACTTGTCAGTTGAAGATGCTAGTTATTGGTAGTTTGCTTGAACTTAAAAGCTGCAAAGTTTTTAAAGTTCATGACTGATTTCAATTTTGTTTTTAATCCATTGTAACTTGCTAGTTATTGGTCTAACCAATATCATGGAAGCAGTATATCACTGCCCAGAAAACATGAATACTTGCTGATGATAGGCTAATATGTTTGAACTGCATGCCATAGTTTGCTTGAACATGGAGCCGCAAAGTTTGGAAAGTTCATGACCCATTTTCCATTTTTGTTTTAAATCTGTGTGTAACTTGTCAGTTGACGATCCTAGTTATTGGTCTTACCTAATCTTGGAAGCAGTATATCACCTGATCACTGCACAGAAAACATGGAAACTTGCCGATGAGAGAAACTGCATGCCAATGTGTACTTGAAGCTGCAAAGTTTGGAAAGTTCAAGATCCATTTCAAAATTTAAAGGAAAAC
This sequence comes from Echinarachnius parma, assembly GCA_037951105.1. Taxonomy (NCBI): domain Eukaryota; kingdom Metazoa; phylum Echinodermata; class Echinoidea; order Clypeasteroida; family Echinarachniidae; genus Echinarachnius; species Echinarachnius parma. The sequence continues at coordinate 287,462 of JBAMJV010000324.1, read as the reverse complement.
AAATCTTAAGAACAAGTTCTAATCTCAAAGGAATTGGCGCAACTTGTGACATAAATCGCTGGTATGCGGTCCAGACATGAAAATTGACATGAAAAAGACATAATTGTAAACATCTGGTGATCTTGGAGTTCGCTTTCAATGTTGTTGTTGTTGGTGTAAACCTAAATTTGTGTGAACTTTATCACTATCCATATGCCACATATTTCAATTGGTAAATATTATAATGCAGTAACATATTTTCTAGTAGTTTCCCTGAGAAGAGTAATTCTGATAGTTATTGATAATAGTTGGGTGACACATTCTACTTGAACAATTGAGAAGCTGTTTTTGTTTTCTCTTTTTTACTTCCAACCTGATGTCATGTTCTTTTCAGAACCCGATAAAAAGCTCAGTCTCTTTTTATTCAGCAAAATTCAGAGATATTCCTTCTTAAGTTTCTTAAGACCATATATTTATAATTAGTGATGCTACATTATGTTTATGAAATACTGCCAATATTTGTTAGTCCTTCGCTTAAGAATGAAAGGAGGGGCTTTCTAGATCGTCAAAGCATTTAAAATGTCTTTTGTTTGTCCAAAGAAATGTTTAATTGGTTTAGACTCCTATATTTACATTTTTTCCTTTAAAAAATACTTTTGTTGGTTCTTCGATTGACCCAGACAAGTTTGTTCCTATTTGTTGCTGATGTCAATCAATAGATCATAAATAGCCAAACAACATTTATATTTCCTTTGTTTGTCCAAAGAAATCTTGAATTTTTTCATTTTTTTTCTCAATTTGTTCAATTTTTACTTCTTTGTTGGTTCTCTGCTTGGCCCAGACTGATTTCCAGCGATAGAGCTGTGGTGAAGAAAAAAAAAATTGTTCCTATCTGTACTTGATGTCAATCTCTGGCCAAACCCAAGCATCCTTGCCATTCTTCCTCCCAAACACCTAGCCTACAGCCACCTAGCCTGTCAGTCCAAGGATGGTCTGTCACCTAAACTTTCTGTTCCATCCCTCCAAACCTACTTGTGTCAACACTGGTTTCTGGAGTTTGAGGATATTTCTAACAGTGGTTTTGCATGGTTGAGTATGTAGTTACAACCCTGAATAGCAGCCTCTATAGCTACCTAAACTCTTACTCTAAAGTTCGTCTGTCACCTGACATGTCATATCTTGTATCTATGCACAACTTTGTTGGGAGTATCCTTTAGAAGTCTGGTGTGAATCCATCTCTGGCAGAACCCAGGCATCCTTGCCATTCTTCCTCCCAACACCTAGCCTTCAGCCACCTAGCCTGTCAGTCCAAGGCTCTCCTGTTGGTGTCACCTACATTTTCTGTCTCATCCCTCCAATCAATTCTTGTGTCAACATTGAATCTGTTACAAGAACCTCAATTGGTTGGGTTAACACTTGTCTTGCAGTTTACCCTTTAGCTACCAATCCTGTAGGAACGTCTGTTACCCAAAATCTTCTGTCCCATTCCTATTTCTACAAGGGTAGTACAAGGCCCCCAATTCATAGAGTTGAAGGAGCCTGCAACAGTCTGGTCTGGACCCTTCTTCTTATTATTATTACTCTCCCTCCTCTAATTCGGAGATCAGCAATCCCAAAAATGTTCCCCTGACTCTGGGTCTCTCTTGTCCAGTGTGGGCACAGGGATTGTCCTGTCCATCTCCCTCCTGCCACTCTAGATCCTGTCTTGACCGACTCCATCCTTCCTCCCTCCACACCTCTGCCCCCTCTGCTTTGTTGAAGTCCTTGGCAGGAAGAAAACACAAATTAAAAACACCAAACAGAGAAGCTGAGGGCAACAAACTGTTTGTTCCTTTAATAAATATAGAATTATACTAATTTTGTTAAGGGTCTTGAACTGGCTAAGGTGTTAAAAAGGAGGTCGAATCCAAGCTTTCATAAAGGAGATATAAAAGAAAGAAAAAGGTTAGCGAGAAGATACTATTTTGTTTCAATCTGTCTGAATATAGACAAAAGTAAGTCTGAATACCAAGTCTTTATTCTTAAATGAAGGAGAGCTGTTCATAGTGTGCTGGTGTGAATAAACCGGTGATTCAGATAACTTGATGACGTCAAAGCTATGAGTTATTGTAATTATTCACCAACAAGTTCTCTCTGATAAATGACGGTTATGACGCAAATACAGGTGATGAATGTGCATTTGTATAGCTGATACTGTTAATTTTACACCCATCCCATTTCAAAAGGTGATATTTGATAGTCCATCACACCTTACACTTCAAGTAGACGTTTTATTGGATCTCAACAAAGGACTTTTGTTTCTTATCTAGTTTGTGTGTTCCTTTTCTTTTATAAAAACAATTTGGTATCTTTTTAATGTTTGAATCAAACTTTCAATAACTATTTTATGGGCTTCATCTTACATTACAGTAAGTTTTCTTCTTTTTTTTTATAGCTGTTTCATGACAAAAGATTATCTATGTAGAATGAAATATGCGCAAATATTCACCTTTTTTTATCAGCCTTTTTTCCATTGAAATCATGAGAATCCAAGTAAAACAAAAGGTGCTAGATGTCTGTTCTTGAATGGGTGATTTAGGGTGATGTGGATTGTCTGCAATCAACTGCCAGCCCTATAGATAAGTTTTGATTTTTGAAATAAAACACATAGCTCACACTGACGTGACCAACATTTGAACTACCTTAATATCAAATAATCGCATTGTTATACTGAATTTTACTTTTGTTTTAATGTTTAAAAAAATGTCCTTATCACTTCAGTTCTCAAGCATGTCATTTAATCCACCGCAACCTTTGACTACTTTCCAACAAAATATGTATTTAAGAGATTCAGGGAAAGATATTTAGCAAAGTTCAGGAGCAGGTTAAGTCTGAAACAAGGCCAAGTCACTACTTTCGTGAAGAAGAAAATATAAAATAAAGAGTTAAGGCAATTAAAGGGACAGATCCACTTTTACAAAACGTCTGAACAGCTTTCAGTTGATGGATGGGGATCAATGTAACACGCAAAAAAAAAATCAGAGCGAACAGCCCTCTAATTTGGATTCTACGAATGAAAAACGAATGCGTCCCTCCATTTAAACTATATATCGGTCAATAAAGGAGTTCAACTGATTTAGCATAATATTACAACAATATAGTACTAATTCTCCTAAAGGTATTGTGAAGCCGACATTTGTTAACGTATGTCACGGAAAAAGATCTCAAAAAGAAAGAATATATAATTACATGTAGTCAGTTTAAGCGAAGTTTGGGTATTTTGCTTGGTAAACGCTCACACATTAGTACTTATGCGCGGCTCACGTAGCTAGCGGGGGTCACGTAGGGGTCATGCATACCGATCTGGCATTCCGTGAAATCTATGTACGAACTTACTCACCGGCCAAAAATACGTATGTACATAATTAACCGACGTCCCTCAGTTTATTCAGTTTTAGGTCTATAACTCCACGAAAAAGAGATTTCAAGCCCTAATTTTTTCAGGCATGCTATTAAATGACATTTCCTTTCATATAAGACAATAACCTCGCAACTTTTGAATTTTGGCTTGCAAAAGTGGATCTCTCCCTTTAAGGCTCTTAAAAATGATTTCTGGGAAAAAAATATCCAAAAGAAAGAAGGCCGAACATGCAGGTGAAAATATGTTAGTCCTCGAACTAGTTACCGTGGCTGCATGGGGTGGGGCACATTGGGACCAAATTTCACTCCGCAAAGTTCATAAATCTTACTTCATGGGGGAGGCAGCTAGGAGATGAAAAGTGTGATGGAATACTTGAGGAAAGTTGTTATAATCTTTGATCTGAAAGTTATATCAATTGCCCTTTGTTCGTTAAACTGCAAATTGTGTTGTGAGAGGAGATAACATCTTCACAGTTTTGAGATTCTGTCATTAGATTAGATGCATTTTACAATTATTGGGGGAAAACATATACCTGTTAATAGAAATACTTGTTGGTATTGGATAAAATATGAAAAATGCAGGAACAATATGCCCAATTGCAAATCAGGGCACTTTTCCTTCTTCATATGATTAAAGGAATTGTAGTTTTCTTCATATTGAAGGACTAATATATTATGTTTATCAGAATAACAAACTCCTGTTATTATTAAGGTTATTTATTGTGATTTAATCTGACTGATTTTAATCTCCCTTGTAATAATTATTTTGTTTATAAAATACTGTTTTGGTCACAATTGATTTGGAATAGATGAGGAATGAAATTAGATGTGAACCTATTTATAAGTAGTATAACAGAATTAAATTGAAAGGAAAATATATATAATGAATGTAGATTATGCCCAGTGAATAGTATTCCATTTCACAATAAAGAAGCCATTAATGAACCAATATGTATTCATATCTCAAACAAGTGTGAGTTTGTTTTTTTTGCTTTTTTTTACTTACATAAACCAGCATATTTCTGCATATTGTTTATTTCCCTGAGGACCTATAATATTGCAGCTTTTTCAAATGAAATATCTTATTATTTTTCAACAGTGACAATAATTGAATTGCGATATAAAAATGAATAACATACAAAACTGCAAAACTCAGAAATTGTTTAATTAAGAAGTAATTATTGAGATTGACCTGTTATTTTTTGTAAACAGTAAGTGAATTTAAATAATGATTTGTATTAAGTACATGTCTGGATAAACTAGTTATAAACATATTTTGCAAATAGACAGTGGACATTGTCAGATAATAGAAACACTCATGTTATCAACCCTTTGTCAGTTTGTTGCATTTGTCAACACAGTTACTATTTCAATTTAATTACAAATATATGAAGTAAAATAGTAAATAAATTGTAAACAAAAGATAGAAAAAATAAATAAAAAATAAACAAAGACATGAATTAAATATTCCCACTGGATTGGATAAGAGGATGAGGAAGCAGTTTTGGTTCTTTCTTGTGGCTTGATTCTAACATAAATGCTAACCACCCTCGTCCTAATCCCACATCAAAGATCAGAACACTTTTCTATGATTTTAGGAACAGGGGGAGGAACAAAAGTTACAAAACAAGATAGACCTCGTTAGATCCATTAGGATTTAATCTGGAGTGCGTGTTTTGTAACAGAAATCCTGGCGAACAACCAATTGCTTGTTATTCCATTCAACACACTCATGTGTGGGCATACTTTTCAATAAAACGCTATAATTTTGTGATTAAAATCTGAAAAAAGGGATATCTGGTCTGTGTAATTACAGAATTTAATTTTCTGATTGTAATCCACTTTGAAAGGATTGCTCTATAACAGAATCTAAAGAAACAGATTCAAAAGTAAATGGAAAGATAGGAATTTAAATAAATCAAGGCATTAAATCTGGTAAAAAGTCACTGCAAAATTGTTGTCATTAGTTTCCAAGAATATGATTGTGGTGTTGGAGGGGTGGTTGATAATTTAACCCATTGCCTGCAGGAACCTGGTGGACCCTGTGTTTACTCTATGAGGTTTTGCAAATATCTAGTAGGGAACAGGTTCAGCTGTGAAAAAGGTATCTCTCCCCAAATCCAAATAAATACATCTAGATGTTTTACAACATTCCTTGAAAAAAATGATTAAAAAAACAAATATTTGCAAACCGTCACTATCCTGTTTTTACAATACAGATGTATATCATGGAAACATCAAGTTTTGTATTGAATTTGAGCATCTATAGACAGGTGGCCACTGAGACAGGTTTGATTGTATTTGCTTAGGAAATGAAAAGTTTGTGATATTGATGGCGGTTGATTTGGATAAGAGAGTGAGAAAAGGATGAGAAAATCTTGTTCTTGATATCATGACATGGTTAGCTGGCTCACAAAGGCCTCATCTGAACCTAGTGGCGCCCCTGGTCAAAGGAATCAGACAGATAAGGCTGGCCAACCCTCTGACCACAAGAGGAGCAGTTAGAGCCGACCTTTTTCTGACCACTAGATGTACTATGTCATCTACCCTACTGATCTAAGAACTATGGATAGATCATATGGCTGATGAGTGTTGATAGTGATTCCCCCATGCTACTACACCTTCATGTTGAACTATAACATTCCTTTTGACCACACAGCAAGTATACCTGTGTCCAGCTCACCTTTTCTTATTGACAATGACCAAAAAAACGTTGAAACAACAACAACAAATGAACAAACAAACAGTATATAAACCATAACATGGATTTTTGGTGTAGGCTTCTTTGTTGTGTAGTTCTTCACATAGAGTTTAATATGGGTATGATATATCCATACATTCTCTTTAGATCAGTGGTTACTACTTACACGATGTTCTTAGTCCAGTATCTGCCCAGTCGCATACCTGGAATAGTGGTTACAAACCAGTGAGAGTTATTTCAGTTTATACTCATAGTTTAAAATAAATTTAAATATGTGGTTTGGATGTCCAGGCAAGTTGGAGTCAGACGAGGGTCCCGCTTGGATTAATCCGAATGATTATCTGATTTATTAGAATTGATTAGGGCTAGAGAGTTGTATAAATAGAGCAGCCTTGCCTTGGGTTTGAATGGGATCATAAGACCATGAGATTCATTTGGCACCAAATGCTGGGTATTGATTATTGCACTGGTGTAGATACGTATGTCCTTTGTTTAGCCCTATGAGAGGATAAATAGATAGATTATCCCACTGGGATAAAACAAAAAAAATGGTTCCATCAGATCTGCTCCAGTGAATTACTGTAGCATCATTTCTCCCGCTGTATTTTGCATCATTAGATAGGCGCCTGCTCTTCAGCCAAAGGTATGACCAGTGCAAAAAGGTCATGAGATGTCACATGTCGAATTCAAACCCTTTCCTTTCCATACACATTTATCTTTGCATTAAAATAAGATTAACTCTTATAAATGTGATATAGTATTATCTTTCACATTAGTTCAATCGGTAGTCAGTATAGCTGTACAGTTTTCAATATTAGAGCAGGTGCGTTTCCTTTGTGTCAAGAAGAACGTTACTGTGTTTGTGTCTTTGTGATGATGAAACTCAGAAATATGATATGTAATTCATATTTTGTTACTCTTGTTATAATGTTGATCTCCCCTTCCATCATCTAGTTGGCCGACGTTTATGAAATAATGAATGAAATTATAAAAGAGAAAGTGTTTTGTGGGTTTTCCATGTGTGTGATGAATGGAGGAAATATGTGAAGTATGTATCAATGCGTATTTCTATGGAAGTGCTTAGTCCAGCCCTGTCTCTTCCGTCACCTTGGCGGCCAATACACAAATGAGGGTATTAGGGTTAGAGAGAAAAAAATGGAGAGTAGAGTTTAGTGGGTAAAAGAGAAAGTGTTTGAAAGGGTGCCAACAGCCCAGAGAGGGGTGCTATGGTTGCCCCCCTTGACAGGCTCAGGGGGGCACTGGGGCGTGGGCACTGTTTGAAAACAGTTAGACCGTGGGACAATAGGATTAGGCTGGCAGAGGTGTGATTAGAGGGCACCACAATGGGATTTGTTGGGGGAGGGCTTTGGCTGGGGATTGGGCATGAATGGCTTCCAGACATAAGCTCTGCAGTCTCCTCTCTAAATTAACTGGCTGTCTCCAGTGGTGCGTTCATCTTCTTCTCTAGGTTTAAACAGAGAATCAGCGTTTTGAAACGTGCTTCCAAACGTGTTTTAGGCCAATCTCTATAGAGAACGAGAGCATAGATGTCACATTCTTCATCATATCATATGATTAACAATTTGTCCTTTGATTGTGGCTTTTGGTAGTGGGTTGGAGCTGGACGATTGCCTTCTAAGCAACCGCTTGGTCAGAAATGTCTGTCTGGCTTGCCTGACATTGTTTAGAACCATTTACCCATGGCAATTTATAGCTGTGATGTCACACTTTTTTTAAACAATGTTTCACATTTCAAAACGATGGAGACAAAGTCTATGTGAACACACCTCAGGTTTGCCAGGGGTGAGAGGAACCTTTCTCTCATGAGGAATGTTAACCTCTTTACCCCCGAGAGGCTTCATTCACACACAAAGTTGATAACGATGCACAAGATACAGGTTAACAATGGGTTGAGTAGGGTTTCCATTAGTGGAAGCAACCTTTCTATCATGTATGACATTAAACCTTTTACTACCAAGATACTGTCAGTTACATCTACAGAGCTAATACATGATGCATCAGATCCGAGTTTCCATAATCAATTGGGTAAATGAGGATAGATAATCCACTCATGACTATTTCCCCCTTTCACCTTTTTTAATGACGTGCAGCAATATAATCATCTAAACCATGAGTGTTGCCACATTCAACTAACATGATAACAAAGGACAAAATCACATTAATAGATAATAAAGACGATTCATTCCTTTTGAATGCCTCCTTTCAAGTTCCCCCTAGTTATACCCCATTGAAAACATCTAATTGTGGTTTCACACTAATTCTCTGTAGACTAGACCCCATCCCAAGTATTTCCGGGACCAGTCCAAAGTTGGTTAAATTTTGGGAACATTTTCCCCCTTCGCCATAGAGCATTTCAGTTAGAATGTGCAGTTATATGCTTGTCACATTCAGTGGAGGAATAAAGTACATTTAACATACATAATGTATTCACATTAACTGTAATTACATAATTGGTATATTACTGTCAACAGTCGCAGCATTTGTAGTTACTGCTACAACTATGTTCTATAAACATGATGTCAATGATTTGTTTAAAGGTGTTTTTTAGAGTCTCCTGCTACATGAATGCAACTTACAATTTATTTAGGGATGATAGTATTTTTGATGGTAGTATGAAAGATAGATGAATTATCCAGAAGTACATCTTAAAAACAAAGAACTTCTTACTTTTATGTACTTTTCCAACTTCACAATTTGTGAAGGGCTGATGTCATCTTCAAGAACCGAAATAACTTGTCTGGAACAATGTCCACAACAAAAGAGAAGATAGCCTTTGAGTAAAAATATCTGACCATCAAACAGTACCTATGATATGCATTATGACAGTAACAGGAAAGGGGGATCCTGTACACCACACCTTCTGACTTCCACCCCCCCCCCCCCCCCCTCCCCACCCACAAGAAGGGTATCTCAATGCACCCCTCATGTAACCCATACACTTGCAACAATTGTCAAACCAGAAAAACGCTTGAGTTGACAGAAGACAGAAAATAATGCATTATTTTCAAACAGGGTTTGTTTTGTAAATGTTTAAAATAAGTGCAGTGAAATATTGAACTGTAAGATATTTATTTGCCTTTGATAATTGTGATATCAGGGATCATGACATTTTCACGGAACATTCTGACCTAATTTGAATGTTTCATGCGTTACATAAAACGTTTTTATGAATGTAGTCTGTCATGATTCTTGTCCCATGATTTGGGATTATGTTTGCCGTGGGGGGGATCCTCTTTATGTGACTTTTGAGTTGTCAATTTTTCACCTCCCTTTTATATCCCTGCACAATCGCCCCAATCAAAGCGCATTCAAGAGACCATTTAATATTAGATCGGAAATCTCCTCTTGTCACAGCATTTGTCCCTTTATTGAGTCAAATCAAGGAGTGATTACACTCACTGCTTAAAAATGTATTGTTCATATCCTTCTGAATACGTGAAGTTTCTTCTGTCCGAAAGCGGAGAATATGCCATTCAGTCACATGGCGTATTCAGACGTGAGGAAATCAATTGAATGAGGGATTTTCAGGCAGCAAAATGTTTCTATTAATGGAAACGGAGGACATAAACACTTGAATGCTGCGATTTAAGAATATATAAAATGCAATTAAGTGGAGCTAAAGAATTGGTAGCAAAAATAGAATCTTCATATATAAGGTTTAAATCTCTCAAGTGGTGTGTTGTGCACAGAGTTTGTATAGCGCTAGAATCATGTGGTTTACTTTTTTTAAATGATGCTTAGAATGAGTGGCCTTTTGACTTGAGTTGTGATCTAAAAGGCAACTTAAACCAAATAAAACTTCTATTTTTTTACTATAAATAACCAACCATAATTCACCCTTGCTATTCCATGTATGTAGATGTGAGGAAATCAATTGAAAGAGGTATTTTCAAGCAGTGAAATGTTTCTTTTTTAGAAAGAGAATATTCAAAAGTAAATATCGTTTCTAAATGTTTAAAATCAAAGTTTTTCAAATGCATTTTGGTGAAAATATAGTGGGAAAGGTTGGTGGAACTAAAATTCTGCTAATACGCTGGTTGGCTGGATGTACAAAGTGTATCATGTTCACAAATTATCAGATTTGGTCCAATTAAAGGAACAGGATTAATTAAATACTCTTACTCTAACTATGCCAATTACACAGATATCCTGTCCAATTTGGCTGTTATGAAATTAATCTATTACCACCTAGATGTCGAAAATCCCATAGAGATAGTACACCAGGTTCAATGTAGCCAATGGGTTACGTACTTGACTTGCAACATGGACATGTTGCCACCCAAAAAGCAGCATGGCATTATCCCTCCCACTGTGAGTGATGAGATACACCCGCTGGGATAATGGTTGAGTCAAAGAGAAGTCTGTAATTGGCTTAGAGTGGGCTGGGTTGATCCACGTGTTGCAATGTCAAGACCCACAGGGGTGTCACAGTCACAGTCAACCTCACTTATGGCTTTTATGCCACACCGTAGAAGAGTGGGGTTGTTTAGAGTAAAATGTATGTATCTTCTGATTTTGTTTTATTTGCATGAAGAAGAAATGCTTACATTTGTGCTACTTACAATCCCTTTTAGCAGTAGGAAGTTTAAACAGTTATATTTAATGTGAATTATTTTTATTGTGACATATTTTGACAGAAAATGCTATATTTTAATAACTTCAGTCAAAATATGACATTACAGAGATTTGAGAAATGTTTCTGTGATTAGCCTCATCTACAGACTGAACAAAAATACATACTACATGATGTAGACATGCACCAACTCTTTCAACATTCTGTAGTACAAACAAAAACAATTTTTTTCTTCAAATCTCTTGCAGGAGTATAGTGCGGATAGTGAGACATTTTGTAGAACGAATCACAAGACACAAGGGGTTGGGGGGAAAAAAAGTTTCATGAACTTATAAGTTATAGTTTGAAGGAAGCATGAGCAAATCCTGCAGTAACGGTTAGACATTTTACGAGCGTCTTGTGGCATATCGCGAGAGGTTGAGTGTTGGGAGGCCTGACTGCCATGTACTGTCGCCTATCAGAATGCAGAACAGTTCTGCCACTGCCTTATCAGGGGACAGATGTGTAGTGTGGCATTGCTAGCTAGCTTACAGCTGTTAGTTACAATAGCACCAAGGACAAGGATCTAGACCAGTTGGAGATATAAATCGCTATATCGAGCAGAAAGGCAGCAAAGTTTCTGATTATCTGCTATTGAGCTGGATAGGAGCTCAGTGCAGCTCACAGTATTCTAGGGTTAGGCCTAGGGTCAGTCAGTTTTTTATCATTTCAGCTGCGAATTGGACTTGCAGCCCAAACTGACATTTCTCGCCATATAGCGAGCAGTGAGCTGTGTATTTATTTCACCAAAGTGCAGCATCAAGACTGAACATTGTATCAAAAAGGATTGATTGTATCCAGTTTGCGATATCTAGCTGAAAAGATCAGTTTGTGATTTCTTAACCTATAGCGCTATAGCTGGAGACTGGAGAGTGCACTGCCTACCATCAGATCAGTTGTGTTTTTATCTCTGAGCGGCATCACTTCTGGATTTGGACTGGCTCCCATTCCACCAGATAAAAAAAAACACTGATCTCTGTCCGCTATCTGCTGTTTACTTTCCAAACATCACTTTCCAACTCTCCTTCCATCAGCGAGTAATCCCTTCCCTTTTTTACTTCGGCCGGCCCCCTTTGACATCACCAGACTACAGTACTCTTCCCAAAGCTACTCGATTTAATTTCTATCTGGCTCATTTGACCACCGTGAAGAAATTTCCTCTTCCTTTTGAATGGACGTCACAAGCTGAGAAGTGAGTGGTTTTTATCTGCGCACGACTTTGCAAATTAATCCGCAATTGGAAAGGGATTAGTGGCTTAATATTGGCCCTAATTATATCCCGTGTTTGGAATTGTAGCGGCTCAGTGTTCAAGTTAGCAGAAGAGTACTTTTCAAGTAGTAGTACCACACTACAGGGTTGTTGTCACTATACAAACTTTATATAGACCTCATTGAAGTATTTACATTGATCAATCTGGAATGCAGTAGTGATCTCTTTTCAATAAACCATGCTGACCAAACTGTTACCAAGAGGACATATTTCTTCTTCCTAATTTGAAGAGTTTTTCAACGGGAATATAAATTCGCTGAATTATATCTCTGTTTGAGATTGTAACGATCGCGAGGACTTCACAATGTTTGGTCGCAGAAGGTCGCGGCGTTGCCGCTCCCTGGAGCGCAAGCCCCGCAAGAAGTCCGTCCAGGTTCGTTTCGCGGATGCGGAGAGCATCCCAAACAAGATAGAGATCTCTCGACCGATTCAGGTGCGACGATTGCAGTCGTATTCCGGGGACGGGTCCGACTTCATGATGGAAATATTACCGCCACGGGATCATACTGACAAGGAATACAAACATACTTCTACTAGTTCCAGGAGAGAGCATCGAGATCGGGAGAGGGATGTGCCCAATGGTGAACAGAGAGTTTGCAAGGAGCCGAGGAATAGCGGGGAACGTAAACCATCATCCAAAGAGCGGAAGAATAGTATGGACAGGAAAATAAGAAGAGATGCTCGGGATCACAAGGTAAGCTTGATATATTCCAAGTCCATTTTGTAACAAAAAAACAACCTCTTTTACCCATTTTTGGCTTTGGTTTGTGATTTATTCACATTTTCCCCTTTTATTTCCCTCATTTTTGAAGTTATGGGGTTATTTTTTGATGTAAATTACAGAGGGTATTATTTTCTTGCTGCTACAGCTTCATCAAGTACATGTATAAATGTTACCATTGATTTGATATTTAATGTTGTGAAGGAACACATTATACATGATATGACAGCTGACGGATTGTTTTATTTTTGTTCCCGAGTGTGTTCACATTCTTGGAATACATAGATTTTATCATGTGCAGTAAAGCAACATAGAAAACATAAGGCATCACATGTAATGATCTATCATTGATCATTGCTACACAGAAATAGGAATTTATATGAGTAACAATAAGATGCAAAGAGTCTTTAAAATATTTTGAAGTCTCACATGTTTATGTTTTTAAAAAAATGTTTATTTGGCCAGCATTTTACAATTGTATGATCATATGAACGCTAGAGCAGCATAATGCCGTCAATATGACTACATATATATTACAACTTTACAAGTATGTATTCAACATTTTCATATTAATTCCCTGCATTATATAAGCCTATGTTTTCTTTGCTCATTTTCAATCATTTAACATATTTCTGGTCAGTTTCCTCTATGTTTGAATTCTATTAGATATTCAACATAAATTTATACAAATTTTTAAATAATAGCACATTATTCATGACATTGACAGCATCTTAAGTTAAGTTCATGGATTCTTTAAGGAAGGACTGATTAGCACTTATTAGCTGCGGGTTTCCTGGTAAGAGTGAATTCAGGATTTCCTCTATGTCACAGGAAAGAAAGGAGGAGGATATGTTTGGAATGATAAGCTAAGCTCGGCTCTGTTAAAAACTTCAAACCCATTACCACAGTTAACCCCACACCCATGACCGGCAGTTTATCAACCCAACCCACCCAATGACCACAGTTTATTAACCCACCCATTACCGGTTAACCCAAGTATCACATTGAAATTAAATGACTTTGAATGAGTTATTGTAAAGGTGTACAGGCGACAATGAGGCAATGAGGGTTAACCCATTCAGGACTGGTCCCGAAAAAACTTAGGCTGAGCCTATGGTCTATGGAGAATGCATGTTATACCAACTGTAAATAGCATCCAATGGGTTTACTGTGATAGAACTCAGAGGTAGATTGTACAGTTAAACTATTCCATCATCCTGGTTTGTGGCATTTTAGATGGCAATCCGGCCCAAGGATTCTGGCATTTTTGGATGATTATCAAATCTATGGATTTTACAAAAAATTAGCTTCTTCTTGGGTCTGAGTCTCGGTTAAAATCTTTTAGTTTTAGGATGTGAATTTAACTAATTGCACATTTGTGTACTATGTATCCTTGTTCTCAGAGAATGTGAAGACAAAAATGACAAGGTCGGTGAAGTCCGATAAGAATTAGAAAATCAAGTGGCCCATCAGGTTATAATATGCAATGGGTTTAGAAAAGGGAAGTTCAGGATCATAATTTTAACATTTAGTGCAGTGACATGGCCCTACTTTCAACATTACTCTATGAAGATGAAGAACAGAAAAAGGCTTTACACGTACGTGACCTCCCTAGCTGTTCCGATAAATCAAAAAAGTTGTATAGTTTTTAGACTTTGCCTCCTTCATGAATTAGAAGTCAGAGTCAACCTGTTCGGCGAATCAGGGAACTTTTCCTGTAAATCGGACTTACTGAATGAATCACCAACTTGAAGTTATCTACCATGTATGAGTTGCATCATGTCTAGATATGTTATATATTCTTTCTAAATATGAATATGACCCTTTTTTTAAGGTTTTGATATTTCATAGTCCTGAAGTTTCTGCACCATAGTCAGAGTCAACCTGTTCGGCGAATCATGGAATTTGTCCTATAAATCAACTTAAAAATGAATCACCAACTTGAAAGTTGAAGCTGTCTGCGATGTATTGTAAAACTAAATATCTATAGTTTGTCATGCCAAGATACTTTATATTCTAAACTGTCTTTTGTGTTTTAAAATTTCATAGTTACTCAAGTTTCTATGCTTCCCTTGTGAAGTAAAATTCAACCTGTTTGACAATTCTGGGAACTTTTCCGATTGACCAGACTTACAAATGAATCATCAACCTGAAGCTGTCAAAAATGTATTTTTAAACAATGCCTATATACTTCGAGTTCATATTTTCTGTTAATATAAAACAGAATATTACCAAAAATAAAAAATAAGGCAAAAATAAAGGGCGAAGTTAGTCAGGTGATGCGACTCAAGAATTCTGACTGACGGAACAAATTCACATTTCCTGAGCTAAAATTTCTTTGGCAAGTCGCATGAAATACAATAGCCTGGCACGAGTGGGGCAGTGTGAATTGGTATGGGAGTGTCTGGACTGTTTGTTTGAACCCCTTCCCCTCCCATCCACATAGAGATTAATAGTAGATAGGCTGACAAGAGGGGTTCACACCCTTTTGGTCTACGCCCATTTGGGTCTACATCTCATCCATTCTACTACATGATGCATGAAATGTCCATTTCACCTAACCCCAAACTTGACCCCCCCCCCCCCCCCAACCCTAACCCTAACCCAACCCCTAGCACAAACTTTAATCCTTAAAGGTAGTTCAGATTCGTCAAATGAGATGCGCGGCGCCATCTTGCATACGCGTTGCGCACGGTGCGTAATGCACGTTAGCTCAGTGTCATGCGGTGCGCGCAAACTAGCCCAGTTCAAAATGGCGACCCGCTATGTAGCATCCCCACGCTTGATGCCCTTTAATCCAACTCCTAACACTAAGGCTCGGAATTCTGGTTTTGCTAGTAGATCATGTAGGTGTAGAACAATTGGCAAGTTGAATGGCATTACAAAATTCTGAAAACAAATTATCTGGTGGTGAAAATCGCCTCCATTGCTTCACGTACAAAACATTTTTCCGGATAGAACAATCGGACATCGTCTGACAAGGAACGTACTCGCAGAACAAGAAGCGGATAAGAAACGCATTCGAATGGAGACGAACGGATTGAAAATGTGGCTCTCTGCAGGCATCCGTTAATGCTATCTGGTGATATGTGACACAGGCCTATGGGAGTGACTTGTCTGTTAGCCAGTACAGTGCTAACCTTTTCCCTTCCCCCGCCATACCTTCCCCCCTATCCACAAGACCGTAACATGATATTCAGTACCCCTGTCATTGTCTGTTGTCCCCCTCCTCAGTTAGCCTCCAACAAGGCTGATATACAAAGTTTAAAAAGGGACAATTATTTCTATAATAATGAAGAAATGCAATTCATATTCCATTTTACCTAGTGTTTTTATTATCATTATATAATGAACCTTTCCATGGGCGTCGATACTTACGTAATACCTATTCATCAGGGGGGTATGAATGAATATATCATCCCCCCTGATGAATATGTATCAATGACAGATCTACACCCATGAACCTTTCAGATGAGAAAGAATCAAACAGCAAAACGAAACAAATGGGGATGGTTAAAATAATCTGCCATTTGTTTCTCGGAAGTTGAATTGAAAGGACAAATCTGGAGACATTTCATAAGATATTAGGTTCTTGATTTATCTGGAACGACTTTGGAACTAATTAGGCAATGTTTATTATGTTTGTGCAACAGGAAGGAAGATGAGGCAGTGTTTGTGAGCTTGTGTTTGGCCTTGCTTTGGGCTACACAGCAGCTGGTATAGAACAGACCTGTCACCATCACCCCTCCTCCTCCTCCTCCTAAGTAATGAACACTGTATTAACCATTGCAATACCAACCTGTGAAGAAGACATAGGGTGTATACACAAGTAATGCGTTCATGGTACTGAATGGTTTAACCTGCACAGGGTAAATCTTGAAGATACTCTGGCTGACTGGGTTCTAATGGAGAAAGAATGTTATACCAGAAACGAATAGTCATGAACAGGTTAATGTACATTCTTCAGGATGGAGTCCCAGTGGCATACAAACACCTGTCTAAGATAGTGGTTAAACTGATCCATTGTTTTCGTAATCACTTGCTTTGTCAATCAGATCTTTGTGTATACATGTATGTTGCAATATTTTGTTTACATTGCGCATATATGTGATTCATGCTAGTATGACAAGGACCAAATGGCATAGTCCTTGTTTCTTGGAAAACTGATTAAATTGAAACTCCAAATTATACATCAATTGGATTTCCATAAAAATCACTATTGCCTGAACTATGGCAGTGGATGTAGGGCAGCTGTGATTAGAGTAATTATGAGTTGTAATTTCCTGGACAATCTTGTTTTTTGTAGGTATCTTCAAAAACAAGTTTCCAAGAAAAATGCCAAAACGTAAGTGACCAAGTTTTCTTTCACATCACAGTCCATGGAGTAAAATTGGGTGTGTTTAAAGGGGTAGTTTAGTTTTGGTAAGGCTGAACTTTAGTAGCCAAAACCTGCACAGTAACATTATAAACTAATAGTTATAACTCCACCATGCTCGAAAGGTATACAAAATTACAAACGACCAAGTAAAACGCCTGTTATCATTCAAAAAGAACCATTAAAACACAAGAGGGCGCTTTTTTTTAAAGGCATTGGTTCCAACCATTTTCAACCAAAATTATGCATGTGATGTTTTGTTGATATAATGATTAAATAGCGAGATCATCAACAACCATTTAAAAAACGCTTTTGAAAATTTTTGAAAAAGGGCAAGCATTTTTTTTATTTTTTCAAAAAATCATCTAATTATTTGGGCCCCAAATAATTATAAGATCAGATATATTTAGTGATATTTCAGCCGTTTCTGGGTCGATTTTGACCAAATAAAGTTTATTCTGCCATTAAAATTGCATGTTCTCTCAAATTCGAAACTCGGTTTTTCATTACCTCACAAAAAAATTGCGATGTGCAGCGCCCTCTCTACCAAAACTAAACTACCCCTTTAAATGGGTTTTAATCTAGCTCCTTATCAACATTTCGAAATTTAATGTGTGTTTTAGGTATCTTTTCTCATTTACAAGTTTGTTTCAGTTATCTTTTCTCATTCACAAGTTTGATAAAATTTGGGACTGAAACTGAAAGACATTTCAAAATGCTGATTCTGGGCAAAACATGTCAAATTGAACTTTCCCAAACCAGACAACCAAATGACTATCACTTTGCATCATCAGTCTTCCCATTGTATACATGTACAGTTCCGTCTCAATCTCAGAGATGATTTAGAATGCGGGAGGGCTATGATGCAATGAATTCTCTGCATTGAAGAATCAGGCTGTGAGATCGATTCCCCCTGATTATGCCAGTTAGCATTGTGACTTTGCTAATGCTAGCCATTCCTAGCATTATTCTGTTGTGACTTTGAAACTGCTTCGATTTGCAAGTCGAGAAACCATCTGTCTTTCTGACGACATCAGTGAAAGGTTAGCTCTGAGGTGGAGACCTCGTTACATTTAAGGCTATGGCATTGGCATTGACATTGGCTTGCGCACGATGACGATTGATGATTTCCGTATTAGAATGCCCTCATTTCTGAGTGTAAGTCTGGCAGCCCACACACCCTCTAACCCCACCCCACCCCAACCCTTTATCCCACCCCACCCCCCTCCCTGTCACTTGTCATTTAATGGGATCTTCATTTTCTGTTTGTTTGGGGGGTATCCAATGTTTATTTTTATGAATTGATAAAGTTTGTAACACTTTGCGTGCTAAAGGAGAAGGTACAAACTTATTTTCTTCCCCCACCCCAGCAGTACCCTACCCAACCTTGTCGTATTTCATGGGATCTTTATTTTGTGTTTGTATTGGGGTATCCAAACATTTTTTTTCTTTCTCAATTTATAGATTCATAACACTCCTCTGCCAATAAAAAGGATTAATGGAGAATGTTGAAACTTGACTAAACTCCACTCATCTGAAGCAAAGATAATCTTGCATGTTACCTTGAAAGGAGACTACCTTGGTAGGTGCACTCCAGTGCAGTAGCAATACCTGCATGACCCGCCTTGCGTACCACGCCTAATTAGTCAGGATATAGGGATAATGAGGAGGGAAATTGTGGAGTAACTAGACAAGTAGCCCCAATTTCCCTTGTTTTTCTTAATTATTTATATCGTAATAATGTGATTGTCTGTCAAGTCAAGGTGGATCAGCGATAAATAAACACCACTAATCCAGGTCTATTTCTGACATCTGTCACATGACTTGGAAGATATTGGAACCTGAGCTGAGATGACCTCAACGTTTGTATTCATGATTACGTGCAAAATAACAGAAGTAAAACAGTCCTGAGAGAACAACTAATCCGAGAGATAAAAATAGACCTTTACAAAAAAAGAATGCAGTGTGATTTGTGTTCTGTAACAGAAGTAAAATGGTGAGCAGGTCAGTGTATACTTGTTTATTTATTTATTCCAAATATTTATCAAATGAAGGTGAATTAGAGATAATCAAAGTCCCTAATCCTAGTCAATTCCTTAGGTCTGTTACATGATTGGAAGTGGGATAAAATCGCCATATTTTCCCCACTGAGTCTTGTATATGATGTCAAGTTTGAATTATGCTTGAAAGTATCAAATTGTACTTCAAAATGAGACCCTAGTCCCTATAATTCAGCATGTAGTAATGTAGTAATTCAAGAAGACAGTACAAGTGGTTAGACGCAGACCCACCGAGACAACAATGGTGTGATGACACTGTGAGTCACAGGGCCAGGGTGAGATGAGATAGCGTGGGAGTTCCACCTTGTCTCTCAAATTGTCTTCTCTTTCCGTTTTTCCCCAACGCACGCACCTCAACATGGCCCATGGGTGTAGACCCCATAACCATAAACCCCATAACCTAACCCTAACCCTTCCCCCTTTCCCCCTACCCCCTTCTCACAGTCTTTTTGATTTAGGTCCCTCCCTGGAGTCCTTACTCACCTTTCACTTGACAAGCGGATGAACCCAACTTGGCCTTCATAGAAGAACCAAGTACACGATTCAAGATACTTTGTAATGCACCTTAGTCCCACAAGTACTAGTTATTAAAGTAGTTGATGGTTTTGCAATTGATATTTGATAAAAGGTTTGGTTTGGTTAGCGTTACGGTTAGAATAAAGGTTGGTGTATGTTTGGTTTGGTTTGGTTTGGTTTGGTTTGATGTTAGGAAAGACGTACACTTCATGCAAAAAATGCTGTCCTACAAGTAACAACTGGACCAGATCTGCAAGCTATTTATATCTTCTTTTTTGTTTGAGGGAGCTTGATCTATTTACTTTCATTCATTCTGGTTTAGGCATCTGATCAATGGAATCAGTGCCAGTGTCTCCTAGTTACATGTTAGTTTTCAAACAAAATTAGTGTTTGTTCTGAATACCGTATTTGTCGGTGTATTAACCGCACCTTTTTTCTCCAAAAAAAAGCTCCAAAATGGGGGGAGCGGTCAATACACGGAGATAGGAAAATTGTACACGCAAATTGCCTAGCCAGCGCCGGGCCTTAATTACGATGCGGTTAATACACGGAGATAAGATTCACAAGTGACCAAAGTCCACCTCAGCAAGGCATTCATACTCATACGATGCACGGAAAATACAAGCATATTCCCCCCAAAACAAGTCATGCAGTGTCTTTTGTTTCTCTTTTACCTCTTCCTAAATATTGCTCGTTGTTGCTGCGAAAGCGGCTTGGAAGATTCACGATCTTAGTACGAATCCTAACATGCACCCGCGCGACTGGCCGAGCAGCTAGCTCAGGCGGGAATTGTCTTTCCCGACGCGACCCCAAGCCGCCGCCCGGCCCCGCGCCGGTGCGCGCTGGCGGTGTGCATGCTAGCGCTGCGGGTAGCACAGGCCCTCGTTCAGGTGACGTGAAAGGCCACGCCGCTGAATGCACGCCCGTGTGCGATTTCCGCATGTGCTAAATAAGAAATTGGTACGTTGTACACTGTAGCACTCGATATGTCATCAAAATTATGCTAAACTATTGAGTGCTAATACTCAAATAATAATCCACCCTTCAAAACATGTGAGCTGACATGACAACATCGTGATCGTATATATCAGTACAATGCACTCGCAAGTAACGATCGTAATTTCTTATCCCCTGAAACAGTTTTCAAGAGTAGATTCAACATAATTTGAACTAGAAAGAAGGAATAACATTAAGGTACAGTTTTTTTTAAATCTCCGTTCTGATTGTTTTATTGGTGAAATCTTTGTTTTGTTGTCTAACGTTTTATGTAGTCCCATGTGTAGTGATCCGTGTGGCAAATTCAACAGAAGTTATAGATTCTTCTGCTGTGAAGAAGGCCTGATAATTTTCTTTATTTACTTCGGAGGCTTCAGTAAATAAAACAAAATTCATTGGCAAAACTTCTCTGATAGATAAGCTATTTTTGGTACCTTTCCTAAGAAAATGCTGACCATCTAAAGACTAAAAATCAAGAATTATACTATCAAATTTTTTTTTTTTTCATGGAAAAATGGCCAAAGTTGGGGGTGCGGTTAATACATCGGAGCGGGTAATACACCGACAAATACGGTATTTGTATTCAGCAACTAAAATGTGCAATTGGGTAGCTGGATTACTTGATATACACCTTAGTAGATTGATTGATTTTAGACGTTGCCCATTGGCTACGGGAACCTGATGGGTCCTGTATTAACTCTCTGGAAATTGCAAAATCTAGTGAATCTAGGGAACTGGTTGATTGAGGTTAGACGCATGCGTGTCCTAGGAAGAGATCTTCATTAAAAGAGATTAACAATTCAATTAATTTATCATTAAACAAAATCAGCTTAAAGGAGCTTATTAACAGTCTGCTAGCTTTTGACCTTGCTTCAATAAAAAAGAAGTTTTGAATAGATGTGTTGTGGCATTATCAGATGGGTGCCAGACTTCTGCTCAAGAGGTACCTAATGTAGTTCAAAACTGATCAATGATCTAAATCTGTAGGACCTTCAGCAAGGCATATAACCCATTTCCTCAGAGATTTCAGAATGTCCATTGAGTTAACACATGGAACAAGAAGTTCCAGTAGGCAAAGTGTCAAATGCAACGTGCTGCTCCTCCACTATAGTGGTTCTGAGCCCCTTGAACCCTTGAACATTCAAATTCATGATGAGTCGTACGATCAATTAGTTGATTGTACAGCAAATTAATGGATCATACGATTAATCCTAAGAACAATTGATAGATCATACCATCAATCATGAATCGTTTATGTTACAGGGCCCCAATTATTTTTCTTGGGATTCATTTTGACCCCAGCTGCATGAAACTAGCGGAGAGCATCGTATCAGACATGCATCTCGAGGGGAACATAAATAATTTCCAAAATATTGAAACTCGTCTGAAATTTGTGTGCTCCATTTACCAAGAACAACTAAAGGTACGTCTATATTTCCAAGTGCTCCCCGGATACTTTGTTATTTTTTGTGTGACTCAAGATAGATGCACGTGCTGCCAGCGTGATGTTTCACGCCCTCTCCCCCCGGAGCGGCGGACCCAAGTTCAGGCAATAAAAAGACAAGCCTGGAGTCAAAACCCCAAGACACCCATAACCAGTTTATGATTTCAAGGTTTTTATTGTACATCCACTTTAAAGTCTTTATGGAGAGTGATACTAAAATGCTATAGATCATCATCAGAAAAAAAAGTCCCTCTCTTTTTGGTAGATTTTTCACTCAATCTAGCGTTATGATAATGAATATAATTAAGACCGTATCTCCTTGAGTCCCCTTGTATATTTTTGCCTCTAAGAGATGATGGGTACATGACACGACACGTGCTGCCAGCATGCTGCTTCCAGTCCCTGTCCCTGTGGACAGGACAGGGACAGGACAAGAATCAAATTTTGAGACACGCGTGATTAATAATTTAATAGTATGTTTATGACTTCAAGGTTCCAATTGTAGATTTTCTTCTGAAGAAGTGATACTAAAACTAGAAGTACAATGCAATTGTTATGATAGTGAAAGTCTGTCCAAATCTTTCCTTTTTCATATTGGAAATGAGATTGAAGCTTGTAAATGGTGGATCCCCTTTTTAGGAGAGGTACACGTGCCGACAGCGTGCTTGCAATTAATTGCAGCACACCATCTCCCAGAGGATTCAAGCTCAACCAATCAAGGGATGAGATGAGACTGAAATCGCAGGACACGCATTAGTCTGTTTATGACTTCAAGGTTATTGGGGACTGATCATACCTCTTTCTTATAAAGTATTACCTTGATTTATCTGAAGAATGATACGGCAATAAAATGAAAATGTTGCAAAAATGAAGAAAGTGCATTCATGGACAAAGCTGATAAAAGAAAAGGACACTTACAAAATAGCTTGGATGTCCTTTTCTAATTCTAGTTCCAACAATTGCAAGTTCTTTTTAAAGTAACCAAATGATCTCTCCTGGAGCTTCATGCACGGTGCTGCTCAAGGGAGACTCTTTGAAGTGTATTCACCACCAAAAGAAAACAAAAGAAAGGCACACTTCAAATATTTTGCACACCTTTCCAAGAGATACCCAAGTTCTACGTACCCAATGATATTTCTTATTAACGCAATGATCTTTCTGAGAGCTTCATGCTTGAAACCCTGCTTTGTCTCTCTCCCAGGGGCGGATCCTTTTCAGCGAATTGATCAATTCATCAATAAAAAGAAAGGGCCACTTAAGAAATATTGACGAACAAAGCTGGTCATTTGGAAAAACAAACCATCCTTGCCAGTTGTCCTGAAAGAGTCATTGAACTCTGCTCATTACAGGTGTAGCAAAGGGTTTCTCTTTAACCTTCTTCCGATCAACCCACAGAAGAGCCATTGGGTTATTACAGAGGCAATGAGGTCCTTGGTGGTGAAAGGACTAGATGGGGTAGGCGGTATTACAGCAAGTGCAATAATTGCACAAAGGGTCCAATTATTTCTAGTGGGGTGTAGTATTTGTTTGAAGGGTTAACCGCTAACACCCGAACCAAACATGTTCTGTTATCTCTGTGCACAGGCTCACACCTTTGTTGTTATTGATTGTATTGTTCTTTTCTTCAAATGAGCATAGCCTTGTCTCAATTATAAAGGTTTCACAGTTGTACATACTTTTGTGGTTACTGCTGTTTCTTTTTTTCTTTCTGTTCCAACAAAAGGTTTCTAATTTTACATGCATTTGCGGTAATTGTTTCTCTCTTTTGCGAAGTCTTCTCAAGTATAAAGGCTTCGCAGTTGTGGTGTAATTGTTGTTTATTTTACATAGCCTCAAGTATACAGGTTTCACAGGTTTAAAGACATGTGATTATTGTTGTTGTGTCTCTTTTCAAGTACATATGTAGTTTCGCAGTTGGACACACACTTCTGTGGTCATCATTGTTGTTTCTATCTTTCATCTTCTGAAGCCTTCTCAAGTGCGGAGGCCATGTTTACCATGGACTGTTTGTTGGTTGCATCACAGCTGAGCAATGGGACATGGGTCATTCCTGCAATTACCTTGGCCAATGAATTGAGATAAGAGTAACAGGGGCTGGTTTACTGCCCTCAAAAGCAATGAATGGGACTACTGTAAGGTGAGCTTGATTCACATCCAGTGCGCATTCCTGTGGCTGTGGTCTAGTACTAGTATTTATTAACCCATTCAAGGCGATTTTGATTTTGCTATAATAATAATAATATAACATATTTGTATAGCGCCTACTGCAGTCCAGCCTCTAAGCGCTTTGAGAAGAAAGTTGTAGATAGAGTCCATGTTTGAGCTATGACTGAAAATGTTCTTGGAAGAGATACGATTTAAGGTTGATTTTGAAAGAGTCAACAGAAGGAGAGTTTTTAATCCGGTTTGGGAGAGCGTTCCAGAGAGAAGGACCGATGAAGGAGAAGCTGCGCTCACCATATGACCGTGAGAGAACCTTGGGTTGGACGACGAGGTTGTGGGTAGCTGACCTAAGTTGACGAGTTGGTGTGTATGGAATGACATGTTCTTGTAGATAGCTGGGAGCTTGACCGTTCATGCATTTGTACATGAGCAGGAGTAACTTAAAACGTATTCGAAGGTGGACAGGCAGCCAGTGAAGGTTATGAAGAATTGGAGATATATGATCATGGCGTTTGGTGCGAGTTATGATGCGAGCGGAAGCATTTTGTAAACGTTGTAGTCTTGAGACATCTGTGTCGGGGGATCCAGTTAGTAAGCTGTTACAATAGTCAATGTGTGAGGTGATAAAGGCATGAACTAGCTTTTCTGATGTTGGTTGATCAAGGTATTTCCGGAGACGACCAATTTTGTGAACTCCAGCCCATCCAGCCCTGATAACTTTGCCAATTTGATCCGTCATCTGGAGGTGCTTTGAGAAAATAACGCCAAGGTTCCTTGCTTTTTCAACTGGTTTCACGTAGAGGTCCCCAATTTTTATTGGCGGAGTGGGGTTGCACGTTTGAAAACGAGAACTTATATGAAGAATTTCTGTTTTACTATCATTGAATTTTAGTTTGTTATTAGTGGCCCAGGACTTGACATCAGCAACACAGGCTTCTAAGCGTTGAATGGCACTCAAAGTCTCTGATGGTTTGAAATCGATGTATATTTGAATGTCATCCGCGTACATCATGTGATTAAGGTGATGTGCAGATATAATGTCACTGATTGGAGAGGTGTAAAATGTGAACGCTGGTGCACCAATGACCGATCCCTGCGGAACACCACAGTTGAGAGTGTGGCATTCAGATGTACAGTTATCGATGACAACAGACTGCTTCCGGTCTTTGAGGTAGGATGAAAACCAAGCAACAACTGTTTCAGTCAAACCATAACGCGAGTGAAGTCTTTCCAGGAACAGCGCGTGGTCGATAGTATCAAATGCTGCACTAAAGTCGAGAAGAACCATGAGGGTTTCTTTGTGCTCATCAATTGCTCGAAGAAGGTCATTTTGAACCTTAAGAAGTGCAGTTTCTGTACTAAAATTTGACCTGTAAGCTGATTGTGTAGATGCATACAACTTATTAGTTTCAAAATAATATTGAAGTTGAGTGCAGGCACATCTTTCAATCACTTTAGCAAGGAAAGGAATTTGTGACACTGGGCGATAGTTCTGCAAAATGTTTGGATTAAGGCTTGTTTTTTTAAGAATTGGTGTCACATGAGACAGTTTCAGAGATTCAGGCATAACTCCAGAGGATAGAGACTTGTTGACAATTTCAGTTATCACTGGTACCAGAACGTTGATGCATTTCTTAAGAAGCGGAGTTGGTATTGGATCCAGGGCGCACGTTTTAGAGGGCGAGCCCATTATTATCTTTCTGACAGTCTCTTCGGACACTTCTGAAAAGTCAAACTTCAACTCGGTTTGTTGACTTTGAAGTTCCACTGTGAGAGGTGGAGAGCTTGTGGCGTTCAAATCAGCACAAATATGTTGTATCTTAGTGTCAAAAAATTGTGCGAAATCATTAGCAAGGGATGTTGAGCAGGTGTGATCGGGTAATACTTTGCTGGTATTAAGGTCGCTGAGAGATTTAACAATACGAAAAAGAGTTTTTCCATCGCTGTTCTGGAGTTGTTCTGTAAAGTACTCGGATTTAGCAGATTCTAATTCGTTCTTGTAGAGTTTACAGTACTCTTTATAAATCTGCTTGTCGATGGTAAGGCCTGATTTGAAGAACTTGCGTTCAAGACATCGTTTCTTGCGTTTCATTTCATGTAGAGCATCGTTGTTGTTGTACCATGAAGGGTTGTTGCTCCTACGAGTTATGTTTTTATCAATCATCGGGGCATGGGTGTCTAGTAGACCACTGTGGATGCTGTTGTATTGATCTACTAAATTAATATCACGACATCTATTAACGTACAGAGCCGATTGCGATATGTCATCTTCAAACTGATTAATATCGATGGACTGCAGCTTTCGAAAAGAGATCTTGTGTTGTATTGCAGCAGGTCGAGCAATGTCAATTTCACATTGGATCGCATGATGATCTGATGGCAGTCCACGAAGAATTGCTACATTGGAGATGACGTCAGGAGCTGCTTTGCGAGTCATGATCAAGTCCAGTGTATGCCCATGAGAGTGCGTACTCTCATTTACGTGCTGGTGGAGGTCAAACGAATTAATGAGGTCGCGCATCTTCTTACCATCCCTATTCGTAGGGTCGTCCACATGCAGGTTGAAATCACCCGCAATAAGGAAGTTAACTGAAGATGTAGTGACGGTTTCCATTAGAGTAGAGAATTCGTCGATGAAGACAGATATGCGACAATTGCTTTTGGCAGAATAAGGGGGTCTGTAGACGACTATCATCCTAAGCACTGATGATTTCAGTTGTACAGATAGGTCTATATATTCAAACGACGAGTACTTCTCAGTGACATTGATTTTCACGATAAAAGACTGACGCAGCATCACACACACTCCTCCTCCCCTGGTGTGCCTGGGAACTTGATGTAAATCAAAGTCTGGAAGTGCCGTCTTCAAGTCTGCGATAGTATGGTTGTCGCGATCATCACCGTGCAACCAAGATTCGCATATTGCTAGTATGTCCAGGTCGTTTCCAATTATCAAGTCGATTATAGATGTGGTTTTATTTCTAAGAGATCGTGCGTTCCAGAGAGCGAATCTACATTTTTCAATTGAGCGTTTGTTACTCTTTGTATGTTCAACTTCAAGAGAAGTTTTAGAAGGCTTGGTTATAGGTGTTGGATGATGGCAAATCAATGGTGCAACATCCGTTGTCTCAGTTGAGCCAAGTACTCTGCATCTTGCGCTGTATTGTGTAGCAAACTGTCGTTTAGTACGACCACGGTGAGTTGGATGCTTGGAGTTGATCCTAAGATCCTAAGATTCTTGGGAAGGGTTAGTGCCTATTATTGTTGTTTGTTGTAATTTTGAATCAAATACTGGATAAATAATAACGATAACATGAATATAGACTCTGTAAAATGCTCAATTCCATCATTCTTTGTTCAGACATTTGTATGCTAGTAGTATTCATGTATAAACAACCATACACACATCATACAAGACATGAAATCACAAACCCAGGGTGAAAGAAAAGGTTGAAAATCTTGACCCCTATAACATGCATTCTCCACAGACCTCAGTCCTAGTATTTTTGGGACCAGTCCTGAATCATGCTGTTTGAGTATCACAGAGGAACCAAAATTAAATAGTTTGATTCATTTACAGCTAGATCAGTTACTTTAGTTGAAAAACATTTTAACCGTTGCCTACTAGACTTTGATATCCCCATAGAGTTGATACAGGGCCTACCAGGTTCATGTAGGCAATGGGTTACAGTAATAGCTTGTCTTGGGTATGGCATTCAGTGATGTTATCTTTCTGCCTTGCGCCCATGACCTCATGATAAAATATTTAGAGACAGAGGGACATTAAATTGAATATGGACTAAGGAGCTGTCAGGATGTTCAAGATTTCATTTTCCCTACCAAAAAACTTGGGAAGGGTTAGTGCCTATTATTGTTGTTTGTTGTAATTTTGAATCAAATACTGGATAAATAATAACGATAACATGAATATAGACTCTGTAAAATGCTCAATTCCATCATTCTTTGTTCAGACATTTGTATGCTAGTAGTATTCATGTATAAACAACCATACACACATCATACAAGACATGAAATCACAAACCCAGGGTGAAAGAAAAGGTTGAAAATCTTGACCCCAGTTGTACTTCACAGTTGCTCTCAGTAAATCACAGCGGATCACGGCGGAGAACAGCGAAACTTCATTTTGGTGTTTTATATTCGTGCATAATTTTACTAAACACACATCAGATAGTATCGCCATGGTTACAGCAAGTTCATTTACTTGAGTACTTTCCCCCGACTCTTGCCTGGCTTACTATTAGAATGGACAGAATTTTAGAAATAGATTTGTTCTTTTGAAGGTAAGGCTACAAATGTTTGACTGACTCTTGAGTCATGTCTTACTCTCAAGTTTGCTATAGACTGGTGCATAATGTTAGAATTAATAAATACATGTATCTTTGATTCTTTGTTTATTTTTACCTCCAATTTTTGAAGGTAAAGCTGCAAATGTTTGACTCCTATCCTATGACTATCAATCTTTCCAGCCTAGTATAGTTCTCCACATCACTAGTTTGTCTTCAGTCCCACCTAGTGAAGGGGGCGTGTAGTGGTGCATGGTAGTAGTCAATGAACGAAAATCTCTGTAGCAACAGGCTGAACTTGTTGAACTTTAGCCTTTGACAGGTGTCTGTAAAAAAGACTAGAAATTACTAGATATTCCATGATCTCTGGTTCTCCAAGCCTAACATACTTCACCACTAACTCATCCCTAGTCCCACCTATTGTCTTTACAAGGTGATTGAACTGTCTCTCCCTCACCACACGTTAAAACCAAGTACGTTTAGAGGGCTTCTCCGGGGTTTCACGGACAATTACGGTTTCACTTTGGCTGGGGAAGAACAAAAGCAGTGGTAGGCTGTGAAATGGGTTTGTCCTCGTTTTGTGGATTCCAGGGTGGATCTCCATTCTATTGGATTGATAATCTTTTGCTAGATTGGTTCTTTTGTCTTTTGTGGGTTTTTAATTTGTATTCTCCCTGTGAAAAAT
The DNA here is from genome assembly GCA_037951105.1 of Echinarachnius parma. Lineage (NCBI taxonomy): Eukaryota > Metazoa > Echinodermata > Echinoidea > Clypeasteroida > Echinarachniidae > Echinarachnius > Echinarachnius parma. Next base: position 258,216 of record JBAMJV010000324.1, on the reverse strand, counting down.
TATTTAACGCTAATCTCATTTCTTTTGAATTCGGTTGATGCCAATCAGTTCATTTACTACTGTATGATGTCACTAGTTTTATCAGTTTACCTAGGTATGCCAATGCCAATGGATACATGAAATAGCATTTATGCTCGATTTGTAACTTATAAAACATTGATAAATATGTTCACAGAAGTTGTGAAGTGTAATACTCTCTAGCTGTAGAGATAGACATTTTTAATTAGTGACTTCAAGTTTCTAGTACCTAAGAATTATAATTAACATCCTCATGAATTTCCAGTCCTCGTAAATTAGCTTTTGAGGTGCTATTTTTAAAAGAACACTGTTTTATTGTCTTCCTGTCTGCGCTAAAAGTGGCGTGGAGATGAAAGGTTTAGACTTTAGACATGCTCAGACATCGCCTCCAATCACGTTAAGTTATCTTCGGTAATTGGCCATGCATCTTATCGCCCTGCTTGTAGAGCCTGCTTGCCTAGATTAGGTCATGTGTCTGAATTCTCTGATCTAATCACAATTGAGTTAATAAGTTTTATTGACCAATCAGCGCTCAGTATGCAAGGATATAGGCACTTGATTTGATGAACTGTTAGTTTCTTGCAACCGAAATCTGCAAAGAGGATACTAGGACTACACAGAACCCCGGTCGTAGGAAATCCCTAAGAAAAATTAGAGTGCACTGTACTAACATTGAGTCTGGACCACATCGCACAGAATAATACACTCAATCGTGCACAAGTTGCCATCAAAGGTTCAAACCAATCAGTATAGAGTATTATCGGTAGATGATGTCGTAACATTTTGTCTACCTGACCCTCTGATGATGTGTACAGGTCTGCTACTTGGTAGAAGAGGATCCTAGGACTACACAGGAAATGCCTAAGTCAAGTGGAGGATTAACATGGAGTCCCCAAGACACCCCAGGAAGACAAACTTCCACCCTAGTCAAACAAATCTAATTACACCAATTAGCACACAGACAGTAGAACTGGTTAAATAAAACCCAGCACCTACTGGTGACCTGATGGGTCCTCTATTAACTCTATGGGGATTGCAAAACCTAGTAGGGAAAGGGTTAGGTACATGCCCTAGACAGCGCATGTCAGTAATATTATCTAGATGTCTCATGGCATATTTTGTTTTGGAAAGCAAAAATGCTTAATGTAATTCTGTAATGCACCACATCAGAAACATCTACAGGTTCTTATGAAGCTCAGTACTGATTCAAGAGACTCCGTTCCATGTCTGACAACCCAGAGACAAGCCTGATTCTATTAAACGCAATCTAATACTTGTAATCTACCTTGCATACATTACTGTTGCTATGTCGGGCAAAGCTCAAGCAGTCATTGCAACATGCTTGAATTGGGATATCATATGCAGCTACAATACTCCTAGATGCTGATTGGCTGTTTACATAGTAGTTACACAAATTTGACATTAATACAACAATTCGAAAAGTTTTATAAAACGGGATCCTGATGTTGTTAGATTGTATGACATACACTTTTGTTACCCTCAACGGTACACTGGCACTCTGTAGTTAGTGTGTTCTAGTAAAGGCGATCATTATAGTCTGCTTTTCGCTGATACAGTCGACTAGCTTGTAGTTGGACCGTTACGCCAAGAAAATGAATGGTGGATATTGTAATAAAAGCAATATGAAGCCTTCAAACCACATTCACTGTCTAAATATACCCCGACAATATGAGAGTGAGCTATAATTAGAATTTGAAAGCGGGCGTATTATAAAAACCTGTGTGTGAAAGTAGTCATTTTTGTAGCTTCGAGCTCATTATCGGCATACAACCGTTTAAATTTGTCTTACTGTGATCTATAGGCCATTTTAAAAAATGAGATTTTGTCCTTTAATTGCCCAACTGTCAGTGAGAAAAAGTTGTGAAGTATGTATTGTTGGGAGTCTTGTCAAGTTTAAACTTTTAACTGTTTTATTGCAATTTAAAAAGGAGCTTTTCTTGAAGAATCCTTAATACTGATTAATATTTTGGGGTCTTTATACATTTGTTACCATTTCTGGTGCAGTAGAAATGATTATAATATTATAATTGAATTTATAGAGAAATAACGAATATCCTGAATTATTTATTTTACTGGAATCCTTCACAAAACATTCTTTTATCTTTTTCAATTTATTCTCATTTTTATTTTCTGATAGTACTTAAGAAATAATATCAGAATGTTAATTTGTTGATACACATGTTCTGCAGTAACCGGTTCATGTTAGGGTCACCATTCACGTCATGAGTCGGCTAGATCACAAGCTTGTCTCATATGAAACGTCTATGTCTCATTGGCTCAACTCTGCCACCAGATTACTGGTAAACACCCCCTTCACATAGTGAGCCATTAAAAAAAAAAAAAAGGGAATCAGTGGGGGCTATATGTTTATGTTAGGGTCACAATTCACGTCATGAGTCAGCTAGACCACAAGCTTGTCTCATGAAACGTCTGTCTCATTGACTCTGGATTACTGATAAACATCCCATTCACAAAGTGAGCAAGTTTTTGTTTAATGGTGTCACTGTGACAGGGTTGTGGTCAGAGTAAGTTTTTGATTGTGACTTTTCAACAGCTGAATCAAGAACACTGATATGTTTTAATCAATGTTCTTGATTTGGACATTGCTGACATGAAAGGAGACATGTGGCACATAAGCTCTGGTTTTGAGAGATGACAGCAGATCAAAAAAGTATGAACAGAATTTCAATGTTTTCAGAAATGGTCCAAATGAATTTGGAATTATGATATGAAGAGGGTGATGAAATTATGAATATCTCAGAAAAATGAAAGACTTCCTGCCTCATACATTGTGAGGCTTATTATAGCGTTATCATGCGGAGGATGTGATCACAAAAACAGGTGGACCGGGCGGATATTTTTAGGATATTAAACTTGAATTTTTCACGCTTCAGAAGTTCAAATCATGTACTTCCTTTGATGATAGGTCGACATATCACTCTCTCTGTTTCAAATTTAGGTGCAATAAACTTTCACAGAAAGGAGATACCTGTAAACATTATCAGCATTGTGATTTCCACTCGGCACAAGTTGCAAATTACTTTATAATTTTCATCATGAAAAGATTCAATTTTTAAAATTTGATACCTGATCAACAGTATTTTCTTGATTTCTCATACATATTATTTTGTTGAGTATATATTTGTTATAGTTTAATAGATATATGGTAATATTAAGCATATACTATTTCATGCAGATATTTAATTTCACGCACAGCGTATCAAACCTACTGATCATGCAAGCAGGAAATTAAATTCTAATTAAAACCTAATTAAAAAACATGAAAGTTCAAACGGCCGTAGTTCCTGTTTTCCTGCTCTTGTTTTTGCTCCCGGGACTTCCCGTTTGTGTTTGTCCCCCTTATTTTGATCCGAGGCCTATTTTGTTACACAGTCTAACAAGCTTTGCCCACTTCCTATGGCACCAGCTCAGCAAAGCGATATAAATGATACAGCAAGGTCAAACGGCAGCCTGATCACAGCCTGTACAACTGTGTTAATGATTGAAAACTTGACCATGGGCCCACTGGCTATGTAGTATGTGTGCAATGAGGGGGGGGGGGGGGGGGGAGGAGGGAGTATCACATTTTTTTTTTTCGGGGGCTACTTTTCAAGCTTGCCTGCATGATAAAGCACTCAAAAATGTATGTTTTGTTATGAAATCTAGATGCAAATTTACAGGAGCTTTTTCATAATTTTCAGGGGTTCTGTTTAGCGTTTTGATGGCTAAATTTCAGTATAATATGTACCTATTCCAACCTTCCTATACAAACCCCTGACCCCCCATACAGTTTACTTAGCATTAGCAAAACAAAGTTGCATGAAAAAAAAAAAATGTTACAGTATGATTATGAACTTTGGGATGCAAACATAAATATTGTTTCAGCGATAAGCCTCAATTAACTTGTAAGTTTTGATATTTTGACCTCAAATGCCAATAATTAAATGCTGGCTAAACAAAATGTTTGTTTAAGGGGGAAAAGGGTGTATTTTTTAATTGCAAGTAGCCCACAAGTCACACTTTGGTGACACAAAGTGCTTGTTTTCTGTTCATGTTGACACCATGTGCTGTGAACTGGAATGCTACCTTCATAACCCATGAAAAAAGTGTTTGTTTGCAATAATTTATTGTAAACTTGTAACAAAACTAAAGGCTAGTAGAGACTAAAATGGCAAAACTTGTAACAGCACAAAAGGCTAGTGGAGACTAAAGTGGCAAAACTTGTAACTAAACAGAACCAACTTATTTCAAAAACATGTTATTTCAGGATATTGAACTTGGTACGATACCGTAAGGAGGGAAAGTGGTCAATTATTTTATTACCCAAAAGAAATTAAAGTTATGGATGAAATCAATGCTTATGAGCCTCGCATTGGTTTCCTGTGCTATATTTACATGGCAGTGGCGGAATAAGAGTTTAACCAGACATGGGCAGATTGGGGGCTTGAGTTTTCCTGCAAGTGTTTTGACGATCCCCACCTCCCCTCCCCCCCCCCCCCCCCCCCCCAAAAAAAAATAATTTAATAATAATAATAATAAAAAAATAAAAAAATTAGAAATAAATAAAATACAATAAAATACAAACAAAAAATAATAATAAATGACTTAAAATGTTATAACAAAATAATCTGACATTTTGCATGGGGTTTGGGGTGATTTTGGGTGATTTGCAGTAAGTGGACTTGCAAGAATCTCTGCTGGGGGGGGGGGGGGGGGGTCCTCCCTTGCCTTTCGCCGCCACCCCCCCCCCCCCCCCTTATTGGTATATGATTTGATAATGATATACCGTTGATTCTGGTAGTTGACTGGTGTTTTTACCGTTTTTCCTTTGAAAACCCCTTCTGTTCCGCCCCATTTCAGCCCTTTGCACCTAATCCCTGTTACAAGTGGTGTAACCTTCCCTCTAAGCCCGCTTATAATTGACAGACTTATTAACCCATATTCTCAGATTTCTAATGAAATATGGTCAGCGATACTCAAAAGTCAAAATTGTAGGTGAGAGCTTTTAGTTTCATATACCGGCCTTGTTTGCTGGCTAAACCCTTTCAGCCCGCAACGTGTTACCTGATCCAATTCAGCGGTATTTCAATTTCAGCTATCGAGATTGATGCACAGTCCTTTTTAGGACTACTAGTATCCAAGAAAGATATTGATACTGTTATTCATTGACTCAGACTCAGACAGGGATATGTTTCAATGAATGTTCCATGTGTTCATGCAAGTAACAATAACAATTGTAAGTAAAACATTCAATTGTATAATAGTAAAGACTAGGTGTGCAGTTCCTACATCATACATGTAGGGTCATTGGGTCATCAAACTTAATTCGATTGCGGATTTTGAATCTTCAAGTACGACATTGTCTGTAAAGGTCAGAAGGGTTTTAAAGTAGTAAGAGTTTCGCATTAACCCATCCTATGCTACTGCAACACAATGTGTGTAAACAAAACTGTGTTGAACTTTCAAATGCTGGTCCTTTGGGACTTAATTTTTTCTTTTTTTGGACAGTGAAAAGGCACTTTAAAGACACTTTTGAGAACAGATTAAATCAGCACGTGTATTTCATTCATCCATTCATTCCTCTACAGAAAGCCGGTGTGTACTGCTTGTCTTGGGCTCAGCAAATTTGAACAGTTTGGAATACAGAAAAGAAGTGCTGATTTGTGATTTTAGCCATAGTAGTAATAAGCACGAGTCCGGAGTCGGACCCTGGTCAGTGGTCAGTGCAGAGAGGATATAGGCCATGGATTTGTATTGAATGTGTTGAAATTGGACAATGGGATTCAATATGAATAAGACGTGAAATCCCGGGGAAAGACCAACGTCAAATATTTATCCACCTTAATAGGAGTTTGTCTTGTAGTGTACCCCTCAAGTGCCTGCACCCCTTTTAACTTTCAAATCTCCCCTCCTCCAATTTCACAATTAAAGCTCAACATTGAATCTCACAAAATTGCTAGATTTTTTTCTTCATCTTGCCCTCAAAAGTGTGAAAGTCATGCAGTAGTAGGAATTCTCAACTAGTATTGTCTAGACTCGAGTACACGTACCGTAGTTGACCGTGTTTGGCGAGTTGATTCTTATGTATACTACTTGGAACTTGTTGCCTCATGTGTGGTGTATGACTTCGGTAGGAATGGGAGGGGAAGAAATTTTCTAAAAATCTGTTTTGATATGGCTTGTTTTAGTAGTGAAAGGGAAAATAAAAAGGGCTTTAGAGTTTTGATTCCAGCACTACAGAATCATGCACAAATCTGTAGTGTTTGATACATTTTAAAGTAACTTATCTGGTAAATTATCATTTACTGTGGTGTAAGCTTTAATGCACACAAACAAGAAGAAAGTATTGTGACAATTATCTCACCAATTGAAATTGAAGAGAAGTGTTATTATGTAGTAGTACTACTAACAGTTGAAATTGATTCATGCGGAGTTTGTTACTAACAGTTACATAGTGACAAATTAAAAAGTGCAAGGTATTCTACATAATGATGTATATATACTGTGTTGTTTTTCACTCTTTGATGATGAATATTGCATCAGAATGCTCTTCTCTATATTGAACCACGTGGAATTATGTGCTTCAACATCTTGATAATCTCCAACCGTAGTACGTTTTATAATCGATCAGCCTTCTTAAAGACACCATTAATTAGTGCTCCTTTGATTATGCCCAGCAGTTGCAGAAAAATCAAAAGGAACCAGATACTCAAAATAGCATTTAGGTTGAAAGACCTCAGGATAATATTGATTAATTTTTAACAGCGCTGTCACGGCTGCGCGGCTCCCGAACTGTCAAGAGTGTCAGAGGCCCGTCATCCATGCGACAAAAGTCACAATCCTTCCTCTTTCACTCGTGCAATTTTTAACCCCTGTGTGAGACCTACTTATTATGATGACATTTTTCAGTAGAAGATGAGCTGACATTTACATTGTAATTAATTCAGTGATTTTTGTGGACAATAAAAAAGCTGCATGCGTGCATGTATTGTATCCGCATACCTGTGATCTGAATCTGAATCGTGGGAATGTTTACTTAGCGTGATATCAAAGAGTAGTTTGAACTCTGGCCTTTTTTTAATCTCTCTAGTTTATCTAGTACTCATGTTCAAGTTCATCAGATTTCAATTCTGTATTTATTTGAATTAGTATTTTTGTTTTCTCTCTTTTTTTTTGGGGGGGGGGGGGGGGGGGAGGGGGGGTCCTCTTATCTTTAACTTCTCTGTTTTATCCCCTGTTTTTTAAATTTTTCAAGTGCTCAAATTTATCTAGTACTAATATTCCAGTTAATCAGATTTAGATTGTTATTATAAAAATTGTGTCAAATCTATTTATTTAATTTTGGGGGGTCCTTTTATCTATGACTCCCCATCCTGAACCGATATTGAGATAGAACACGCAAGGTGTTAGAAACCTAGAGGCTTCTTTAGTTGAATCTAAAGAGGCCACAACTTGTTGAACTATTGAACTTTCGGGCACTTCATAATATATCTCACTTCTTTATAATGTATTGCGTGTATGGATCCGTGGCAAAGCGCACGTATTTGCTTCTTGCACCTTTAAGTAGGCCTTTCAAATATTATTGCAAAGATGTGTATGATGTTTTATGTTTAAATCCCAATCTACTCATTTTGTACCAATATCCTGACCCTATATTGAGATAGTCGCAAGCCTCCACACTAACTTTTTTCTTTACTGATCCATTCGGGCAAGTCAAATCATAACTTATCAAATTGTACCTGCCCGAACAAAAAATCTACTTGCCCGTTTTCTTCTAGATGAGATTTAGATGTAAGGAACATAATTTTGTTGTAGTTGACCAATAATGTAGTTGCCCAATTGGGCAACCAAACTAGAATATTTATGAAATTTTACTTGCCTGACATCAGTTTTTACTTGCCCTGGGCAATAGGGCATGTGCTAGTGTCGAGCCCTGAGATAGAGCACGTGTTAGTAATATTGAAGCTTCTTGGCTGAATCTGAAAATTTGTTGAACTATGGGACTTTCCGGCAGTCCGTGCTTTGTATCTCACTTTTTATCTCACTTCTTCTTATGGTACACGTGTTAAAGCGCACGTATGTGCTTCTTGTACATTTAAGTTTTGTCTGTCAAATATTCTTGAAATCATTGATATGAGAGTAAACAAAACATATTATCCTGACCCATTATTGAGATCTAGTTATATTGAAGTTTTAATAGTAATGTTGAAGCTAAAAAGCTGAATAAAAGAGAAGACTTGGTGAACTTTTGAACTTTTAGGCATTTTGCCTCTTACTTCTTATTGTGCTATCCTATTGTCTATGATCAGTGGTAAAGCACAGTATGTGCATCGGTTTTTGTTACGGTGCTTCTTTTACATAAGTTGGTCTGTCCGGTGCTCTTCCAAGCATTGTTATGAAAATAAACAACAAAACTGTTTAAGGTACTCATTATGTAATAGTTGTTGTTTGTATCATTGTAATTCTCCTATAGATAGTAAGTAAACAACTTATTTACAATTTTATAATTGAAGATTTATTTCTGAAGAAATAAGTGAAGGGGAATAAATTAATTGGAAGAAGGAAGCCACATTTTATTTTCTGACACTATTTTGGAAGAAGAAAAGTTTGTGTAATGGCCTCCGACCGATTCCTCATAGATTCTTCATTGCATCAAATGTAATTTCTTCTGATTCCTTGAATCAACATAAAACATTTCACTTCGCATCACTAATTCAGTGCGCCGTTTCTCAGTCCTTTGCCGATGACAATTGTCTCATTATGGGAACCATTTGTGCAGCAACTCTTTTTACTATTGTTAAGAGCGACTGACGTCATGGCCTTTCACAATAGGAATCCATTGTGAGCGGTCGGACGTGTATTGATAGTAAGCACTGAGCTCCTACTCCGTGCTACGCTATCTTTGCTCACCTTGTGTTATCAGTCGTGCAATGTTTGGAGAAGCTTCCAAAACTCTTGGAGGGGGTCGGATGTTTGCGAGGGACATTTTTTCTTGGCATATTATTGACCAAAGGGTGTGTGATCGATTGTTATGAATTCAGAGAATCTCCGATTCATATTCAAACATGAAACTTTCTGTCAATGTCATTTTAATAATGTTTCACCATATCGTATGGAAGTTATAAAGCAAAAACATAAGTCATTGAGACTGTCTGTGATGTCAAGTTTTTCCTTGAATGTTATGTAAATAGAAGGGGTAGGGGGAAAAGGTGTGCCAATATCATAGATCATAGATGGATCTTGTCTTACAAAATGAATCAGAAAAGTCACGTGGTGTTTGCATTGGTTACATCATGAAAGAAACTGAAGTGAGGGGAATCAAGATCGATAAACCATCCATTGTATGGCTTCTCAAATTTATAGAAGACATTTAAGAATTGGCATGTTGCCACCCCTGAAAGATTAGTGCACTATTCCAAACTCCCATTCTCATGATAGTGCAGTACATTGTTAGCACTAGCGGCAGAGGTGGAAGGACACCTTTGGTAGTGGCGTACTCTTTGGAGTTTGGTAGTAAAGTAGCGCATGGTTGGCTGAGCGCTTCATTCAATCGAATCTTCCACTGCACGGTATAGCGGTCACTTGGTCTTTTACTCCTCTCCGCTTCTCACGCATGCATGATTTGGATTGTGTGCTATGCTTGGAAGGGTTCAATAGAGCGTGTCCTCGTACACAATCACCACTTATGGGAACCAAGAAATCAGGAAACTTTTATTTCCACATTTTCAAAGACGCTGGTCATTCGAAGGACTTGTTGTTGGACTATGATTGTAGAGTTTCGCCGGCGCTAGACATTCGATGAGAACAGTGGGAAAGAGAAACTTGGAAGCAGTGAGAAATTTGTCACTTTGGGAAAGGTTTGCATTTGAGCTGAATACGATTTGGTGCTTGTTTAGTTTATGGACATGTTGGGAACACTGCTGGTGAACAAATAGTACGCTTTTGAAGATTATTCTGCCGTATTTATTTTAGAGGAAGTTTTGAGAAATACATGTAGCTGGAAATGCTGCCTTTTGTTTTGTCTGTAAACTTCTTGAGAACTTGCAAAAGTAACTTGTGACGCAAGAAAGTTGTGATTCTGGACTTGGCTTGCACTTCGGAAGAATAGCAGAGGGGTGAGTGAAGTGCAGGGATTTATAAATGTACCAGCTGGCATAGAGAGAGTACAACTCAATAGACTAAAGTAACTATCGCATGTGACTGGATTCTATAGCCATCGTCTTAATACTGGTTTGGTCCTATTTGATAAACCCCTTTTTGGCCGAGATACAGCAACCTCCCGTTTGATGTAATCAGACTTCCTGTGCATCAAAGTCATTGGATCAGTTATGAACTTGACCAGAGAGTGGGTTTGGATTGCGAGGGATCGGAAGTAAGCTTTCCACGGGATTAGGGCCTCAGGCTTTGTCCCTTTCCTGTTCCAACTCCTGGACCCGGACGGCCGGACGGACGACATCTGTGGAGCTTCACATGTGGCATGCTCGGAGCTGGATAGTCCAGATCTTTCTCTCTAGCCTGGATTAGTGCATTAGCTAGCTATCCAGGCCTGGCCCAGGACAACATCAGCAAAACCTTCCCATGTGGCATGCTATGAGTGGGATACTCTAGATCTCTCTAGACTGTACTCTATGTGGGATTAGGGCACCAGCTATCCAGGCTTTGTCCCCTTCCTGTCCTCTTGGACGACATCTGGTCCAGACATGCGGGAGCGCCCAGCTACGTACCTCATAAACAACATGGAAGATAGCTTCTTCGCTGGCACCACCTCAAAACCAAAGGTGATGTCAAAGCCTAATAAATAATATCTTGAAGTCTCTTCATTTGTATTACATCTTAATCATTAATTTGTCCTTAACTATGCAAAATGTTCACCCCCCCCCCATAATCAAAGTATAACCTGTGAGCCTCCTTTACTGGCAAAAACTTTCTCCTAAAGTTTTTAACAACTTGCTTTCTCATTTTTCATATTAAAGGTAGTTCAGATTCGTCAAATGAGATGCGCGGCGCCATCTTGCATACGCGTTGCGCACGGTGCGTAATGCACGTTAGCTCAGTGTCATGCGGTGCGCGCAAACTAACCCAGTTCAAAATGGCGACCCGCTATGTAGCATCCCCACGCTTGATGCCCTTTAAGGATTTATGTACTGTTACGATTAATTCTAACTTGTATAGCTGAAGAAATGTTACTATAACTGGTCTTAACTTTGTTTGTTATTGGTGTTATTGATGTAGATGGTAGGTAATGATGCAGCCCCTGTTAATTTTACTGTTAAAAATCCTCTTAAATTAATTGAATTACTGTTGCTGCATGCTGTCCATACCAGGCTTATTGTTTCAATGGATTTAGCTTGTTTACCAAGGTTCTGCTGCCTGTAAACATGTGTGTGTTTTAGATTGGTTGGGTCGGTCATTAAGATAACCATTCTTACTTTTGCAATGTACATTCTATGTATTTAGGTTTAGTTTTCTGTTTGACAGTAATCATGATATCCACACACAACCCAAAACCACCATTTCTTATCCATTTATACTGGGGGGTTAATTTTATCACTATATGATGTGTGTTGGTGATAATGGTTTACTGTTAACAATTGTTAAGAGTTGTGTTTGGACATGGTGTGCTTATCACCCGCCGTAATTAGCAACACAAAGACGCTATTGCCAGTAATAAAATATTGGCTAATGATAAGCTCGTTAATTTTGAGAAGAAAATTATACAAAGCACTTGAGTTGAAGTTGATCCCTTTAACTCCTCAAGTGTTGTTTGACCCATAATCATGTTGTATGAACATACAACACCCCAGACTCGGTGATTAGGGATATGTTTGCTTCTCATATTGACATGGTACATGGATTTGATTTTGAAGGGAGAATGTTTGATAATATGTGATACTTTGTGATGACAGGGAACACTTGTTGAAAATAGTGTTTAGGTACACAAGTCTCTCCTTTCACTGAGGGAGGGGATACGTTTTCATGCTAACTTACATTTGGGGGACTCACATTTGCAAGTCCAATACTTTTGTTACTTTTTTAACTCATTCAAAACCATCTGATTTTGGTATAACTTGCCATTAAATAGACCCATGCCCAACCGGGTACATTTAAAGGGGACCACCAGGCAAAGAACACATAACTATGTTTTGGTAACATTGTGTGATTAATATTAAATAGATGCTCAACACTTTACAAAGGGTTGAGTAATTCATAAACAATACAATTAATTATCGCCACTTACGGAACCAGACTAAAAAATCTTGAGCATGTGTACATATTACAGTACATGTCTTTGCTCTAAGAAAGGGATAAGATTTCGTGCTAACACTGGTGAGTTGTGGACTCGGATTTGAAAGCCTCGAGCCATATGTATGCACATCCCCTTACATTGTACAATCACATGTGCGTGGGTGCGAAAGAATGTGAATCGTGATTCATTACTTCCTTGCCTTAGGATCAAAGTCTTTGGAAGTCTTTTCTTCCTGTCAAACATTACAGCAGAACAATCCTACTTTCCATTCTATCCGTAGGATAAACTTAAAGTGCTTTTATCTTCTTTTTTTGTGGATTTCTAAAAGATTTAGTCTTGAGGAGGAGGGTGCATGCGTATTTCCTCATCAACACTTGTCACACACTTCTCGGCTTATCCCTCTTCATCATTAGCCCTTGATAATTTGACCATTCATCACTTGACCATTCATCATGTGTCTCTCAAGTGAGGTTTATATTCATGATCCTCTAATGCTAACTCCCAATCCTGCTTGTCCAGTGCTGGATAACAGTGCAGACAAATTGCATTGTCCGGTGTATTGTCCAGTGTAAGCCACTATCCATCGGTAATGATCTAGCTGCACTCAAGTTATCAAGTTCAGTGGTCATCCCTCTTAATTGTTATCCCTTCATTACTTTCTATTCGCAAACTGGCTTAGGATGTATCTCAATAAGTTATACTAGGCTTTCTGTATGCTTGGCATGTGAGTAGTGCAGGCATGTGAGTAGTGCAGGCGAATTGCAGTTGTCCTATTGCACTGGTCAAGCAGTGGTCAAGTTTGTGGATTATCCTGCTTTGATTGTTAGCTCTTCATACTTTGGATTCATCAACAGTTCTGCCTTAGAATCTGTGTCAAGAAGGTGTACTTAGCTTTCTGCATATTAGTATTTCAATTGTGTTGTCCACCAAAAGGGGCTGACCATTAGTACTGGTCAAGCAATGTTCAAGTTGATGGATTAGCTCTTCATACTTTTGGATTCATCAAAAGTTCTGCCTTAGAATCTGTGTCAAGAAGGTGTACTTAGCTTTCTGCATATTGGTATTTTAACAGTGTGGATCAATTGTGTTGTCCATCAAAAGGGGCTGACCATTAGTACTGGTCAAGCAAGTTTGTGGATTATCCTTATCCTGCTTTAATTGTTAGCTCTTCATAATGTTTGATTCACAAACTGCCTTGGTATTTGTCTCAAGAACATAATACTAAGCTAAATCTGCACATTGGTATTTTAACAGTGTGGCTAAATTGCATTGTCCACAACAAGGGGCTGCCCATGGGAGCTGGTAAAGCAATGGTCAAGTTTGTGGATTATCCTGCTTGAATTGTTCGCTCTTCATGATGTGTGTATTCATCCCCTGCTTTGGTGTCCATCTTGATCTGTCTCAAGAAGATTATACTGTCTCTGTAAGCCTAGTCTACCACTTTCCCACTCTATTGAAATGTCCATTTGTATTGATCTCTCAGTGGTCAAGTCCTCTGACCACACCACCAATATAGATCTATTCTATATATACACATTACCCTAAGCCTATTCGATCAGTGTAAGGACTGTTCAAATGTTCCTAAAGTAATGCTTCCACACTAAATGTTGACAGAAGAAGGTATACTTTACCCATTCCATTGTAATGTCCATTTGTATTGATTTTTCAGTAGTCAAGTCCACTGACCACATCATCAATATAGATCTATATGTGTAAGCCTAAGCCCATGGGATTGTGTGATGGACTGTACAAATGGTTCTAGGTACACTATATCTGCCACAGTACATCTTGTCAGATGACGGTAGTTCTGATGTAATGTAAGTTTGTGCTGTACATAGTGAAAAAGGTTTGTAGACTAACTGATGCAGAAAAAAAAAACTCTTATATTCCCTCGTCAAAGAGTTAGGGAGGTTGAATAAGTAAATGTTTACTCATCTCAATTATCCAATTATCTCAATGACTTAATTATGTAATTTCATTAACCATGTTAACCAAATAGTTATTGTAGTTGAATTTACATGGTGGGTGTTTTTAATGTTTACTTCCAACGTTTTGGGGTAATTAATATAAACAAACCAGTGATACCGCTTCCCACCGAATTCCAAATGATGTTCATTAGTGCATTCATTTCTAAGAATTATTGAATCCTTTATGCCAAGACTAGGAATCAATTATAATAGCCAGAAAACCTTGCGACCAATTTCTATTGTCAATAAGGCAACTCTCTTTTTGAAAGAGAGAATAACAAGAAATAGGGAAAAATGCAAAAGAGTTATGTCAAGTTTTATTGGAATGCATTTTGTTCTTCTTCTGATAATCTAACTGTCTGGGCATGGTACGTCACAGTTTAGTCCCCCATTGCATAACTCAATTATATAGCTCTCTGTCACTTAGACTTAACCCGCTCATGGTTGTCCCTGCACAGATGCATATTATCCCAATGGTCCTTTTCATAACTGGGCAATCAGAGAGTTTAAGAAAGGGCCCCTAATCTTCTCTCGGAGAAGCCTGCAATAAAAGAAGATTATCTGACTGCTTGCAGCTATTGATGATGCGCAACGGAGCGAGAAACTTTGCTGGCTACCTTCGGCTGGCTACCTTGTGGTATGCACTTCAGCAGTTTCGTTTTAACTCTTTTGTTTTCTTCTACGAAGATCTGAGAGTAATCCTATAGAATGTGCTCTATCTTATATCTTATGTCAGTCAGCTCCATGTTGGAATTTCCAGTGGGAGGGAAGTTTAAACAGCCACAAAAGTTTGCATTTGTAGTAACAAATTTCAATTTTTTTTCTTTTACTTTGAAACAAATCAATATTACTGCATTATTGGTGTGAACCAATTTACTGGTTGATTATGAAATTAATATTGGTTTATAAATATAGTTTCCCAATCATTTGGATGAGGTCAAAATTAGAAATTAGTGATAGCTCTGTAGTCTGTCCTACTTCCTCAGACTAAGTACAAATTAGTTGGTGGGATATAACATCTTGCCACTAAACCTGTAATGAACATGTCTATAGAGGGCTCACTGCCATTCTCCTCACCCAAATGGGAATGGGAGATAGACAGAGCTGCAATTGAGTTGCAGCTTGTCATGCAACAGTTCTAAATCTAGAGGCATTGGGGAGATTTCCTTCAATTAGGCCGTCCATGCTTATTAAGTATCCCATCATTTTAAGACTTTAATTACCCCTTCCAGTATGAATTGACCACTACCAGCCTTTACGCCAGTGACCCAATATCCTGCCTTGCCTTGTCTTTTTATGTTTATATTTAATTTTAAGCTAGTGATCAAACACTTTTAGTGCCTTTGCGTGAATATATAACGTAGAATGAATGGGTGTGTGGGTCACATAAGATAGATCATATAACATGTGTACTGTTTCACAGCTCTAGCTCTATGAATTGACCACTATTTGCAATAAGATTACATGTTGTATAAGATCCATGTTTTCTGGTTAAACACTGAACTTGCCCATGATTAAACAGATGGGTTTTAAAACCAGCTTGTGAAATTGCATTGAGTTTCACATATGAATGCATAACTATACCAGTACTTGTTACAGGGGAATATTAATAGTCCTATCTTGCTATCTTCCAGAGAGGATAAAATATGAATAGGAGGAACTGTTGAATTTAGACATAAAATGGGATATTTCATCCTATTCATCTGTTTCATCATCCAATTCACCCATATCTAAAATGTCAAGTACCTTAATCCGTAGAATGGTAATAAGAATAAGGCCACACCCACACCCCCATCCCCCAATCTGAATGGGGAGATCTATTCACCCAGTGTTTGGCTTGAACATGAAATAGGATTGTGGTCGGATTGATCCCTTTGATGGTCTGGATATAGTCTTTGAGGGATGGGATAAAGTCTTTCACCCTTTCAGACCTGTTCCCAACAAACTAGACTAGTGCTCTGGCTGGGTTCTGTGGAGAATGCACATTACCTAATCAAATAGTTGTTAATGGGTTAATGGGGTCTGGATGTAGTCTTTGAGGGGGCGGTTTGGGGAGAGGATAAGCCCCCTTTGATGATGGGGGAAGGGGCACTTGGGAGAACAATTCTAAGTTTTGGTAAACAATAGAGAGGGGGATAAAAAGCTGGCTATATATGGCCCTGGTAAAGGGTGCATGGAAATACTACAAATGAATCAATGATGTGTTAATCTGCAGATTGATGCGTGGGCCGGCCGGCTGGGCCCACATGCTGATGCATGGGACTTAGTCCTTCCTCCTTTGTCGGCGTGGACCTAGTACCGTACTATACTAGGTCAGTAGGTCTAATCATGGACCAGTAGTACGTGAAGGTCCATAGTCTTATCGTGTCCTTCCACTGTTACGGTCAGTTATGCATGAGTTCTATATTACGAGAAAGTGCGACCCTCAGTTTTGGTTGAGAAAGAATATCAGCCTCATTTGAAATGGTCCAGCAAAGCTTGTAATTAGACTTTGGTCTCATGGGAGAAAAGAAATTAATTTCCACTCATATGCATGTTTTTTATTCAAATGTTTTATTCAAAAAATCCTTTGTGGTCTTCCAATCAAAGTGTCCAGTGGTTGTTGGTCAGTTTTTCATTGGGTTCAATGGGTTGTGTATCGTAAAAAAAAGAGATTTATTACCAAATTTCCATGACCGCTTTGCTCAGGTATGCCTGGTATTCTAGTGCAGTTTTATTATAAAGTAAATCTATGTCCACAATTTCATGTTTTGCCCCCTTTTTGCCTTGACCACTAAGTGACCTCTTGTTTAGACCAGTAGCATTTGGGAGGTTTCCAGTCTGCCACCCCCAAATGAACAATGTATTCACTATCCTCCAATGATTCCATTAGAATCCATGAAGAACTAGAAATCATTCTTCTTTCTGTTAGCCGTAAATTTTCATATAATTTCATACTTTTGATTTGGGTGAAAGGATTGTAAAGTCTTGATGGGATTTTTAAAAATTATTACATCAAGGTGAATTGTTAAGAATTTCGCTTTAATTATTAATCAATATTTTCTAGAGTGTAGTCCTGGAATCCCTCTCCCAAATGAGAATAATATGTTTTTAAAATTTGCGTCCTTCTTTCCTTGATTTGTTTTTCTGTGAGCGGGCCACAAAAACAAAAATTGATTTTAGAATTACCCGCATTGGAGCGCATAATGTGTCGGGAGCATTCCAGCGAACAATGGCTGCTTGTTTTTCTCTGGGATTTTGGATCCACATCGTGATCCACATGTGCTCAAATTCGTTCACGGAGCCCCCTGCCCAATTCTAATTCAACGAAAATAGTCTGCCCTCGGACCTCGGTATTGCACAAAGGACTAAACTGAAGTCACCTCATCAAATTTTTACAGCGTTATGAGCAATTAAGCCATATTGTTGTACTCCCCGACTTTGGGGCCACTAGAAAAGGCCCTATCATGTTTGATGGGTATGATAAGTAAATGGAGAAGAAAAGGTGATATGATTTCTCGAAATGCGTAGCCAGAAATGGTAAGGTCAGTTTTGCCGGTTCGGGATCAATATTAGTCTTTGTTGTCCTTTTAGCCTGAGGAAACTGCCTCTAACTATCAGTAATAGAAATCAATCGAACGCTGAAAGACGAAGAAGAGCTAAAATAACTACCCCGTGCCATTAACGTCTGTTATCTTAATAGCCTCAATTAGACTCGCTGCAAGCGCATCCATGCATTTTTAAATTTTTACTTTTTATAGTTCATGTGAATTCTGGAAAGAAAAATTCATAACGCATCTCTCAAAATTGTTAGTGAAATAGTGCTGTGCAATAAAAAATTTCAATTTACTTTTTTTATTATTTTATAGTTCATGTGAATTCTGGATAGAAAAATTCATAAACCATCTCTCTAAAATAATTGTTAGTGAAATAGTGAGTAAATTTGTGCAGTGCTATGTCCTGTTGTTTCCCTTATACTCTTCCTCATGTTTTCCCTGTTCAAATTTTGTATTGAATTATGTATCAAAGTTGTTAGTGAAATAGTACAAATGTACAAATACGGTAATGTGCTGTGCAAATGTCCCGTTGTTTTCCCAATACGCTTCCTCATTGTTTCTCTGTTAACATTTTGTATCAACTAGGAAGGAAGTTAAAAATGAAAGAAAAAAAAATCATTATTGATACTTTTTGCTCTCTGTTTCCTTTGGAATCCAGGCATAATTAAGGTCAACTATAAACCTTGTTCCCTACAATATTTTGCAGTTCCCATTGAGTTAATACAGGGCCCACCCGGTTCCCCTAGGTAATGGGTTAAGTTTTGGCATGCCTATCATTTCTTTCAAATTTTCACTTTGACTTGTAAATAAAAGGTTTTTGTTTGAGATAATTACATTGTTATTGAAGAGCTGCACATCAGCAGGGAGAATTGTAATAATTTAATGCAAGTGAAAGTAAAACACCCAATACAATCCTCTATTTTATATCACTCAACTTAAGGAAAACTAATTTATTGGAAATACTTCTGCACAGTTCATATCAATTGACATGTACATACAACACACGTGCAGCTACAATGATCCAGCTAAAATGAGTAAGAACAAAGCTTGATCATTACTCAGTTTGGTAAGCCAAGCAGTATGAGCTTTACTCTCTAGGACAGGTATTAATTTGTGACTAATGGCATCTTGTATAAGATCTTGAAGCTAGCTAATCCACTTCCCCCATCGGGCAAGTAGCGTGTACTATAAATCGGAATGGTCTGTTACATTATATAAAATGCCTGGACGTTTTGACCATGGGCTAATATTAATCCATTGTTTGATTGATTGAAGTAAAAGCCTGGATGGCGAAGGCTAGGCCGGTCACTCATGCCGATAGTGCATTGCCTCTGAACCCCATTGCAGTTACCCAAGGGGTGTGCTAATCACCCCCCTGCTCATTGGAAGGGGTGCAGTGAAGGGGACCAGGTCGTACCCCTGGTGATGCCTGCAGTGCTAGCTAGTGCTGGTGAATTTGTGTGTGGTAGGGATCAGAACGTGATAGCCCATGGGGTGTTGCTTTAATAATTCTTCTCTCCTTCAAGCTGAGATCAATAATGTTATTAATTCCAATCTTGCTCATAACTTACGAGCCTTATATGGCATTGGACCATCTTAATTTTGTAGCTGTTCCACCATATCAAAACGCTCCAGGGACCTCATGCAGGAATAAGAAGATTTTATTGTTCAAACTCTGAAGGAACAAGAGGGATATTTTGCATCACCAAATATCTACCAGGGGTTTGATCGGATAAAATTTGACCCTTTTATATCTGAAACTTGGATTTGCTTTGCTCATATTATCTGAAGGAGTGTTCACAGATAATGGGATCCAGATAATGTCCAATCTTCCCGACTCGTGACCTTTTGTAAGTGCATCCATTTATTTTGTCTTGTGATGTGATAAGACAAATGAGGGGAGATGATGGAATGAGCTTATCTTTTGTGTGATAATACACCAGTAGGTGAGAAAGTAAGATTGTCATTGATTGTTTTCAGATTCATGATGATGTACTACACAATGAAAAGAAAAAGGGCATATTTATTTATGATACAAAAAGTACTGCTGCACTTTCTTGCAACAGATATTCTTCTTGAACTCTAACTTCTTGAAACAAATATTTTTCTTGAATAAGATATATTTTCAATTGGTATGGTGTACTTCACTGTTTTCAGATATCCAATCTGAAAAATATTTTGCTTTTCAACTTATAATAATAACATGTATTCTCCAATCTCCATATACCAAAGCCAGAGTATTTCCATGATTTTGGGACCAGGCCTGAAGAGGTTAAAGTGATTCAAGCTGTACTTTCTTGCAATTAATGTTGTTCTTGTAGTTTAATTTGTTACCAGAGAAACTTGAAAAGCAAACAAGATCTTTCGATGTAATTAGTTTATGGCTGATGAAATCAATTGTTATCGGGCTTGGTTATTGTCATGTTTGGTATTTTCTGGATTTCACACTATTTGCAGGTCCCGTTTGATTTGAAAAGGAGAATCATGTTTGACAAAAGATTAGCGATTTTGTTCGGGATTGTAAAATGAATTGACAAAAATGAACTTTGCCCAACACCATAATTCACCCACCCATCTTCCCTGTTTTGGGGATACTATTTTAGTATTCATTTGTTTGCATTATTGCATGATACTAATCCTAACATGTGAAGAAAATATATTCTGTTTACCCCTTTTTAAGTTTTTAGTTCCTATTATGATTTTTTTCTCAATTTTTTAGGACAATTTGCCATTATTTGGGGGGCTGAGTTTGTTTACCATTCTATTCAACATGGTCGGGCATGACTTGTCAACTATCATGTTTTTATTCATGTTATGTATCTAGCTTGTTGCCATTTTGATTGTGTTTGATTTCAATGGAACTAGGCATTGGCTTAGGGGAAGTTTGTCTCTGGAAATCAATATTTTCTGAGGTCCATGATTTCGCAGAGAGGCTGAAATGGGATATTTGTGATTTTGTTCTACCATTCTAACAGTGAAAACAGAACTTATTTGTTGATTTAGAAGTCAGTTTGTGCTGCTTAGTTGAACAATATCTGCAAACTTCTTTGTAAGTATATATTTCAAAGTTGGTGGCGTTGCACATTCTGGGCAATTTCTATGTGTCGTATTGTAATACAACACATAGTGTAGTATTATAAAATATGTTCGTTGCCACCATGGCTAGCTAGTACCAACTTAGCATGAGAAGAACATTACCGACACTGCAGCTTGCTGACTGGTTTTTTATTAAAAATCCAGGAACGCAAATTACATGTTTTGGGAGCCACTCATTTTTGTGTAGCAGGTGACTGCACCAACTTAATAGAAACGTGCAATTAGTCAAGCCAAGAACTCATCATGCAAATAATTTTGGAAGCAAAGGATTGCTCAAGCCTACAATTGGTCAAATCAAAACTTAGTCGAGCCAAAAATAATATGCAGGGTCAAAGAATCACGCCACCTCTATACTATAGTTTGTATGGTCTTTGTATATGGTTTATGCTACCAAGGGCAAGAAACGATCATTGTAAAAAAAGTTGTGAAATTTCTTTCCTCCTTTTGACTTTTGTGTTGAACAATTTTGAAACTGGTCAGAATCATCATAAAAAGCTATATGCGTCCAGTATTAAGCTGAATGGGTAATTAATTGGTTCATGATATTTACGTTTCTGCTAGAAAAGTCGTATTATCTTTGTTTATGTCATGACTTGAATAACAGAACTTTGAACTGAGCAGTGCTATTACACACTGATGAAGACAATGTCTTTAAACACAGGAAAATGTATGTCAATTTAATTATGTAATTAATGAAGAGAGTGTTGGAATTAGAGAGGAGAGAGAGAGGAAGGGAGAAGGAAGGAGAGGGCAATAGATGGGGAGAAAGGAAGAGAAAAAGGTAGACATTATTTACAAATCAATAGTTACACAACTTCTGTCAACTGGCGGTGTGTGTGTGTTCTATTTAAGCTACTTATGGCCCGGTCAGATATCAACGGATAGCGGAAACGTATGCCCAACGAATAGACAATTTGCGAAATTAAATTATCCGGTGATGAAAGTCGTCTCCATTGCTTCATATACAAAACATAGAACAACGTACATCACCGGACAAGGAACGGACAAGAAACGCATAGAACGGATGGAAAATTTAGCTCTCCGTTTGACATACGTTTGCGCAATCCGTTGATATGTGACCGGGCTATAATGAACTTCACAATGACGTAATATAAAGAATCCTACAAGGAAACCGAGCCTCAAACATCAATAAAGCATCAATAAAATGAGACGATAGTATTCTCAGCAAAACCTCGCCAAAAAAAATATAAAAGAACTCCAATAGATCTAATTATAGTACCTTTTTAAATAAAAAAATGTTGAGACCTGGACCCACCACAGTTAACGACGTGTTTTTTTTTGTGCTAGAGTCTCTGAATTGTGCTGGAGATTTGAAGTGGAAATAGCTGAATGGGATTAACAATTTGGGTAGGATGATCTGAATGGGGATTAAGGAAATTAAGGGTTTGTGTCTTCCACTGTGAGGTAACTGCTGATTGTGATGTCTGGGCAACCAGTCTATCTTATCCATTAAAAATAGAACAAGGTATTATAACATGCATTCTGATGGAGTATTTTGGGGACCACTCCTGAAAGCATCCAATAAGGAGAATATTTTCTATACTCTATAGACTAGACTAGAAAGGAATTCAAAATGTTTATTGAGAATTGCTTATTCAGAATATCCTGATTATGCTATGTAGGCATATGGATAGTCATTTTAACGTCAAAGAATTTGATTTTAGACCATAACATCGTAACATACTTTGAAAAATTCAAAATCTATTAGTGGGGCTGCATAATAGCGGCATTTTGTCTGAATGGTCAGTATACAAATGATGCGCAGGTATGAGTGGGTCGGTAGGAATTGTTTGCACAAGGTAACTATGGAACTGTTAAACCCACGAGGCGAAGCCGAGTGGGTTTAGACTAGTTTCCATAGTTACCGCGTGCAAACAATTCCACCGACCCACAAAATAAACTTGCGCATCATCTGTTTTATAGAATGGGCATTGTTACGCCCCCCAAAAAGTAAAAAAATTAAAAATTAGAAAAATTACCGGATGCATGAAATAATTTTACCGGACGCATGAAATTTTTTACCGGACGCATGACATTTTTTACCGGACGCATGATTTTTTTACCGGACGCATGAAATTTTTTACCGGACGCATGAAATTTTTACCGGACGCATGATTTTTTTACCGGACGCATGACTTTTCATGCATCCAGTACAATTAATTGTCTGCACAAATTTTGCTCTCAACCAATCAGATTGCAGGGATTTATCAACCCATTCTATAAAATGCATATTCCCACGGTTGGATTGGTCATTGATCAGCTAACTGTTATAGTAACCCATTCCCTTCAAGATTCAGAAATCCCCATAGACTTTGTACACAGAACACCAGGTCCCTGTAGGCAAGGGGTTTCACAAATAGGAGTTCAGGAAAAAGAGATATAATTGAACTTTTTACTGGACATCCGTCCTATTCTCCTAAGCTCGCTCTAAAATGAAAACATTTGTAAAACCGTTTCGCTATTCTTCGTGAGTGGTCAGTTATCTAATATTGCTGTAACCGTGCTCTGACCACAGGTACCTGCGAAGTCCAGATTCATTCATAAAAATAATATATAGTTCACTGATAAATCCAAAAATATTTGTTTAATTCACATCCCTTTGGACATATCCTTAGGGACTGTGGACAGGGTAGTGGACATTCATTCATAAAATAATATAGTTCATTGATATATTTATTTTACCCACATCCCTTTGATAGTTCCTCCGGGCACTAGGGGTTGTAATAATGACCTCCCCGAATCTCGTATTTGTGGCGGTTTACCACACCGGTCAAGCCGGGCTCTGCCCAACAAATCTTGACCGGAGAGTGAGGAACTGCTGACCATTGACCGCACCGAATTAGCCATAAGCCCTAGAAGGCAGTTCTATGAACCGATTTAGTTTGGGAACCTGGTGGGCGATGTATTATGTCTATGGGAATTTCATGATGTGAGAGGATAAGGGTTAAGTTATATGGACCTGATGTAATATATAAAAACATTTTGTGAATGGCGGTATTGGAAGAATTCCTATGATGTTGGAATTAGATATGAAATTATACCTGGTTGATCTACTTTCATTGGGTTGCCGGTTCCTCAAATTTGATATATAGTTTGATAACAATGTACACAGGATATTGGAAAAGGGGTGAATTAATTCTCTCAAATATCAATTTACAATGCACAATTTTCAATACCTTATCTTTATCAAAAATAACTAATGGGAAATAAAAAGAACAAAGTTTAATTTTCACTTAAATTGCACATTAACTAATATATATTCTTGATTCTCTTAGATTTGTACGCTAAACCAAATTGCCCAAAACGCTCTTTGTATTTAAGTAGAGAGCATACCGATGCGAAGATCTTGCTCGCATAAAATATATTTTTATGTAAAGTTGCATCGCATTTATTATACCCTCATATTTATGATAAAAAGTTGATGGAGCAATAACCAAAGAGGCATAAATAAATGCATTGATACAGTCAATAGGTGCCTGCATACCATCGGGTCATTGTATCAAGCCTGTATTGCCTCCTTGCTTATGTAGTAAAGCCACTGAGGTGAGAAGGGTTCAAGGGTTAATGCTGTGGTTTAGAATTCCAGTGACAAGCTTCACACAAAACTGATAGTTTCAGTGTTTGTTTGCCCAGATTTGTGAGTGCTCTGATCTCCATAACACTACACTACTACTTCTACGCACTGCTGGGGCCAGAGGCGCAGTGTACATCAGAATCGCACCCCTGCATTCCCCTGCATGTTGTGATTATGAACGTCTCCTGCCGTGCGCAGACCATACCATCACTGCATCAGTCTGCGTGATGCGTCTTGGATGCGAGGGATGCGATAAGCATCAGTAGAGTACATAGTAGCGCAGGAAGAGGAGGTATCGCAGAGTCGAGCACTCGGTGGAGATTCCAAACGAGATATTCTAAACGGAGCAAGAAAACTCCAAGGGGTTAGAATTGACAACTCCTCTAACCACTATCTGACCATTGTTGACTGTAGTAGAGGACTTGTGTAATCAAAGAGGTTTTTTTTCTTCTTTTCTACAAATCATTTATTTGCCGAAGCGATAACCAAGGCTCTTACCATACTTGGTTTTAGTGTTTGTTCTGAACAAGTTGGTAGTTGATAAAAAAAAAAAGAAGAGGAGGGCGAGAGATAAAGGAAAGGAAGTCTCGAAGGAGAGAAGGCGAGTTAATAACTGGACGTAATTACGCTGGGCAGTCATCTGAATCAACTGAGAAAGGCCACCCAGCCTTGTAGAGATTCAACACTTAGCTCTCCGAGTCCGAGTCTGAGAGTTCTTGACGAGTTTTCTTTCATTCTAGTCGGTGGATGTCATCCATGGAGGGAGACAGTTAGGGAATTTGTGTTATCAGTGAAAAGAGATAGTTGGGGTAATTGTGCGACTTGCTTAAGTTGGATTTTATGTCATGATACCAAGCTCTTTCCATGCGTGGAGTGAATATCTTCTGCCAGTAGAGTGAGCAGAGAAGAGCCATTTATCTGTGGGCTGGATTTGTGGTTTTAGACCACAATAGAGTTTGGTGGATTTCATTGGAAAGGAAGGCAGTGCATAGTATATGTACCGGTGTGTGGTGTTCGGGTTTGTGATTCTTATCTCTGCATCCTCGATGAATGGACATACTATTATATAGTCATCGCTGCTGCCGATGACGGGGGAATGAACTGCGAATTAGATCTTTTGATCCATCATTCTCCTGTGATCTTGTTCAAAGTCTGTAAGAGAGGGAGATGAAAGGTACTGAGCAAGTTCTCTTCCACTGTCCGGAATATTGCAGGAGATGAACTGCTTAATACAATCTGTTTGACAATGTTTCCTTCACGTCTAAGTTGTCCCGAATTTGCGACGATGGATGCGGTAAAGTCACCGCCTCCGAGTCCAATGGAGAATAATAACAACGTCACGTTACGCAGCCGGGATAAGAACTCCCCGGTGAAGTTGCAGCGATCGGATATGTATGTTGTGGAATCAAAGCCTCCAAGTCCAACGGAGAATAATAATAACAACGTCAAGTTACGCAGCCGAGATAAGAACTCCTTGGTGAAGTTGCGTCAATCGGAACAGGACCAGACAAAGCGAGATCGTCGATTAGGGATCTTCTTTCCCGAGGTGGATGTTAAGGAGGGTCGTCCTAGCTCTTGGTACTTGTTCACTGGCAACGTCAAGGAACGATTCAGAAGGCATTCTGAGAGCTCAAAGGAACAGGTCCGAACCTTTTATTGATTTCCAGAGGTTTTCTTTTCTTTCTTTATTCTTTTTTTTTGTAACCCTTTTAAAAACTTTTTAAAACAAAAACTCATCACTTGTCCAATTGCCTATAGGGAACTTGGTTAGTCCTATTAACTCTATGGGGATTCAAAAATCAAGTAGGGAATAGGAATAACCAATTACGTTTCTGGAATTTTGCTGTGCCTTGTATGAAGTCTGTGGAAATTATTATACCGTAAAGCAATGGGTGAAGATTTTCAGCATGATATTGATTTCCACCATCTGAAGAAAAAACAAATCTTGTTTATTTTGCATATGGAAATACTTTTCTGTCCATTGTCTTGTTCTTATTTCCCATCCAAATGAACTAGGTTTGGTCACAATGATTTCTTTCTAATTTTCAACTGACGAGTGCACCATTTGACCTTCGAAATTGATATAAAATTCACAACACCTTTTCTTAAAATTCTGGACCTAGCCCCAAATGGCCCCTTCGAAGGACGTTGGTCAATAGCATGGTCAGAAATAGCAGTTTGTAGGCTCGCACAAAGGGCAAATTCCAGGCCCATTCATTTATCAATAATTAGAGTGATATGATCATAAATTGCTGGTCTTTATATCATTTCTGGTTATTATTATCATAATTCCACTTGTATGGCCTCTGTTTGTGATATTTGTATAACTTTTATATTTATAGACAAAGACAACAGTTTGGTACCATGCCAGACTCATATAAAATTATCTGGGGATTTGTTATTTGTTAACTTTCAATGTCGTCTCAATGCAGTTATTGAAATATAATTTCTGGTCAACCCTGATCATATTTAATGCTGGTATTGTTGTATATTAAACACTCATTTGTCATTAACCGTTTTGAGCAAAACAACGTAATTATGATGCAGGTCATAAATCATATTATATCCTTGGATGTACTTATTTATAGAATATCTGTTTTAATTCTTGTATTAATGCAGTCCTTGTTCACTTTTCAGTAGACAAAACAAGAACTATAAATATGTTGACATCAGTTTGCACGTTTAATTAGAAAAATTATTCTATTGTTGAAAGGGAGGTCTCCATATTCTACTTTTAGGTCACTTTCAAGAGGTTAACTTGTGATCAATAGTTTACCAAGGGGTTGCTTTGCTAAATGTTTATTCCTGTTTGTTGGTTACTGGAAGTGATGTATGGCATGCTTTCAGTTTCCATGTGATGAGTGGGGACTTACATGTATGAGTGTGATATATTATTGTTTGAGTGTGTTTTTATCATTTTATTGCATTCCAAGTGTTGTTTTAGACTTTTCTGGTGCGTGTTCTAATCAAAGTTTATGTAATTTAAGTTTCTGTTTCCATCCTCCATATTTAATGATGATGTTACACGCTTCAATATCGAAACCTACACATAAAACGTGAAAAACAATCCTATTTCAGTTCCTGAAAGAAGTTTGTGCATATCATTTTTGCTAGTAACTTGCATACTTCATTTGCAGCAGAGCCACAGGTCCAGCTAGACCTATGAATATTTAAAAGTGGTGTTAATCATCTCACTGAGAAATAATACATTTGTGTATGGATGGATCTCAATTCTCAAACCCCGCTTTTGTACACGATTGTCGAATTCGGAGAAGTAGAAAATAGCAATCACAATGGAATGTATGGTTCACGCTTTGGTGTAAGTTTATAGTTTAAGTTTGTTTTTGTTTGCTTTTGGCACTTGAAGCAGGCATAGGCAGGCAGGCAGGCAAGCCCAACGAATGCATTATGAATGGGAAAGTGCACATGACCCATTTACTATTCTTTGTGGTGTGCTAAGGTGGCATGAATAGATCGTAGCACATGTTGCAATGGGTTTATCTGAATTTTAATTTTTGGTCAGTTAGTACGTAACTAGAGTTGATATTTGAAAATCCAATGATGGTTTTTTGGCAATGATCAACAAGGATTACTGATAGAAAACTGTACTATCACATTAATTGTACTGATGCATTGAACTAAAGAACATTTATTATTTTAGCAGAAGTTGTTGTTTTTTTAGCTCCAGACGTGATACTTTTATTGGTGTTGTTGCTATGCTTTTCAAGATCCAAAATGTTGTAGTTGCAATGTCTGTTTTCTCTATGTACGGACTACAGAGCGTGTCTTAGTAATAGTATTATGATGAACTTCCACATAAAATTGAAACTTTTTGTTATATTTTTGTAAAGATGTAAAGCTCATTGTTGTTCTTATTGTTTCTTTGTTACTCCAGGTCCAGAGAGTGTCCCAGTATGACAAAGTGTTACATAACCTCCTGGAGAACAGCGCCCCCACGGGGTCCGGGTCCGGACATCCCAGGGACTACGAGAGTCTGCTAGACCCCGAGAGAACCGTCAGAGAGGTGAGGAACAGGGCTTACTATTAACACTTTTAGCACTATACAATGTACCTAACATACAAATAAAACATGTAGAGAATGTTTGTTATACCATAGTCAAAAGGGTCAGTAAAGAGTAAAGTATTGAATTTCCAAAATAATCTCTGACATATTTAGAAGACCCCCTCCGCCTTGTTTACCAAAAAAAAGGAAAAAGGGAGATGGGGGGGGGGGGGGGGGGAGGAGGAGGAGGAATGATAATAACAGAGAATACAGTTTAAAAAAAAAAAAAAAGTAATTTTGGAAGGAATAACTAGCAACAACATTGTAAGACCGAGATCTGATTGTTATTGCTAGGAATAGTAGAACAGAGAGATTCAATCTCCATCCATCCATCCTTCCTCCATTCAGAGTATTTGTAGAGATGATGGTACTCATTTTAGGCCAGGAAAATCTATTCTTAGCCCACAAATCCCCTCCGATGTATAGGCCTAGTCCGCAGAGTCAATATTTAGCAGAGCCCATTGCTACATTGAATAGGCCCTGCTGCATTCACGGACCAGTCTCGTTAACTCTGCCATGAAGAGGACCATAGAATAGGGATTGTATTTGACTGGGATTGGAGAGAGTTGTGTATAGTGTTTAATGGGAACTCTCCCCAGAAAAGGGAGTAAAATTTGACTGGAAATTGAGAAACTTTTAAAGTGTTTGATGGGATCTCACAGGAAAAAAAACGGGTAGAATTGAACTGGAACTGGAAAAGTTGTCTATAATATTTGACAGGATTGTACAAGAATAAGGGTAGAATTTGATAGGGGAGTTGGGGACTCTAGAAGGGGGGGGGGGGGGGGGGTTGCAAAGGGTTCTTATCGGGATAGGGACTAGTTTTGTAAGCAACGAAGGTGGTGATTTCATGTTATTTGTTAGGGGGACTGGAGATTTGACTGGGTTTGACTGGGATCCCACTAGAAAGGGGGCATTATTTGATAGAGGGGGTTAGTTTCTGACTAGGAATGGAGGAAAGGGGGATAATATTTGACTGTCCAGAAAAGAAGGGGGTAGTATTTTGATGGGGAGTCGAGAGCAAGTGGGGTTAGTATGTATTTGATTGACATCTTTATACAAGAAGGAGATAGTGTATTTGATTGAGCAGAGTCTTATTAGAAAGTAGGTAGTATTTGCTATCGGACTTGACATATTCAGTATTTGAGAGAAAGCTCTAAAAAAAAGTGGTGGTATTTGAAGCAAGATCCATGAAAAGGGGTAGTATTTGACCTGGATTTTAACAAATTACAAGAAAAAAGGGGGTGGTATTTGAATGGGGACTTGTATAAGAAAAGGGTTAGTATTTGACCAGGGTCTTACAAGAATAGGGGCTAGTGTTTGACCGGGACTGGACAAGAAAGGGGCTTGGTAGTTGACAGAGTCAAAAGCCCCCTCATCTAAGGGGGTACAATGAGTCAGCGAGTGTACCAAAGTTTTTGACATGGTAGTGAGAACCAATCGTCTCTCGGAGTGATATAAATGTAGAGTGGTTCGTAGATAATGGTATCTAGGTAATAGTACTACACGCAATATATACGTACATAAAAGCTATGTACAACAATACTCTGCACAGAACGTATTACTATGAAAAAAATGATACTCTACGTACATGTGTATATTAACTTCCTTCTTTAGACAAGCATTTCTATTTCCTCTAGTTCCTTGAAAAATTTGAATGCTTTTTAAGTTTTTCCCTTGTATGAGTTGGTTTTAAACCCTAAGAAAATGATTTAATGCAATGTTAGGTATTATGTGCACACCTTTCTTTAAAATATTTGCTTGCCTTCAGATTCTGGGAAAAAGGGATGATGAGTTTTTAGAAGGTTTGAGGTCAGATCATGAATATGTTTCAGTTTGCAAAACAAAAGTACATTTAGTGGAAATGTGCACTCTTGTAGAGTACTTTTCACCAAAAAAATAATAGTGCAATATCATAGACAAACGTGATGAATGATTAACTCTGAAATGACTATTTTATGAAACATGCTCAAATTAATCCTTCTACATGTTGTTGACAGAGAAGCACAAGCTTTATATTGTCTGCGGAATAATAAATGATTAAATCCGATGTGAAATTAATATCAAATTTATCATCCAGCCGACCACCGACAATGGGAGAATTATGTTCGCAACTAACGGAAAGAAAGACAAATTGTACTAAAGAGGAAACGATTGTGGTTGTCTGTTCATCGGAAATCCTCACAAAGGACTTGTGTTGACTCACATTATTTACCCAAATTTGCCAAAAAGTGCATAATTTATATTCATTCATCATCTAATTCTTTGACTAACCCAGTCAGAATCAGACTGGAGCCATGCATTAGCCACCCGTGGCACCAACAAGTATTTGAAGAGAATTATCTATGCAATTAATTAATGCCTGTCAGACAACTTCTATTAAAAAACAAAAGAAAATGCAATACAAGTATGAGTAATTTTGCTTGCACAATATTGTCAATCAGCACTAAAGTTCAACTGTATTAGTGGTTCTTACAAGTAAAACAGTTGTTAATTCTTTATAACTTAGACATAGTTGTTTTTGGTTAATTCTTGACTATGACATTTAGTTTTTTTCCGTAAGGTTAGTAATAACCATATTTAGTTTGTGGATTTCTAGAATTATACTCTGGTGAGCAACTGTGTGTAATATACAGTCAGTGGTTTCTCTGTTAATCAGTAAAGCAATGGTTAGACCAGGCCAGGGCTTGACACTAGCTAGCACTTGCCCACTTGCCAAGGGCAAGTCAAAATTGATGTCGGGCAAGTACAATTTCATAAATGGTTTAGGTTGGTTGCCCAAATTTTGGTCAATTACAGGAGTAAAATGTAATTCTTGTCTTTGTAAATCTCATCAAGAAGTAGAGTGGGCAAGTAAATGTTCTGTACACTCCGAAAATGTATGATTTTACTTGCCCGAATTGGCCAGTAAAGACAAAAATTAGTGTGGAGGCTTGGTTAAACATGCACGATATCTGCGGTCAGAAAGTAGGAAATGGACAAGGTTCTGGTGGAGGGTCAAGTGTGTGTAAGATGTAGGAATAGTAAATACTTGTGACAAGTGCGTCAACATTTATAAAACTGTATCACTCCTCTAAGTCAAGACTTCATTGTCGTTAACCTCCTCTTCAAATTCAAGTGTTAGCTTTTTGTACCCATTCTTCTTAGCAGAAGAAGCTGTTTTATGCTAGCAAGATTGATCAATATATTAGGAATGTCATTTTTTTTAGAAGGCATGAATGTACATTAATAATAGTTTTAATCATTAATATGATGCAAGTTGTCATGCTCACACTTTGAAAATATTGATATTTTACTAGGTTTGTTGTTATTATAAGCTGATTTTTTAACAGCAAATAAAAAGAAGAAATAAGACTCATCTTGGAGTGTTGTATGTGCAAGTTAATGTCCATTTATATCAGTATCACACGTGACTTGACCCCCAAGTGCCAATAGAGGCAAAAAGCAAACATACTAATGTTGTCATTAACGACCCATTTCATGTTGATATTTCTCTCCAAGAGTTATCTGCCTGGTCATTAAGAGATAGGACCGATGGAACTTTGTAACCAACTAACTATCTATCAAGTCGGTGTCTTGCTCACAGTAAAGGACTAAAGGCCCCCCCACATACACAGTCTTATTTACGTTGTCACATTTAACGATCACATGTCCTTGATTAGTGAGCAAAATAGTCTCTTTCAAGTAACATCCTTGTATTGAATTAATCCTCTAGATGCCCTGCCATTGAGTTATTAACACACGCATTGTGTGACCCCGGTACGTAGAAGGTTAATGCACAATAATGGGTCATAAATGGTGATACGTGTAATGTATGTTGATGGGTAGACTAGAGATAGCATAGGGATCATTGGGATAAAGATGATTAACAGATATAAACATACTTAACACACTGCGTTGGAGCGCTGTAGTAATACACAACCTGCAATGCGGTGGTAAACTGATGAAAATGAGATTAAAATTTGCCCCTATTCATTTATCATTTAAATTTTTCGCCAGGATTTTGATCTGTTTCTGATCATACAGATTACAGGTGTACATAGATGGAATCTAAACATACCGCATAGGTATAATAGTTATTCCACAACCAGCAAAACTGATGGAAATGAGATAAATTGTACGCACAATTGTGGTAAACTGATAAAAATGAGATAAATGTTGTCGCCTTTTCACTATTTTTCACCCGAGTTATGAGGTAATTTCTATAGCTTGTACGCCCCGATAGCATCTGAATGTGATCTTTTGTTCAGATTCGGTTTTTGATAATCCACTATCTTGTTTTGATTGAAAGGCCGACTGTTTTCAAACAAATCCACCAAAATATGAAAGGTAATCAAACATAAAATACCCCCTCAGGGCTTTTGTGCTAGGTATACTATAAACGGGTTATCAAGCGTGGCTTGAATTAAATGATAAAAGTTGATAAAAACTCAACCTTCATCTGAAAAGTTGATTTAGGCGCAGCCTTGTAGAAATTGATTTCTTATCATTTTAAAGGGTTTTAAAACGAATTATTGTGTTTTATGTTCATTTGTTCGTGAGTTTGTTGACTTTTTTCATGGAATTTGTAAAAAAAAAAAAGGCAAAGAGAGAGAGAGAAAAAACGTTTTACAGTCCTAGGAGTTTTAACTGGTAAATTTCTTCTGATTTCAGGAGGGGTTATGATAAGGATTTATAAGTATTTAAGAGCTTTTATTATCTTTTAATTATGAGTTTTGGTAAATATGTATTCATTTGTTTTATTTGTCACATTTTTAGATTCAGGAAGGGTTCAATTCAAAACCTCAATGATAAGGAAAATAATCATTATGTACTGATTATCTTATAAATTAATGATTTTAGGTTATTATGTACAATTAAAATTGTTTACTATTATTCATTATTAAATATTTTGGTTGTTATTTATCATACATTATTGGTTATTACTTTTATTCCAATCTGCAGATTGTGAAGGAGCGAGAGGAGGAGATGTCGCAGGCGGAGAATGAGTCTCGACTGCTGCAGATCCAGGAGAGGTTCCCCCACGATGAGCTCAATCTCCTGGGCTCAATCTCCAAGGAACTCACCAAGTCACAGGTATGCTCCCAAACCCATCTGTTGGAAATGTCTTATTATTACAAAAATAAAGCATATAACTTGGATACATCAGAGGCCCTTTGGTAATGTGCATGTACTATTTATGCTAGCTGGGTAGATTGTTTTCTTTTCTGGATAGTGATAATGTTCAAAAGGTCACATGGTCTTGAGGGAGTTTTATCCTCCCTGGATCACAGTGGTTGGTCTCTGGATGAGCGATCATTAGTCTGTTTGGGATCCTATACTACCTATCATAGTCCATGCTTATAACAGGGAGCTGGTACCTCAAAGGCTCAATACTTATATTGGAGAGGTGGGAGGACCCCTCTCTGCTTGTGTCATCCTCATGACTTGATGTTAAAGGGCCCACAACAGCAGGTGGCAACCAATTAATATGTCTGTCTAGACCGACTCCCAGGTATATGTAGCATGTACATTAGCCTTTTGTCAATGCCCCCCGCAATATGTGCGGCACATTGGCCCGACAGGGAGCACAAGCCAGTGAATCCTGTTGTGTGCCCGATGTCATACGCCAGTCAAACTGGGACTTGCGCAGCTCGTGTAGAATGCCCAGCCATGTAGAGCCTTGATAAAAGGCTACATGTACATGGACCCAGTTTTTTATGGTCACTTGGTCTCCACCCATTTGTTCTGTAACTCTGCTCTTATTTTGGGCTACTACAATTTGCGATGCTTGTAAGTAACACATCTATTTCCCCAACTCCAAACTTGACCTTTGACCCAAAATATAACCCGTATCCCTGATTATACTAATTATGTACTACATGTACTACTAGCACTTGGATGTTGGACCCGGTTTATGGTCGTTAGGTCTACTACAATTATGATGCCTGAAACTTTACTCCCAGTTCCCCAACTCTAAACGGAAAATACCAGCTTCTCGGAATTGATGAAATAACAGACTTTTTGCAAAGATGGGTTTCTTTATTTACCTGTGAGGCTTTCTTCCTAATTAAGCAGTAGTCACGTTTATAGCACCAGTCAGATGTACTTTCAATGTATATCATGTGTTATTTGGGTCCTTAGAAAAGCTAGTTTGTCAGGTATGATATTATTAAGATAATTTGAAAGATGATTTTATTTTTTTTACACTGGCAGAGTTCCCAATTACACAATGGTCACGTCTATGTACTCTGTCAGATAAAGTTTCAGTTCATCATCAATTTGCAGTTTGTGACATAAAAAATCCTTGGAAAAGCTAGCTTGTCAGATATGATATTCATATTATGATGACATTTTGAAAGATGATATTTCTATTAAAGTGCTAGGGGAACCTAATTACACAATGGTCACGTATCTAGACCCAGTTTGACATCAATTTGGTGCTCACATGAAGTTTTTGACATAAAAATCCTTTGGATATACTGGCTTGTCTGCAAGCTACGGGCTACTTGTCAAGCTTGCATGCTTGAAAACAGAACTTTATGCAAATTTTCCAGGGTTCCTTTATGATTTTCGGGGGCTCTTTTTTGGCCTTTTGGGGGCTAAATCGCCCCGAGTTCCCTTGTATTTTCTCACTGCTTGTCTGATGTGATATCATGACGATTGGAATGATGAGTTTATTTGACTTTGCTGGTACTGTCTGGTAGGTTACTAGGTTCCCAGGTTTGGTCCTAAGTCACGTCCAAATACCCTGATGTTCGTCTACTTTCGGTGTTCAAATGTTTGTCTAAACTTATAGTGGAAGTACATGCTTTTGACTGTAAATTGCTCTTAGCCAGCTGTACCATGTATATATTTTCTTTATGACGGTTTATGTCTGACATGCAATAGATGTCTTCGAAAACTTACTTTCCTTCACATCAGAGTGCTCTGTTGTTATTTGATGGATTGCCACACAGGTTTTGTGTAAATCCGGTGATTATGAATAGTAGAGTACATGGATGCCTATTCTTGCTTTATGTCAGTTACAGAATGCATAACCACTTTACCACCTATAGCTATACATTTTAACATTAATGTAGATGATTGCTCCGGGGGATAAGATCCTAGAGTCACACATACTTTCTTGACATTTTCTTTCCTTTTCATTTTATGTTGTAGGCTATTTTAAGTGGTGTGTGTATTGTTAGACAAATATTTTGGATGGAAAACTTCCTGCTCATGATATAAACTCTATCGGGTGAAGACATAGGAAGACACATTTACTCTCTAGCTGCCATCAAATTATTAGGGATGACTCTCATGGACGCTTGAAGACTTATCGAGTCATTACTTCAAAAACTCGCCATTAAATCTTGCAATTAGGTCCCCTCTAGTTATGGTTCCTAAATAATTTGCTGATTGGAAGAAAACCTTCAATCTCATCTCAGATGAGGAAGAAGAAGAAAAAGTGAAAGTAAATCAGGGACCATCCCCCAAACCTTTGCCATAACTATACAATAGTTTTGACTGTTTTTTTTATAAATGTTTTGAGGGGGGGTCTTTTTCTGTGGAGGTGGGAGAAGGAAACATTCTGTGTGTATGTGATTGGGGTTGCTGTTGGAAGCACCATTATGTGGCAATGACTTTTCATATGGGCACATGTGTGTGTGTCTATGGGGAATTGGGGGGGGGGGGGGATTGATAGGCTTACTTTCTAGCCCTATCATGGTAGATACGCCCACGCCCACGTTACTTGGGTCAATTAGCCCACATTTTCTGACCCGGTATCATCCACAGATAGAGGGGCTTATGTTCGCCCACAAATCAGTTTCCCTCAATGAAAGTGCATCCTTGTGGCTGTCCACCCAATTGTTTGTTGTAAGAAGCCCTTGTGTGGACAAAGACCACATTGTGCTACAACCCCCTTTGTGTCCCTCCTATCCACCCTCATTGTCCGATGTATTGACAATAACAAAACCCGAAATACCTTCCTATTCTCTCTCTCTCTCTCCCCCCCCCCCCCCCCCCCCCCTACCCTCAGGGCATCTATTGATCGATCCTGCATCCTCTATCCATCTATCTCTCTATTCACATCTAGCCCTTGGAAAGCATGATACTCGGACAAACAATCTGCCTTTTGTCGCTGACAAATTACCTCAATTTTTTCGGCTTATGCTGCAATTATTTGATTTAATGTTATTTATTTGGTTTTAATGTGCTTCCAGGAAGGAGACGGCTGTACGATGTACACATGACTACGGGTCACGTGTGGCCTAAATAACTAAATAACCGTTCATCGAATCATTAGTAGCTGTCATTTGGTCATGTTCCAAAATGAATTCAAGGTTGCTGCTAGCTGTATGGTCAGTCGATATAGAGCACCAACGTAATGACATCACATTCTATTGTTATAACATAGTAGTAGGAGTACTATCAAAACAACCTGTCCTTCTGTTTGGGCTTTTGATCATGAGTTACAGCTGGCAAATTGCCTTCTTAGAATCTGCTAGGTCATTTAGGCTGGCCTGACATTGTTTGGAACTAATTAAGATGGCCATAGATAGCTGTGAAATCACAATGTATAATATTTGCGCAATTATTATCGACCCCCCAAATTAAAAACAAATCAAAACCTGACTTTTCTGAGAATTTTGTTTGTTACTTTTGTTTTACTTTGTTAAAAGATGTTAAAAGTGGTCAGACAACTGTTTTCCTCCCAACTTTTTGTTTGATTTTGAGCTTATAACTGTTTGCCAGTTTGTCTCTGCCATATTTAGAATATTGTTGCAAACTGCAGTCTCATGAATAGCTTTCCATGTTTGCTAGTTGCTTGTCGAGTGTGTGCGGAATGTTGTGCATTGTTGTGTAGTGTTGAAATATCAGTCTTTACTGTCTATATGTTACTACTTCAATTGGGAATGTATTCCCATTTCAAATACACATTCAGAAACAAAATAGGAAAAAAACCATTGCCCCATTCTGGACTTGTCTCATAAATACAGGGGCTGAGGTCTATGGAGAATGCATATATTATGCCATAATCAATTAGTCTTGAGCAAGTTAAACCATTCAAGACTTGTCATATCATTTCTCGGGCTGGGGTGTATTGTATGGAAATTACATGTTATAAATACCAAAATCAGAAAGTCTTAAATGGCTTAAGAAACAGCCACAAGACTCTATTTAGGTAATTATGGGTATTGTACTTTGATATCCTTGTGCTTGTCAGTTTATTGATCTCTTAAAAAGTTACAATGTTTAAAAGTGTTGACACATTTATTCAGTTGTTGATCAGTTTCAGACTTGAACCATGAACATGACAGGCATGTTTGCCACCATCAACTAAACAATCAACAGTTACATTGCGAAAAAGTACAACTTTAACGATCAGCTTTCATTTAAGATCATTTTAATTCATTATCATTAAAAATCAAACAGATCTTGTATTGTAGTAGAACTACTTTAAATAGCAGCATCATTTGAGGATTGTTTGTTGTTTCAGATACGAGGTCTGTTTTTTGTGATTTACATGGCAATATGAAACGTGATGCCCAAGGAGAAAACATTAACGGATCATTGACACTCAAACAATAGCTCGTTGCAAAATGGCATTGAACCGCTGCCCCACCAGCTTACCTGTAAGCCATTTTAAGCTGTAAATTGTCCTCTAAATCAGCCGTACTATCCTTGCTGGTGTAAATTCCATAATTAGATCTTGATAGAGACTTGATATCATGATTTATTTGTAATGTTCCCATAAAAACACCCGTAAAAGCATACATAATTCATCATCGTTCGTGGGCGACAGTACATTAACAAACAAAAAAGAATATTGAGCAAATGACTTCCCCAATGCTTTTAAAAAATAAAATTGACAGGACTGAAAACAAAATAAGAGTAAAAAATAGCCAAATGTTAATAGAAATAGAGAAAATAAAACAGAGAAAATAAATAGTAATAGAAGAGAAAAGAGACAATCAAAAATAGAAGATAATATAGAAAATAAATAATAGCAAGATAATATAGAGAATAAGTAATAATAGAAAAAAAAACACTACGAAGTAACCTTGGCAAAGGCAGTTGGATCTCCTGCTGACGTGCCCTCTCAAGTTTAACAGGTCAAAATAGGAGAATATTACACCCTAAATTAGGGCAAAGAATAAGGCCGCTATAAAACCCAACACCCACAAATGTGGCAAGGACATGTACTCCTTGAAGTAGGAACATCATTTGACTTTTACTCTTTTCTTTAGCATCATCTTCCCTCCTCCTCTTCCTTCAACTTCAACTTCAACTTGAAGGAATGAGGGCAAGGGATGATTTTGATTGGACGCGGCACCTTGTGACCCCCTGAAATGACCCCCTGGTATTCCAGCGTTGAACTCCACACCCCAAACTCCACCCTGTCAGGACGGCAACAAGACACTCTTTTCCCTCTCAATTTTAAAATTGAACATCATTCACGGAAAATGTCCAAAGTTTGTTTTTAATACCTCCTTTTAATTTAGTTCACAATGATTTCTGTAAGTATATGAAAATAAACAAATGTTTTGGTGCTATTTCTTAACAACATTTTGTGAAAAAAAACCACACTCTGTACCTACTACCTCAGTACCTCTCGCTACTTATTGTAATCGATTTGCAAATTATTTGAAAATCAGCAATGTTTTGAAGCTATTTCATGGGGGTATGTCTGCATTAGATGTGAGACAGAATTATGACACCTATCTGGAATTGATAGAAATCATACATCAATTCATTATAGCCCAAAGTCAAGTCAAGTGAGGAGAATAACTTACGTTATGGATATGACACAGTTGGTGTTGGTTATAGGGCGTAGCTCTTATTTGTCACACCCCTAATGTTTTCCTCAGAACTCGATTAGCACCTCAAGTCATATTTAAAAAAAGATCCTGTTGGGTTTTTTCTACATTCTGTCTGATATTTTGTTCTGGCTCTACCGTTTTTTTCCGACCCTTGGGCTGCCAATCTAGGCCAGCACTCTTAATTTTTTCTTTTATTACCCTCTTGTTTTTTTCTTCTTCTATTTCCCTCTTATGTTTTACTTATTTTCTTTAAAAACCTTCTTGGGATTTTCTTACCAATAACCTTGTGTGGTAACCCTACCTGTGGATGTTGGTATTGCCCGTCCCTGGTAACTACTCTCACATTACCCTCACACACACACACACACACACACACCTAAACCTAAATCGATCAATCCAACACGTTACTGCTGTCCAGTTGTGTGTATATCATTATACTTTCTCATTGACAGTATATTCCTATATATGCTTATTTGCTAGTATATTTCACTCTGCATACCTGCCTAGTTCAAATGTATTACAGACTTACCGTTACCGTAGTAGTGAGTGTCTCGCACTGGCGCTAATTCTTGGCTGTTGCTTCGCAGTTTGGTTTTGAACATGTGTTGTGATGGCAGTTTAGGTTTCATTTGAACATGTGAAGTCGTGTTTTTACCTAATGTGGACTTTAAAATTATTTTTAACTGTTGCAATATAGTCCAAACACTGGAATATATATATATGGTTTTGTGATGATTTAGACTTTGATGAATTTCTGATTTTGAATGATAAGACAAAGAAGCCAAAGTGATATGATTTAAGTCATTAAACTTTAGAGAAGAGCGAAGATATCTGCACTTGTTGAAGATTTCGAGAGGTCGTTTGAAGCTTTCTTAATCGGTTGTCTTAGCACATTGTTAGTGATTACTCAGTGGACATGAAAACCAGTTCAAGGAACGGATCAACCCTCACTTACATTTTTGTTGTGAAGTAAGAAGATAACATCTCTGTATAAAGAAAACTTGTGTTATATAAATAGGCAATAAGAACAAAGAAGAAACAAGAGGAATATGTACACCATTTCAAGGAATAAATCTTTGGTTATATCATCACTCTTGTGAGCGACCATGCCTTGGCGAGAAGATAAGCGCAGGTCAATCAAGCATTGGGTAAGTGTATTAATAACCCGTTTGAGACAATTGGATTTTGGAAGCCTTCTCCATAACCCACAGCCTGGGTTTTTATTTTTTTTTATCAAGACCAGTCCTGAACAGGTTAACCCCCTAAATACTTATTCGACTATAGGATGTCTCTACCACACAATAGTTTTTCAGGGACCAGTGCATTTTTGGACCTGTCCTGACTATGTTAACCCATTCAAAATGATTTGATATTGATGTAAAATGGTTTCGCTATAGTTATAGTTACCCAGTCAGAGTTGTTTCCCTGATAAGTCCTGGGTCCTGTTGCAGAAAGAGATACAATCAATTCTATGTCTTTCTGCAACGGGGCCCTGAACTGGTTAACCAAGCTATCATCTGGCGGTTTATTGCTACTGAATATACAATTGGGCCGCAAGTTTTTGGATGTTACGCAACAGTCAAACATTTCCAAGTGCAATAAAGTAAGAAATTGATGCTTCCATCCTGTCATAAATTCCACCACTGTTCAAAGAAACCGTTGACCCAGTGAACTTAATTTGTTGATTTAGTTCTTAATTTTATTTCATTGTTTATTTCTTTATTCAACACAACATATTTAATATGATTTTGAGGGGGGTTTTTTGTCCAAATAATTTGAAATTTGGTCTGCATTTTATGGTAACACCAAATTGTTATAGCTTGTAGGATATACAAAATAATTTCTGAATACAATAATTTCTGAATACATGCTTGCATTTTGTACATTCTAAAGAAAAACAGGAGCGAGAAACCTTTTTAATTGGGTTGTGTGGCATTTTAAAAAAAGTTTAAATCTACTACCCAAAGGCAATATTGCTTCACATGATTGCATGGTCCGTTTTCCAGTGACTTTCACTTTTCTCTTTGTCGTTGAATAATTTCTGCTCTGCTGTGTTTGGTTTGAATAAGCTTGATTCTTTCAATTGTCGAACATAAAACCTGGAAAGTTCTGTTTACCTTGCTTGACCAAGTTCTGTAGTTATTTCTGTGGGTCTTTTGAAGTTGCTGGAGTAGTGACATTTCTGACACTCTGGGATGATGGAAAATCGCGTCTTTTGAAGAGGGATTAGGACCCGACAAAGCGGGCCGTAAAAGAATTGTTCGTGCGCTGGGGTGATGGATCGGTTGCCCAGTCCCAACCACAGGAATGCATGTGTTCTTTTCTCTACAGGGCTACGGCAAACATTGAGTTTTCACAAGATATGAGAATTAACCTGTTTCCCAACTAGATTAAATCGTTCCATCCTAGATTGATGACATTTCCCATAGAATTAGTACATGGTCTAATAGGATTAGTAAAGGAAAGGGGTTAAAACAGTTCAAGGATATTTGTGAATGGGAACACACTGATTTCATTTGCAATGGAAGAGCTATTGTTGGTTATATACAATGCTTGGTTTCTGAGTAACCATCATTCAGAATAGATGATGGATGATCTAATAATCGCATCTATTGATTATATTCATTGGCCTCTTTTATTAATTGTCTTTCTACAATTGGTATTGTCTGTGCCCCCTTTTCTCTTATTCCCCCTTGTTTTTGGAAATTGTCCTTTTTTGCATTTCTTCATACTTTTTATAATAAAGTGTTAGTTGAATTAGAATAAAGGGGGCATGAACTGTTAAGTAGGAATGAGCAAATGTGTGAAATTGTTAATGAAAATTACTTTATTGGGCTCATGGGGTTACACACGGGTCAAGGTTTTCCTTCATATTCCTAAACTAGTCACTCATAACTAAAATTAATTTTGAAAGGTCCTGTAGAAAATATTGAAGGCTTTTATTATTGGGTCACGCCTGCCCCCCTCTGCTCCTTGTGTGTGGTAGAGAGATGATAATAACCAGACAATTTGGAGAAACATGTTGTGGTGTTGAAGTCTTAATCAACGAAGGGGAAAGGGAGGGAGGGTTATGTGTTGTCTTGACATCTCTTTATTGAAGTAGGCTTGATTCTAAAAATCAATCAATTTTCCCTTAATTTCAAAGAACAAGCAATATCTGGGGCTTAGAATAAGGGCTGGCTGACAAAGGGCCACCCAAGGTTAGCTTTGGGCCAACAAAACTTTGTTGATGCCCAATTTTACATGCTTGACTAGGCAACCAAATGAAGCAAAATTGTTCATGTTTTCTTTGTTTGGGGCAACCTTAATCCTGTTTTGGGCCACCCAAACTGGGCATGTCTTGATTTTAATTGCCCAAAAGGGCCATTATGGAAAAAAAAGAGTAAATTTCCAACACTGCACTATGATTAAATCAGTGTAAAAATTTAGATTAGATATTGAGTAAGAAGATTATTCTTTTAATTTCTTGTTGTACTATTTGAATGAACCTCTAAAATTTGATTGCATTTGTGCTCAGTGATTAGTGGCACAATTGCACTACATTGTATATGCCATAGGAAGTTAATGGGAGGTTATTAAATGTGTGACCTCTTGCAATATGTGCAGGTATTCAATAGCACAGGGAATATCATTTGTATGTTATAAACAACACAGAGTGTGTATTTGTTTAGCATAATCATGGTTTACTGTAAATTTGTTGTGTATATTTATGATAGTAACCAAATGTCACCAAATGATTGTGTTTGTTGTGCTTGCTATAGTCTAGAGTAATAATGATGAAAATGGCCACCAACAAAAATATCAAACAAATCTTCCTATCTTGGTATTATGGTGGACAGCTGAATCAGTATTCCTGAATCTGCTAACTGCATTGAGCCACATGGATTAAAGGGGACCACCAGGCAAAGGGCAACACATTATTATATGTTTTGGTACCGTTTTGTGATATCAAATAGATACCCAACATTTTGCAAAGGGTTGTGTGATTCATAAACAAAGCAATTCATTTCCACCACTTACGGAACCACTGCTATTCCCTGGTTCCACACCGGCCAAGCATTTGCGAGTGCGCCAATGCTTTCATGCGTACGTCAATATAATCCCGGATGATTCGTTCGCTCTGCACAGAGCGCTCTGCCTCTGCACGCATGTAGTCTACGCAATTCAGACCCCATGAACGCATGGTTGAGAATGGTGATGCGTTTTCCAATTATATATTTTTTCTGAAAACATATTTTGGTGAACTTGTTGAAGGAATGGAATACTAAAGATGTTACCTTTCTATAATAAGAATATTATTTTGGGATGGTGGTACCCTTTAAGGTAATAGTTATTGATCATGTAGTTTATTTGTAGAAGAAATTCAAGAAATGGTCAACATTTATGTTGCTTGCCCCCACCCAATGCAGCCCACCTGTGATAATAAAGCTTGGGCTATTCTCTCTTCAAGTCACTTTTATTTGCCTTCCAACTAGAAATTAAACTAGAATTGACAGTGAAATTTTATAAAAATGTTTAGTCACTTTTACCATGAACCTATACGCTTTTACTTAGGTGTTTGAGCTTTGGAACATGAGAATGCTTCAAATAGTTCATTGTATTATTATTTACTCACAATATTTGCATACCGCATGGCTGGAAAAAATATATTCTTATTATCAAGCGATCATTGAACTTGAAGCTTGTTATGTGTGTA
Organism: Echinarachnius parma; assembly: GCA_037951105.1. Lineage (NCBI taxonomy): Eukaryota > Metazoa > Echinodermata > Echinoidea > Clypeasteroida > Echinarachniidae > Echinarachnius > Echinarachnius parma. The sequence continues at coordinate 214,190 of JBAMJV010000324.1, read as the reverse complement.
GCTTCTTTATTTTGGTTATATTTCTAATCTTTGCTCTTGATCTTTCAGAAATGAGAATTAATCAAATAAACAAATGTATTATTATTTACTCACAGTTGCATCTATCGAACATTGAACTTGAAGAATATACATTGAATTACTTTATTTTGGTACCAAATATACCAATCCTAATCTTTGTTCTAGATCTTTGTATTAATATTGTGCCAAACTTTCACCAAAGCGGCATAAGTTTACATTTCCTGCAATTCATGGTCTATTTATTATGGAAATAGCAAAACATGATGACTGTAATATGATTTAGACATACAGTAAATCAGATTCATGAATTGATTGACAGTATTTGGGAATGCCCAGTAAAAAACAAAAATGTCCCTCCTGATTAGTCATAGATAGGTATGGATGAGTTGTCTCAAGTTTGGATATTTGGATAGTAATAACTGGAGTGTGAATCAAATTCATGATCAAGGAATTCACCATGATAATGATCAGAATCTTGGGAACATAACTTTGGACATGCTCACTTGTCAGTCTAGTCTCTATCCGCAGACCTAGTTATTAATTAGTAATCATACCCAAATCCCATTGTGGTCTGCATATTATGTAATTGTAAACAGTTTGTTTGCTGATACACTGTCTATAGTTTGTTTCATATTGCTCCTTTCTTATTCGACCGCATGATTGACAGTTTATGACATAAATCAAACTTTCAAAAGTTCCTGCACCGACCAGACATCTCTATCGATAGTTTACCAAGCTGTCAATCCAACCGCATTATATTCATTGAGACGGCACATGCCTGTCTGCAAGACCAGACTACTAAACTTACTCAAGTCCAGTTTATTTTGCACAGATAGGGAGGGATAAGCGTGACAGATAACCTCTTGATATGTGACACCAGTGTTACAAACCATCCATGTATGGACATGGGCTCATGGGGGTGTGTATATAACTCTGAAGATATCACTGCCATTACACTATCAGTATTTGGCAAGAATACATAAGTAAATCCAGCCTTGCTCTGGCATTGTCATCTATAATACTAGTAAATGGTCATGTAACTGTAAGCGATCAGTGCTGATATTTGCCAAAAATAGCAACTTGTGCATTGTCGTCTGTTGTAGCATTGCTTTATTACCAAACCTGCACAGATAGATGGAAGACTCTTGTAGGGATTCCTTCATTCACTCCCTACTGCCTTTGTATTCTTCTGATACAATATAGCTTTTAGCGGTTTCATCTGAAGATAACTGTAACAGTGTGCTATTTAGGCCTAGTGCTATTTGGGTTCGCTGCAACTTAGGACCAGTCGACTATAGTGGTGAAATCTTGATGAATTTTGCCTGTTGCCAATTTGTGGAACTCCTAGATCATAATAATTTGGCAGTGGAATTGGAAATGGATAGATGTGATTGTGTTTTATTGTTATAACTTCATTCATTATTATATAACTATCATGGTTATGGGCAAGGACTACGAGGTACCAGTAAGAAGACCAGTCAATCATTCACACGTAAGTTATACAATACTGTATGATGTTAATAATATATTGAAATTTCATTGTACATTTACAAATCTTTGCGACGGACTGATTTTACTGGTATATTAACAGGAAATTGTTCATTTTTTATTACCAATCTTTGTGACTGATTTTATTTCACTGGTACAGTAATGGAAAATTGTTCATCATATTTGTTTTATCACACATTTTTGTGATAGACTGATTTTACTGACCAGTGCATGCAGTACCAGCAGATTTTAGAACACTTCGGAACACTTTCCGCGCCAATTCACTGGTAACGAATACCATGCGGCCTTGTAACAATGACACTCATAAGACATGAGATACAAAGTCAGTCTGCACTGATACCATGTCAAGGGAGGAGTTGCGTGCGTTTCGTAACGCCGGATCAGTTTCAAACTTCCCGTATACCTGATCAGATTCCAAGCCCCGTGATATTGCTGTTTGCGGTAATGTACGTTTTACTGTAATTTACAGATCAGTTACAGTACTCGTACGAGCGATCGGATATCAAAGCGGATATTTCGTAACTCGGGATTGGTTTTATTGCACGCGATTGTTAACCAAGGCTTATATTTTGGGTGTAACTCCAGACATTTTATTAATTTTTGATCACGTGATTGGGATTGGCAAGAATGTTTTATTTATGGCAATTTTTGAAACTCTGGAAGTTGCGGAAACCGCAAAACACTTGCGTGGGCAGCAAATTACGCCTTATTTTTTCCATTTATAGATCAGTGCGGTTTTCCCCAGCGAAAGCTGCTGGTATAATGTGTGTGAACTTGAATGACGAAATACATTTCATTATTTGGGAATAGTTTTAGTCCTTCAGATATAAATTTAGATCATTAGCAAACTTGTTTATAAATTCAGAACAACGATGAGCATTTTACTGGTACAAAGCAAAAGCATACATAATTTTGCAATGGTAATATTAGAAATAGTTTGGTAACTTGGGAATGTTTTGAATTTAAATTTATTTTAGCACGTTTTTGATTTCCAAATGGAAATCCATCCTAGGGTCTAAACTCTAAACATTTACAAACCCATGTCCTTGGCTATGACTTCCATTGAATCATAATTTGGGTTGATGTATCTGTAAAATACTCCGGAATGTTGACTATGTGGTATGCAGGGCTGGAAATGCACTTGCCTGATTGACCGGGGCAATGGGCAAGTTGAAAAAACAACTTAGTGTGGAGGCTTGTTGTATGCATTATAAAGTCCCATTGAATCGTATCAAATAGGTGTAGCCTTTTGTTTAATGTAGATGATTCAAAGTTGTAATTATTATGAATGATTTCCACCATAGTACATCAATCTTTTGTTGGTAGTTTTTGATGATGTACTATTTAGGAATAGTGTAATACATATAATATTAATAACCTTGCCGTCAGAATTGTGCTGAATCATAATCCGGGTTGATGTATCTTTAAATTTGCTAGGAATGTTGTATACAACATAAAGTCAAAATGATTATAATAAAAATGATTGTGCAATTTTGTAACCCATTATTTACACAGACAAAAGTTATGATTGTTGTGATTTCACCAAGAAGTATGTCATAGTTCTTGTTTGCTTAAACCAGTTCTTGAAATTTGGACTCTGATGATAATGAATATAAAATGAAATGGTTCATATTATCATCAGTCATTTTGGTATTTGATTGTGAACTTTCTGGAGACTTGTTCGGTGATCATTTGAATTTTGGGCTTGTGGCGTAACTGTACATGTCATGTACAAGGTTATATTCCTCTTGTACGTAGTGAAACTTAACCTGCGTATATGGTGAGTTGATCTAGTTTTATTTGTTCATCAATTACATACAGTACTTACGTGCAAGTGTGATCACATTGAATAATGGTATTTTGATAGTGATCTGATAATAAATAACATAATGCGTATTAAAACATGTTTGCTTTTGTTGAATTAGACAACTGCAATTACCATTTCTTACCATGATTTATTTACCTGATGTCTGCCAGGTATTGGGGAAATTAAATTAGATAAAATAAAAGTATGGTCAGGACTCATAAATGAATATGGCGACACAGTATGTATGATATCTGTAAACAACGGAAATTAGATCCAGTTGGAAACTTCAAGCACATGTATGGCCAGGTGAGGCCTACAGCTCGTGATGAGTTATTGTTGTCCATGATTTTAATTACCAGGGATGTGCGTATGTATTTATGTTTATGATATCAAAACAACGGAAATAGTGAAACTGATACTTGTTTGCCTGGGCGCTTAGAACCAGAAGATTCAGGAAGTGGCATGGGGGAAAAACTGCAATTTCTTCTTCAAATTGTGGCAACAGATTTATTATAAAACCTTACAAGTACTAGAGAATTTGATCGACTTGATCCAGTTTGAATGATGATACTCTATGCTTTTGTGGAGTCTTAAGCTTGTCATTGAATAAATTAATTACTTCAGGTACATGTGTATGACTGAATACTTGTTTATTTGTTAGATTGGTTAGATACAAACAAACAAATAACAAGTTAACCAAATAAACAAACAATTGGCAAATAGTATCTGTTTTTAGATTTTTGTAATGCAATATTGGAGTTGTTTTTCCTGTAGAAACTTCTACGATATTCTTTCAATATAGACAGTGTTCTTTCATTGAAATCAACGTCCATATCGCAAAAGTTATGTCACCAGCATACATGTATGAAAGTCCAATTCATTGACTGTAAATTGTGGTATTTCATTGTCTGTATAATTTCCCATCGCTTCTCCGCACGCAAAGGGCATCTAGACAATTAAGTGTTTTTCTCTTATCGTATCTATTCTTATTCTGTGTTTGATTTAATTCTCCATCATTCCATTCACCTTTTCAACACTGTAACGTCTCATTCAGAGTGGAATTTACAGTTATATCCTGGCTGCTTGTTATGAAAAGCACCCTCAATGAAAATATCGATCGATAAACTAATAAACAAAAAAATATCTCGCATACTTGTACTTCGAGCCTGGCTGGTTGCGGACTTCCATTGGAAGTGTGAATTCACTGAATTGAATGGGTTTCGGCGATTAATTATGTTGTCTTGTTTTCGCATCATGTTTATCCCGACACCTCCGGTGTGGAACAGGGTGGATCAAAGATGTTTGTACAGCACCAATCATAACAGAGTAAACATCCTCTCTTCAACGCTAGAAGGTCTCTAAACAACAAAGTACTATTAAGTCTGTTGTAGTACAGACCTACTGGCTCTCAATTGAGGATACGTAACATTTGCTATTTGGTTTTGCTCAATCAACCTTCATTGCTAGAAGGTCTCTATTGTACAAAATACTAGGTGTACAAAGTCTACTGTAATACAGACCTATTGGCTCTCAAACAAAGATATGCTACATTTTATGTACATTTTTAAATATTGGTTTATATTTAGCAAAGTAATTTAGTCTGTTGCATTAAAGGCCTTTTAACTCTCAAACTAAGATACATGGTTTCCTAAGTTGTGCAACTACTTGTTACCGTTAAATCCTTGATCCTGATGGAATACGTGCTTGAAAGCCTACAATCAATTTGAATAATTGTTTATTTGAACAAAAATTGCAAGTAATATTTATGAATGAAATTGTTTCATCCGGTTCCAGTATGGGGCATAACCCAACACTTGTTTTTGAGAAAGCGCTTCTAGAACAATACTCTTCACACATGACAGACTTGTTCCAAACCACTGATGCAGCATGTACACGTATCTCTTTAGATTATAATTGATTTGTACACATTGTTTGGTGGTTCATCTCAGGGGAGGTTTGCCACAGTTACTCATGTGAGCAACTCTATCAAATTTATCTTGATGTAATTCAAAAACACTGAGCTATTAAAATTGTTTTGTTCTATTCATCTGAATTCTCAAAATAAGTTTGTGGTTTTTATATTTTATTGCATATTCGTGAGCGTTTTTTTTCTTTTTCTAAATGTTTAATAGACTTGCAGTCTCTGCATGTCAATATGTCAAATTGGCTTTAACATATGGTATTTCAAAACATCCTTCATTTAAATGAAAGAAGTATTATCATTGCAGAATTTTGGAGCATGAATAAATATATTACTTTCTCAAATCTAAACAAATAATGACATAAGTATTTTTCTTCCTCTTTTGATTTCCCTTTTCACAGAAATTCAAGTCCCTGTCGACGAGGAGACGGTCAGCCCCCATCATCAGAGGAGCCCTGGTCACATCCAAGATCAAGAGTGCACAGGACAAGAGGTAAACATGTGATGATGATGATGAGGAGGATGATGGTGATGGTGATGGTGATGGTGATCATGATGATGGTGATGGTGGTGGTGGTGATCATGATGGCGATAGTGGTTGTGGTGATGATGATGATGATGATGACGATGATGATAATGATGATGATGACTACGGCGGCGACAGTGGTGGTGGTGGTGGCGATGGCGATGATGTTGGTGGAGATGGTATTGATGGTAATGTTTTTAAGAACACTAGAGAACCACATATTACAGAAACAGTAAGCCAACAAATGACTACAACAACAATGTCTTGATTGTCATTGTAGACATTTAAATAACAAATAGTTATCTTTATCAATAGGGAAATGTTTTTCTTTGGGCCAGAGGAAAGAAACATACTTGAACTCCAACTTAGTGTCAGATTCAAAGCAGAGTAATACAGTGATAGGCACAATGGAAACGGATGTATCACAAAGATAAATGATGTGGAATAACATCAAATATTGACAACAGATATTCTAGCTGTGTAGATAACCTGTTCTCTATGTTGAAAGTGTATTTGCATTCTTTGTAGGTAAATGAATGACACCCACCCTGGTCCACACAATAGAAGCATGTTCAAAATATTTTTGTAGAACACCCCAAGCTTTGTTAAAATGGCTCCACTTTTTACAGCTTGCACATCAGAAAATGTTGTTTTATTCATATTTTTTCCAGTTTATTTCGCTGAGTTTAAAAAATGCAAGAGTACGATTGAAACATTAAAAATGATAACAAATATAGAATAAATATGGACTGATAGAAATGGCATAATAAGTAGTATAAAACGGGTACATTATTCTGAGTGGGTCAGGCCAGGAATGAATATGAATGATAATCATTTTGGAATGTTTGTGCTTTCTTTGTTAAATGCCATAATTTTATTATGCTTTTAGAAATTATTGCAGAACATTCCGGGGCTTGTCAACGTTCTTTCATTGTATAGCCTCAAATTTAAAAACTTGATAGAAACCGTGTCAATATCGGCACGTCTAAATGTGTCTGGGCCTTTAATAGTGGATTGCGGGATTCGTTGTTGTTTTTAATTCCAAAACCTTTTTTGGTGTTGGACCCACTTCAACTTTTATGTTTTGTGAAAGGAACACAACGTTGCATGCAGCTTATTATCAGTTTGGGCAATATGTGACTCCGAATCACGAGGAGAAGATTTTAGAAACCACAGCTACCTCAAGCCCAAGGCTCCTACATCTTAAGACTTTACTTAAGATTTCTGCATTCCATTCTCTCAGGTTGACTTTCACTTTAATTCCTTTACCCTTTTCACCCTTTAGAAACTTAAATGGAAGAAGTCCTGTCCCTTTTTAATACATTTCTTTAGAAAACTAAATCAAAGAATTCACTTTCCCTTTTCCCTCTTTTAGAAAGTTACTGGACTGGATAAAGGATTAGGCTTGTGGCCTGATCCAGCTTAGCCTAGTGCCTGATTTAACCCTGTCTTTGTCCAATCATAAGGAAACTTTTCTATAAAAGACTTTATTACACATTCATGTATGATGTATAAAAAGAATAAGGAAAGGGTTACATGTTGAGTTCAATTTAGGGACCTGTAGGTGGGTGGGTTATTGGAACTAAGCCAAAAACTTTTTAAAAGATGTAACAAAAAATGTATATAAACTTAGCATAGAAATATCAAATTTCATAATTGTTTGACCTTGATGAATTGTATATGAAGTACTACTAAATGTAAGGGTAAAGCTTAAAAGAAGACAAAGCATGAACACATACCAGTACCACAGAGCCTAAGGCGTTTTCCTTGAAGAATGTTTAACACATTTGTGAAGATTGCACTTTGGCCCTCTGTGTGGTTGTGTGGAATTATTTTGAGTAGGTGGCAAAAAAAGAACGTTAGTTCTTAGAATTGTTTGTTTTTAATATTGGTTTTATGAAACATGAATTCATTGAGGTATGCTTCCTGTGGCCATTTGAAGTTCACGTTTTGTAGTAGATGATGTGTCTGCTTGCTAGAACAAGAACAATCATGTTAGTGTTCCATACAAAAGAAAAATGAGTACGATAACATCATGAAATCAAATTAAATTTCTTAGAATTGTTTGTTTTTAATTTTTAGTAAATTATAATGCACTTTACTATATAAGCAACCTGTTGCATATTTTTGGTAGTTCTTTTGCTTGATAGAACAATCGGGTAAGTGTTTTATTCCAGCCAAAGCATCAGATCAAATCAAATTTCTTAGAAGTGTTTGGTTTTAATATTACTAATCATAAATGCATTTGTAATAAGCATCCTGTTACACTCACATACTCAAGTTCATGTCTGTTTGTAATTGCGTATTCACTTCCTAATTATAACAATCAAGACTGTGTTTTAATTTAAGATGTGTCAGGCAAAGGCATTAGAGCAAATTAAATTTCTTAGAAATGTTTTTTATTTTTTATTAGTAATTATAAATGCATTTTTAATTTTGAAGCATCCTGTTGGTGCCATACTAGAGTTCATTTCTGGGTACATAGCTTTGCATGATATATAACAATGAGGGCGGCACTAGTAATAGGTGAAGTTTAATCAACCTTGTACGCTTTTATTCTGGCATGAATAGAGTTACGTGAACACGCGATTACTCAGCCAATTTTTGCCTTGTAGCTATTTACCCATGGGTGTCGTGTACTTTTCTTTTCATGTAAAAAACCCTAAAATCTTCCACTAAATTTTTGCACAAGAAATTGTAATATTACCTGTCAAAATTTACTAACACAGTATGAAGTTCAATTACAAAATCAAGATTTGTTTGGAAACATTCAGCCCACATTGTAAAGGAAATTATATGTAAGTGTGTATAATGCTAGAACTACTTTACACTTTTTGGCTCTTTATATTTTCAAAATGGAAATAGAACACAGATTGTCTTCATTTGTCTTGATATGATATACTTTTGCATTTCATAACTTGACTACTCCATGTCAATAAGTTACGGAAGGTTTTTGGTAATTGGATTCAATTCTCATTCAGTCAAAAAACAATTGTTACCGTGGCAACTGAAAAGCCATAAATTACAACAGCTCAGTGTCATGATTTATGGCTTCAATTCACTCTGTTTATTTCCACCTGGACTGCATAGTAAACAAGCATTCTCACCTCATGGGTTGATCCACCGACCCAGATATTATTGCAAATGTTCATTGGATTATGCAAACAAGAAAAACGTCAGAAGGATGGGTGTTATGGCGTTCCTCATTGTCAAAAGAGAAACCATTTTTCTTTCCTTTGAAATCGGCTTGACTTTTCGAGTTAGAATCGCTCATGAGCACCCATGCTGAATGATTACAAATGGATTATAGAAAAATCATATTTTTTTCCTTTTAATTTTTAAAGGGACGCCAGCGGACATGGCTTGTCAATTCCTGTTTACATAGTGTCAGAAATATTCCACAAAGGATCTTGCTGTGTGATACCGGTTTACCGTGCAGATTACAAATAAAATGTCTGCCAAAGAGAAAGATATTCGTTCCTTTTAATCTTTAAAGGGACGTGGATTGTAAATAAAATGTCTGCAAAAGAGAAAGATATTTTGTTCATTTTAAACTTTAAAGGGACGAGTAGGGACGCGGATTGCCAATACCTATTACCATAGCATCAAAATAATAAAGGAATGTATTCTAAATATAAGTTTACCATTAAAATTAAAGAGAAATTTTTAATGAAAGAGAACAGTCATTATGTAGGGACGCAGATTGTCGGAAAAAATCATTCATATAAATAAAATAGAAAGAGAATTATTTAATTTTCATTTTTGAAAAGGATACCGAATGGCTTTTCCTACAGTATAATAAACTGCATGTTAAAAATGATTAATTACTGTAGATTTACTATGAAATTCTGAGAATGGAAAAGTAGTAGTATATTTTCACATTATCCAGTGGCATTATATTTCACAACAGATAGGGATTACGCACAGTAAAGTGGTTAGTTTATTTTGACTGATACTGTAAGGGTGGGAAAGATGCAGCATCACAACCATAACAGCGTGATGTGTCATGTGTCTCTGGTTCTCTCTACCTTTTATGGGCTGAAATATTAGAGCCAAATTATGAGGGTAAAAGGTGGCATACCTCAGTTAAGTTATGTAATTGATGTCAAGGTTTTGGGGCATTGAGTTTAATGTTTGTGTCACACGTAATGCAGTCTTTTAGTACAGATACAAACAAGAAGAACAACAACAACAACAACAAACATCAGCAGTGACAGACTTGGGTTTAACTTCTGTTCCTATACCCCCCCCCCCCCCCCCCCCCCCCACTCCTTTCTAACTTCTAATTATTATTTTTATTGTATTTTTTTTTTTTTTGGGGGGGGGTGAGGACCTTGCACAATTGATGCTTATTTTTAATTGACCAATCCTTACAAACAGATTGACGTACAGTTTACTTGATGACACATCTTTGGGGGATCTCAAGCCGTCAAGGTTATAAAAAATGCTTACAAATTCTGTTTCAACAGTGTTTCATTTGAATTGACCAATCAGAACGGTCGGACTCGATCAGCGAGACGTGACATTTGATTCTGAAATGCATCCTGCAGCTTCTGCCTTTGCCTTGGATTAAGTCTGCCCATTATCATCATCGCTACCAAATATGACAAATGACTATAAGAGATGACACCCTCTCCAAAGTTTACAGGCTTCTCTGGTCTAAAGGTTTTGATTTGAATTGACCAATCAGAACAGTCGGACTCGATCAGCAGGATGTGACATTTGATTCTGAAATGCATCCCGCTGCTTTTGCCTTGCAGCAAGCCTACCCAACCTCATCATCGCTACCAAATATGACGAGTTAAAAGAGAAGTGACACCTACTATACTGGCTACAGAAATACTCTGACTGTCACGTTTAGCCAAGGGAGACATCTTTCTGGGTCACGATTCTTGAATATGACACTTGATTTTTGGATGGATATTAGTTAGAAGGAAGACTGGAGTGAGGAGGTGCGTTTCTTGCTCAAAAATGTTATATGGTACTTTATATTATATGAAGCACTAGTCAAGCAGAAGTACAGAGACATGTTTCTAGTTCTTAACTATTGATATGACAACTGTTTCCTCCAAGCACAAACGCTTGCAGCAAGTCAGTGTTATTTTGGTGGAGTAGAAACTAAGGAGCTTGATTCACGCTTCTAGAGAGCATTACAAAGTTATTTCCTAATTCCGAAATTTCCGAGCACATATATTTGAAATAAATTATAACCCTTTTATTTACTGAAAGTGTGTGGAGGATCTCATGTCCTCAAACTCAAAGTATCATGCCAAAAATAAAAAAATAACATAAGAAAAAGAAATCGTTGTAATTGTAGGATTAGAAATGGAGGGTTCAAGTTTAAGTTTGTGCTTTCACTTGTCAGCGGCCTCCAACAGGTTGCATGTTGTGAACCACTACATCTGACATTCCATGCATTGACCCCTGACCCCCCAGGGTTGCCATTTGGCCTTTATTTCGGCCAGATTCCAGAAATCTGGCCGAATAAAATTTAGTTTGGCCGTGAAAAAAAATAACTTCACGGCCAAACAAATTTGGCCGAATTTTGGCCGTAAAAAGAAAATCTGGCCGTGAATTTTCATTTCTGGCCTTTTTCATAATTAAACAGAAAATATATCCTTACAACTATTTTAAAATGTAACAAAACTTGAAATAATGTGTACAACATTCCTATCATTTGCCATGCGCGCGAGCGAGAACGGGCCAAACATTTTGCAAGTGCAGTGCGCCAATGCTATTCACGCGCGCGTATGATATGTTTGGAGAGAATCCCGGACGATTCGTTCGCTCGATCTGGATGTACGGAGAGAGCGCGTTGATAGAAAGTAAAAACACGCGCTCTGGACAAATTAGTCTTGTTCGTAATTCAGACACATGAACAATGCGTTTTTGTATATATTTTTTCTGGAAACATATTTTTGTGAATTTGTTGATAGAGTGGACTACTAAAGGTGTTCATTTATAAGAATATTATTTTGGGGAGATAATGGTACCATAAACTCCCATACCCCTCTATTCACGTGACCAGCACGTACAAATTTGACATAACTATTTCTCTTAGACCTCCCTTGGCCATGACATCTATGTCAGACCCGAGTGTATTTTATATCCAAACTTGTTTTCCTTTTTTCTTCTAAATCTTGCCGTTTTCTTACTAAGATCTGTTAAATCAATATATCATAGGCATTATTTAAACATTGGGAATTGTATGACAGTGTGTCGAGAGCCTGACTTTTTAGAGATTTTGCATGGGGGTATACCTATATACTGCTTTTTTATGTATACAATTTGGCCGTGAAAGTTGGCCGTAAAAAAAAAAGTTTGGCCGAATTTGGCCGTGAAACGTAAAGAGTCTGGCCGTCAAGACTAGCCGCGATCTGGCAACCCTGTGACCCCCCTCGCAGCTACTACGCGCACCAAGACTAGGTGTAGGGATGCACCAATGAGTTTATTACAGACTGGGATATATTCGTATGTACCTGTAATGGGTTATTCATAGCTGAGTATTTAATTTGTTCAAAATATCTGTCAAATGGTGAAATGGTCTTGTGGCAGATTGTGAAATACTTTCTTTTCTTTTGCAATCTAATTTTAAGGACACTTCACTTATGGTCATGTGAATATGAGCGCATCTGTTGGAGATGTGCTGGTTGCTTCATACATGATCACGCCACAACACACATTTACCACAGTCAAAAAGTTCCTGAATACAGGCAGATTATATTTCTGAATGTTGCAACATTCATTTCATACTTCTTTATAAATGCAGTAAATTCCCCAATTACCAATACCAATTTTAAAAACAGGATGGAAATATGATAAAGAAAAATCCCTGTGTTATTAATGATATGATATATATATACTGGTACATTATTATCAGGGTAGGAAATAAATGGGGGCTGAGGGCGATTTTGCCCCCTGATTTTCAAAATAGCCCCCTGAAATCAGTAGGTAGCCCCTAAAATTACCATAGGGTATTATGTGAAAAATTGCTGAACATCCATCAGATTGGAAAAGTAGCCCCCTAAAATTAAAAATTAATTCCTGCATTGATTATTATGCCAATAATATGGGTGTTAAACCAGATCCAGCTTTAATTTCAAGGACGTTTTTTTTTGTCTCTTTTATTTTTAGGATCACGGACATTTTTTTCATAGTAGATCCATTGTCCGATTGATTCAATTTGCATTTTCCTCCTTCTTTGAATTTGAATGAAAACAACTGAAATTGATCTGACCTACAACATGCATAGCTTTCACTTCTCCTTTGAATTCGACTTTAAAAAAATGTGAAGTCATATCGTGTCAATTTGTAAATTTCTCAAGTCGGAATTCATCCTGGGGACAATTCATAATTTTGAAAAGTCTGACTTCCATCAGAGAAACGAGCCAGCCATCATGGGTGCATGCATGCATGTTTTAACCCATTCAGGACTGGTACCCTGAAAGTACTCTGGCTAGGGTCTATGGAGATTACATGTTATAGCAGAATCAATCAGTCCTGAATGGGTCAATTTTCTAGGGCCGGTATTGCGCCCCCAGGCAAACTTACAAACCTGAATTCCATCAGGAAAACAAAGTTGTCAGATGAATTCTGACATGAACATTTTTAAAAACCCAGGAAAATAAGCCTCCAGATTAATTCAAACAAGAGAATATATTACAAGGTGAAAAAATAGTAATTTGTGCCGAACAGGCGAACAGGGTGGGCAAAATGCGTCAAATTTGTGAGTGGAAGTAGACTGGCGGGAATGAATGTTGGTATGTTATACTGGGGAGCTGGGTCGGGAGCTGGGAATCCGGTGGAATTCCACAAGAAATTGAGGATTTTGTTTCAGAATGGAGTAAATGCCATTTTAAAACATTTTAAATCAAGGCTGCTACAAAAATGTAGATTTGTTTTTGTAGTTTTGCTATAAAAAACTCTTCAAATGTTTCCAGTGGTTTCTTTTTTAAAGATTTATGATCAACAATATAACAAACTTTTTTGGCAGCATTTTCTTTAAATTGCGAGCAGCTTCAATCACAAATATCCTAAAATTGAAGAAGAAAAAATAGTGATGTTGAGTTTTGCAACAAGAAACTCTTCAAATGTTTGCGGTGGTTTCTGGGCGGTTTCTCGTGACAGTCCACGCAGTCTAGTCACAGGTTTGTGACTGTGGTTGAGCCATTCCAGCTGAGATGTTAAACACACAACATTCATTTGTCCTTCCGAATCAGTCTCATGTTGCTAACCAGCTTCTCGGAAAAGGGTGTAAAGTAATATGATTGGTCAAATGGAGGATCAATGCTTCCTCTGTCAAATTAACATCAGACTAGTAAGAAAATGTTGGAAATTAATATGATTGGCCCAATGAAGGATGAATGCTTCCTCTGTCAAATTAACATAAGAAAATGTTGAGAAGTAATATGATTCGTCCAATGGAGGATAAATGAAACATCTGTCAAATTTGCATTAGTAAGAAAAGGTGAAAACAGATATAATTGGTCACATGTAGGTTGAATGATTCCTCGGTCAAATTGAGATTAGTAAGAAAAGGTGACAAGTACAGTAGTAAGTTAGGTGGCAAATAAAAGGGTGCTGTTTGATTTCTTGGTCAAATTTGCATTAGTAAGTAACATGTCCACACCTTTTTGAAATCAGAAAGAGAAAAGGAATGTCCTTCCGACTCAATTTCTGAGTAAAGGTGATACTGATAGAATGAAACTTCCTTTCAATCATGCTTGCTTGTGTTTCATGTGATGTTGTGTGTATGGTCATGGATAAGTGGCATCATTGTACTCTGAAAAGGATGGGCACACACAGTGAGTCATGGAAGAGAAGTACATGATGTATGCACTGTGAGCAATATGTGTAGTAGTAAAGTAAGTTATGGGGCCTATGCTAGTCTAGGCGAGAGGCCTAGTCTACAGTCTGTGGTCTATGCAATATGTTTGTCTGTTCCTACATTAGTGTGAGTGAATGTCTGTTCATTTGTTTGCCCAATATTTAGTACGATCTGGTGGATTTGAGACAGTTAAAACAAGAACTTTTTGGAGGTTATGAAATTACTTGAATGTATAATTCCAAACGCATGTATATCATCACCAAAACGATTTAATTTTGCTACATTATAGTATGACATGCACTTTCTAAACACCACAGTTAGAGTATTTTAGGGACCAGTCCTGAACAGGCTAATTGTGTTCCCTGTAAATGGTAAAAACAACCCCCCTATAAAAAAAACATTTCTACTTTTAATGTGCCCTGCATGCACAACCACCCTACCAGGCCCCTATGGGTACATTGACTGGACACATGGACGTGTTTACATGTCATTCAAGACATCCGTTCTCCTCTACCCAGACGGGCAAACACTTAGACCCTATTTGGGTCCTATACACAAGTATTTATACCCACCCCTCTGGCCTTCTCTTTCAGTACCCCCTTTCAGTCCTTATTCCATTTCTAATCTATACTTACTTATCTGTACTTGTTGTTTTGTTGAGACTGGGTCATTTGTGTTTAGCTTGCTAGCTGTAAAGTGGTTGAACTTGCATTAATTTATTTCTTACTCAATGTGTATCACTATGGTACACATATTGGAAATGCTCAGCTTTTATATTAAGTGAGTTACTCGATTTTGCAAATACCCAAAGAGTTAATACAGGGCCCACCAGGTTCCAGTAGGCAATGGGTTAATATGTTGACAATGCTTCATTCAATGTTGTCTTTAGAAGTGTTATTCCTTTCTTTTGTATACAACTATCAAACTGGTCTACTTCTGTTTAATTATCTTTCACTTTAAATATTTTATGCAATGTAATAACAAACGTAATTCTATTCTTGTCTTTTTGATATCTTTCCAGCAATAACAATGACAGTCCGCCCAGCAGCATGCTATCTCTGGACTTTGGTAGTCTCTCCACCAGTCTGAACCTTCCCGCATCGGCCACGAGGGATACGCCCTCCCCCACGGGCGAAGCCCCCTCCTGCAAGAGACTGTACATCATGGAAGGTCCCGTGCAGATATCCATCGGTCTACAACTCCAGTCCAGATACCTCATCTTAATGAACGACCTGCTCGTCATTGCTAAACAAAAGTAAGTTTTAGTTTAACTTTTATCAAAATATATGTATATATTTGAATAATATTGTAATTATATTGGGCAACTGGATTTTCTAACTAACTTTGACATAATCATTAATTCTTTTTTTTAATAAATACAGGTAGTTGATTTTTAGGCCAGAAAATGTTTGTTTCGGGCCATCAATAATTGAGAGAAAATCATTTTACTTGCCCGTTCGGGCCACTCACTACCACTACAAACAAAAACAAACGTTAAGTGTTACTCATTCATTACTCGTTGTCCTCTGTTTGTTCAGGTCGAGTACGTCCTTCAGACTCAAGCAGCGGTTGAGGGTGGGCGAGCTGTGGCTCAACACGTGCATCGAGGACGTCAGCGAAGTCATCAAGTCACATGACTGCGCCTTCGTCCTCGGCTGGCCGACCAACAACGTCGTCCTCCAGTTCGCCTCCACCCAAGAGAGGGAGCTGTGGTGGCAGAGCCTTAGCAAGTAAGCAACAAACAAAACAAAACAGTAGTCCAATCAAACCTGCTCTAGCGATCTATAAAGACCACTAGTTTGTGTCCCTTGAAAGCTGTTGAAATGTTCAATACCCTGTCTATAAAGGCCACCTGCTTGTGAAGACCACTAGTTATGTATCCCTTTCGCAGTCTTCTCATACCATTTGACTGTATCAACCTTCTATTTCCCTTTTTTCTAACATTTAACGATTAAGATATATGCTATTTTGTATCTTGTAATCAGTATTTGAATGCAGGGACTTAACACCCACAGTACCTTGTTATACATGTACATGTATGTAAATGACTGTGGAGATAACACACATGTAACATGCCTCTAGTAGTGAAAAACAAACTTATATCATATGGATTTTTTGAAGAAGTTGACTGAAAACGAGGCCATATCGCCCCACCTGATTTCTTGCAACTTCCGCCAAAGTAGCGGCAAATCCTTCTCAAATTCTGACTCTAATATAAAGTTAATCCTTCTCAATTCTGACTCAAATTGGGAAAATGTGTTCCGCACATCTAAAGGGAATTGATAATACCCTTGACTTATTTCAACCTCACACGGAGAAGCTCTCTAATATCTAAAATGTCATGAAAATTAGATTCATATTGCCGCGGGTTTGAACTATGTTTGAAAGATGAAAGTTTAGGTAAGGAACTATTATTACTATATATTATACATAATGTTCTTCTCCGATGAACATGTTTACTGCCATGCTCATGTTCAGGATTAAATTGTGTCTATCTTTTAAGAACAGACGATCTACTGTGCAAGAATATTGCTTAATTTTTTTGTTTCTTCATGTGCCATTTACAGGTCAAATATTCATTTTTTTTTTTTTTTGTAGCTGTAGGTTTTATGTATTACACTGTGATGAGAATCAAAAACACTTGTATGGCTCCATTTATCTCTTTGAAATATTGAAATGCGCTAGCTCCTCCGATCGTCATAGACAGCACATTTGCTTGAAAAGATATCATTTTTATTATTTTAATGTAGAAAGTCAAATGTGTATTAATATTTTGTTTTTCTATTTTTAGGCACATAGAGCAGATGAGGAAGGAGGATGAAGGGAAGTCAGTCCAGGTCAGAGTCCTCAACAGAGATACAGAGTACTCAGCATTTCCGGTAAGCAAATCACTCTCTGTTGCTATGTTAGGCAATCGCTTCATGTTGCTATGTTAGGCAAATCACTTCCTGTTGCTATATCAGGTAAACCAGTTGATGTTGTTATGTTGGGCAAATCACTTTCTGTCACTATGTTCGGCAAATCACTCTCTATTGCCATGTTAGGTAAATCCCTTCATGTTGCTATGTCATGCAAATGATACCTTTTTGAACAATTAATTACACTCTTGCCTGCAAGAAAGGCAAGGCCATCGCCCCCCTCCATAATGTAAACAGATATCCCTTGTTTTATGAAGAGAAATTAATCAAATACATGATGGTTTAATTCGCAAGTGGATAGTTACAGTAGCTAGGGAGCTTGGTAAATGCCATATCATATCATGACATATGATACATGTAGTGTAGCTGTAGGAACTTCTGATAAGAGTGAACCGTTCAAAAAGTATAGCTGTTTTTCATCATATTCGTATTGGCATGACTTTCTTTCTGCAAGGTGTATCACATCTCATGCCCTCAGCTAGGGTGCTACCCTGTACTCAGGTGTATCATGGTTGTTATGCTTCTCAATATTTCAAACTCTTCTCCCCCACTCAAATTTCAGTCTATATTCCCTTTCTCTCATAATGCCTTCTCTTCTTTCTTGTATAATTTGCCTTCTTTTCTTTCTTGTATAATTTGTCTTCTTTTCTTTCTAGTATATCTTTTCTTCTTTTCTTAGGTGGCATGTGCACATCTTTTCTCTCTCTCTCATATTTTCATATTTTTTTGTTTTGTTCATATACTTTCGCTCATATTTTCTCCCTCATCCTTATTTCCACATCTTCTTGGACTCCAGTCCGTAGATTATTTCCTGGTATGTGTAGGTGTTTTGATAGGCTTCAAAATATTTTTTTTTTTGTCCAGCCTCGATCTGATTTTGAATTCATCCTTTTGTTTCTCCATGGCTTTATCCCTATCTTTTTCTTTCACCTTCTTATTTTCATTTTCTCTCCTATTTTTGTCTTTTCTCTCAGTTCATATTTTCATTTTCTCAGACTTTGATCCTCAGGTTATATCCCTGGGGTATTTAGATCTATTTTTGAAAGATCGTTTGTTATTCATCTCTCCCACACCCCTGCCCGTGGCTGTGAATGAATGGATGAAAGAAAATAGATAGAATCTCACCCCAATCTGACATGTGGCCATGGAATATGAGTGTATCAATGAATGAATGAAAATATAAGACAATCCCTCTCCATTTTTGACATGTGGTTATAATGGAATATGAGTGTAACAATGAACAAACTATTGTTTGTATAACCTCTAGGCCCTTTCCTGAACATATACAATAAACGCGTGGAATAAGAAAGCAACAGATGGCACTATACCGTATTAGAAATTTGGTTCTTTTATTTTAAAGATTGTAATTTTGTTGTCACTTGAAAGGGATCATTGAACTAGATCACTTAACAACACTGAGCAAGCACATTTAGAAGGTTTTTATTTTCCCTTTAAAAAAACACTGATCAATGTTGAACCCTAGCTGTAAAGAAGAAAGTAATGAGAATTTTAATTCATTGTACTTGTAAATATCAAACAAAACTGTATTGATGTTTCTAACTACTTGTAAGTGTAAGGAGTAAATTCAGGACCATGTTTTGTACGAGTGTAAAGCTGAATTGTGGAGAAGCTTTTCAAATTGAGGCGAAGGATAAACTTCAGAAACATTTTCTTTTTTATCAAAGTGGTTTTACGGATGACAGCTTGAACTCTTGGACTGTCCCACACTTCCTTCCTCTCATCAATTAGAGCGCCCTCCCCCAAACCCCGCTCCGCAGACCCTCGCTCCGCAGACCCCCGCTCAATTCAACACTTCCTGTCACTAGGGCCCCCTCGCACAAACACTCTTTGATCTAGCTCAGATGATTCGCAACTACACTTTTGACCAATCAGAATCAAGATTTTATGGATGTTGCAGTTGGATTGCATGTTCTGTGTTACTGACCCTATATGTGATTAATCCTTCAGAAACCCCCTTGCACAAACCATCTTTCATTAATCTTTAGACCAATTGGAATTGAATTTTCTTATGCTTTTGTGTCTTTGCAGTTCGATCATATTTTTGTGTCACTGACCCTAGAAGTGATTAATCCTTCAGAAACCCCCATCAAATGTATTAATGATGCTATACACACCACCTGATGACCGTCATGGAGAGAGAGGGGAAGAGATGGAGAGATAGAGGAAGAGAAATATATCAAAACAATAGGGAATAAAGAGAGATAAAGAGTGGGAGAGAGAGGATAGAAATAAAAAGATAAAAATGAAGAGAGGTTGTGAAAGGAAAGAAGGAAAATAGTTAGGGAGATAGGTAAAGAAAGATCAAGCGAAATACATACACTAGTGTACTCACAAGTAAAGGGCAGGTTGTTGCGTAGGAGTGCATCAAAGGCTGCATTGCCGGGGGGAAATCGCAGTCAAAATTGTGACTTTTGGAAGGGGTGATGTCATATTTGATGATTATCTTTATTTCCGCTATTGCGTGATGGGAAAGAAAGAGAGAGGGAATTAATACGGGCCGGTGAGATGAGAAGGCTGGCCGTGTCGGGGGAAACCTGTTCGGTTAAAAGTTAAAACAAACTTGTGCGCTGCTGAATTCATTTTACTTTCTAGTGTATCTACCATTAGAGGCAGAAGCTGTATGTAGATTTGGCTGGAAACTTTACAATTGCTGTTCGGATTTATTTTGTTTAAAATATTAATAAGGATTACTTTTTGATCAGTTTCTTTGGATTTATTTGTGCCAGTGGACATTTTGACTCTGAAATGGATATTTACACTATGCTATCTGCTTTAGGCAAGTTGTCCATTTTTTTCTTAGATTCCATGTACGTGGTCAGCTCTCTTCCTTGAGTTTATTTCAAGACATCTCTACATGCACCATTTTTTACCATATTTCAAAAGTAACATATTGCATTAATAATTGCTCAGTTTTTTTAAGCAGAGATGTAAATGTTTCCTAATTTAAAAGTTATGTTGTTATTTCTTCTCTACAGTCCAAGACGCTACAGGTCGGAAGCAGCCAACGATCCAGTGACCTGCTTGATATGGCCATACAGGAGTTTGGTATTCCAGTAGAAACGAGATCGGAGTACCAGCTCTGGGTGCAGTCGGGCAGGGAAGAGCAGCTATACCCACTCATTGGTAAGTTCCACAATTTCTTCTTGTCATTTGATCATTTTACTCTGAATCCTGAAAGCCGTTCAGTATTTTTACACCACTTTATAACCCTTTGTAAATGTAATGAAGCGCCTGTGATCCACATTTTAAAAAAACATTCTCTCCTCTTCTTTGACAACTTATAACTTCAAGAAAGAGCTTTAAAATTGTAAAGGTGGTTATTAGTATTTAAGTTTCCCAGCTAGCAGAGCGTGCACGTAAGAAGTAAGATGTGATGTTAACGCTTTTATGGTCAGGTAAATTGTATCAAGACAGTTACTTATATATTATCACTTTTGATAACTTTGCATAAACTGCACAATGAAAGAGGAAGTTAGATTACATCAACCCTCTAATCAGCGAGTTTTGTAGATTACTTATTTACAGCAAATGAATAGTATGATGTGTGTAAGAATGTGATTGCACCGAATGTCTCTAACCATGTCATCTCTTTGGGGGTGTGCTTCTTTTTTTCCAGGTCACGAGTATCCCTACGCAATCAAGATGAGTCACATCCGGGACGCCCAGGACAAGCCCAGCGACATGGTCTTCACGTCGGAGATGGACCATCTATCATCCGCCGAGAACGAGCTGCGGGAACACCAGTGTCAGTTCATCGTTAGGAGGAGGGGCAAGACCACGTCTGGTATCAGCTTAGGTATGTGTGCACCATTGTCTGTTTGTCTATCTGTCAGTATGTTTGTGTGTTTGAATGACTTTGGCAATTCTTGGGCTCTCAAAGTTGGGCCATCTATTGTCCGTGGAAAATTAGCTGCGAGAACACCAGTGTCAGTCCATTAAGTTTTTCACAGCTCTTTTGTTCCTCTATCAACATACATATAATGCGCCGTTAAGCGTTCAGTTCATTCTTGCGTCTAAAATGTAACTCTGATGAGTGCAAGACGTAAAGCTGAAGTACATGTATGTCTCTGTTCAAAGCAATTTTGTTGGTAGTACTAAACGTTTATGTTTGATTACCTCTTTATTTTCTGCAGACACGTCAGCCATCCAGCGCAGACTGAGGAAGGGCAGGAAGTCACCGTTCAAGCTATCCTTCAAGAGAAGCATCTCAAACAAGGAGGGAAACTCCCCTGGAACATCACCCCTCTCACCTCATGCAAGGTAAGATACCCTTACTTTTACCAGTAGCACCCTTTTCCCTACTAGATTTTGCCATTCCCATGGAGTTAATACCGGATCTACCAGGTTCACGTAGGTAAGTATCTTCGGAATCAGTCGATCCTAAAGATACTTGGGGCTATTAAAGTTCTATGAAATATTCATGATGTGCCCACATCAAATAGTCTTGGAAGGATTAAAGGAATATTTAGTCCAATAAGACCATTACGTTAATCCTTGGTGAAAAGTATCTCAAACATTATCCATACCCCACTCCCGAATGGTAATTTGGCTATAATAAGGGATTAAGGCCTGAGGAAAAAAAATGATATTCTTTCATGTCACTGTTGGGTAAGTTGGTCTAGTATCTAAGGACCATTGTCACATCTATATCTTACACATTATTTCTTTCATCCTTGTGCAGGTTATTTGGTCTTCCGTTGAGTATGGTCTGCCCGGAACACACCCTTCCCAAACCCATCCTGGAGCTAATGACCATCCTCTACCACCAGGCGCCCTTCGCTACCGGCGTCTTCAGGAAGTCGGCCAACGCCAGGGTGTGCAGGGAACTAAAGGAGGCCCTCGATGGTGGCGAGCAGTGCAGTCTGGACGATGTGTCCGTCCACGTCGCCGCCTCCGTACTCAAGGTATGACATCTAAAACAACCAAAATTATAGTAATGTTCAAAATACCGGCTCACTAACACATTCAAATTTATTTGTTTCTGATAAATACAATTCAATGCTTGGAATTTACCGTCCATGCATTAGTTGTTGCTATGTTGGCAGTTCTCGGGCAAGCTTTTTGGTTGCCAGGAGCAACCTTTGTTGATGGGATATTCATCAAATTTGAATATGTTTGATAGCAAACTAGTTTATTTGTGTAATGCCTAATTAGTGACTAACCGCACAGTGTATTATGTTTGAAGCATATTATTTAAAATATTAGCTTGCATTTTAATGCGTTTCAGGTTGCGTCATATATAATGGGATGATTACATGAGTTTCAACTACTTTGTGAATTGGTTGCTTCTGTCAATACAAGTATCCATTTCACCTTGGAGAGCCTTAGTTATCACAACTACGTAGTTACAACTCTTATATTGATATACACGTAGGAGGGAGTGCGCAGTTTGCATTGCTGCAATGCATATATCCTGCCACGCATTTCCCCACCGTCCGTCCCCCTTATTTTCCCCGTATTCATTTCGCAAATTAATTAGGCCGTCTGTAATGCAGGAAATCGCAGCAGGTTTTGAGGGTACATCCGTCTTTGATTTCAGAGTGGTCAATGATGAATTGACCACTGGTGAATCATAGGTGGTCCCCAGATTAACTGGGCATTGTGTCTAGGGCTGAAATACGCAGCATGTAATGTAATGTACTGATTTCGATCTCTGTTACCTCGTTATGATACATGATATAATTGATTTGGTCATTGTGAATGACTAAAAAAAAACATGACCTGTCAAATACATCGGATCAGTCAATGATGCAATGACCACGAATGATTCATATAGGGTCCCCAAATTAATGGTCATTGTCCAAGCCACTATTTCTGTCTAGGGCCTAAATATGCAGTGATGAAATGTACTGATTTCCGATCACTGTTAATACCTTGTTACGATACATGATATAATTGATTTTGTCATTGTGAATCACTCAACAACAAAATGACTTGTCAAGTTGCAAGATTGTTTCAGATGAAAAGAAATATTTAAAATTGTCTTCAATACAAATGTATATCACTAATAAATTGTATAAATTTGTATTTCTTTTCCCAGGAATTCCTGCGATGTCTACCCGACAGCTTGCTCGTGTGTAGCCAGTGTGACGACTGGATCACTGCCTGTGACATCCCAGATACAGAAGACAAGATCAGTGCTATCAGAATGTAAGTAAAACATAGATGCTCAAGGAATTAGTTGTTGGCTTTCAATTGCTTTCGTCACAGCTTTCGTGATGCAAACGCACACATTTCATAGAATTTTAGCCTCTCAAAACAAATTGAATGGAATATGTCTGCATATATTTCTGCAGATATCTCAGTATAATTGAACTCATTACTTGTGTGAGTATATATATATATATAGTTAATGATTATGTTGATGTATGTATATATAATATATTCTTATTAAGACTCATGGATGAGAACAACCTAGCTGCAGTCTATGAAGGAACTGGACCAGAATCAATGTCTAAACCCATATTATTTTCTCTCCTTACAGCTTACTGGAACCACTCCTAGAAATCAACACGATGTTGCTGCGCCACCTGTTCAACGTGTTGCACTACGTGTCGCTACACCAGGACGAGAATAACATGACAAGCTACAACCTGGCTGTGTGTATTACACCGAGCATCCTGTGGCCGCCTGCTAACGCCATCCCCCAAACACAGGTCAGTTGACATTTGATTGTCTTTTCCTCCTGTTCATTTTTACTTTTTCATATAAAGTTTGTTTTCTTTGTTGTTCATTGTTGTTCCCATAATTCTCCTTCTCATATTGATTTTTTTTAAATATTTTAGAATGTTTCTTTTGTATATCAACCAACTGTTTAATCATCTCATCTTCTGTTTTTATTGTGCCGATGTAATTTTCATGGAAAATCTTTTTATACACATGGCTCGATGAGGGGATACTAAGTACGAATAATTTATTACTTGGCACTCTTGCCTCTTTTAATAGTTTTGCTAACGAGTGTTTCTTACTTTGCTCTTCCCTGCAGGCCATGGCAACCAAGAAGCTGCCTCACGTCATCGAGTTCATGATCGAAAATGTCAAGGATATATTCGATGAGGAAGTCCTTACTCTCTTTGGTGATCCACCTGTCCACATCCCAGAGCACCGTCGCCATGACAGCAGCGGGGATTCGGACTCCATGAACGAGGTGTCGCCGTTCATCAAGCGAGACGACTCCTCGCTGGACAGTATCGAGAAGGAGTTCTTTGCCAACGATAGCGAGCATGATCATGTGGGCGCTCACAAGTGGCATTATGGCGGCACGCCAGTGCTGTCGCCCTCAACGTTGAGCCGCGATTCGGGCATCACGTCGAGCGATAACCAGTTGTACCCCGATTCGGACAATACCGATACGACAGACTCTGGTATGGACTCTAAGGAGAAACTGACCACAGTGGCAAGCGCGCCAAACATTAGAGCTCCGAAATCTTCATCTCAGTTCAGCAGCACGGACGATTTGTTCTGGAGGCAGAGGAGGATATCGGAACCCTCTGCCGTCTCCAAGGAGACAGTGCGGAGCCGTATCAATCAGCTGTCGGGGTCATCGAACAATACCGCGGACAATAGTCCTGACGCGTCCGATCACGAGTACACGCTGAGCGAAGACACCTTGAAGCTTATCAAAGACTTGAACAAGGAGTGTTCCTCCAAGCTCCTGAATGCCATGCTGCCCGAGGACATGCAGTCACGCTCCAGGAGGTCCAGTGATAATGGTGCTAGTCTGATTCAAGACAAAAGACTTGATGTGGGTGGGGTGCAGGGAGTCAGCTCCATGCCTACCACTCCCACGGAGGAAGACGCAGCCCTCCCAGGCATGCGCAGACAGTCCGTTCCTTCCACCGGCTCAGCGTCGCCACCCTTCCCTCGTCGCCTGACGTCCAGCAGACAGAGCGCATCATCGATGTCCTCATCATCCTCGGAAAGAATGAGTGATGCGCAGTCGTCCAGCTCTTCCGAGAGATTGCACTCCTCCAAGCTGGGTATGAAGCCTCATAGGACTGATATCGACATGGCTAAGACCATGCAGGCAGCTAGCTCCAACCAGCCTCCCATGAGGCCTAACGTGGGCCAGCAGGGTTTTCAGCCATCATTCAAGAAAATGTTCATGAACTCTGATACGCGAGGGCTCCCGTCAAGACCCTCAGCGGTCGCACCTCACCTCACCTCGCCGAGGAGTCAAAGTCAGAACACGCGGCCCTCTCTCACCAAGGACGCCGTCCCCCCAAGGGAATTCTTCCCCAAAGATGCAACAACTCGCGCCCCCCTCTCCCAAAGCCCCCGAGGGCTTGCCACTCACAAGGAACATTCAGAGAGGACGCCCTCCCCCATGAAACGCAATATCAGCAGTCCCACTATCCAAGGAGGACAGAATGTCAAGCAACGTGTCGCTAAAACCAACTCTGACTCGTCCTCCGTGTCCTCCACATCCTCCCAATCACGCACAACTCCTCCCACGTACCAGGAAGCTATGAACCGCAGAGCCCTGCTGCAGCATCACTCACAGAACCTTGACACTGAGACCACCCCTCCTAGCAATGACCAGAGTCCTCGTAGGCGCTCTGCAGACGGTGTCAACAAGCATCGCTATGACGACCGTCCTGCAAAGGGCAAGCGACATCCTGTGGCTGGAGGAATCATCTTCCTCGGCCCCGATACAGACTCTAGCGAGGAGGAGGGTGAGTTTAGAGCGGGAAGTGGGTATGCAAACGGACCCTCAAAGAATCGCGGGGTTAGACGCACATCGAGCGATAGCGTAACAACAAACCGTAAGAACTCTTCGTCGTCAACCTCTGTTCAGCGAAGCAGTAGCGATACGACGACAAAACCCGCAGGTAACGAGGTGCGGACCAAGCACCAGCAGCGAAATCAGGAGAATGTGCGTCGCTCCAGTCAGCCGTCGCCAAGGAGGAGGCATCACAATGGTGACGTGCCTCGCAGACCAGCGCCTAGCAGCAACGGAAGCCACGGGAACCATGTTAGCCATGGTAATCACACCAGGGGGCGGTTAGCAGACTCCACCAAAGCTACCACAGACTCTAGCACCGCCCCTGGCCGTACCGCCTTCCACTTCCCCTTCCCAGACCCCCGTGCTGAGCCCCCCTCCTCCCCCGTCGTCTCTCCGCGGTCTAAACCCGCCCCCATCGACCCGAGGAACGGACTCAAGAAGGGGCGTGAGGGTGAGGCGGTGGTGCACAGAGAATGGCAGAGGAGAAAAGCACCTGTCAGTTTGAGCAAAGACTTCAGTAAGGTCACCGCGGAGGACCTGGAGAAAATTGACTACACGGATGAATCGTATGTGTAAAATGGAGAGAAGTGATATGCATGTACAGACAATTATCTTGTTCAAGATGACATGCGGTCTGAGTACCTTCTCCATATCACTTTCAACCAAACGCAACATGAATAAATATATACTTTCATGCTACAGACGATCTCATGTAAAGGGGAGATGCACGTACGGACATATATTTTATATGGCACTTGCTTCAACGAACTACAGGCGAATCTTATTTTTTGGATTACATGTTTGTACAGACAAATCTTTCATATAAGATGACATGCATGTTATATATTATGAACTGTGTGTATCCAATGGATAGTCA
Organism: Echinarachnius parma; assembly: GCA_037951105.1. Classification (NCBI taxonomy): domain Eukaryota; kingdom Metazoa; phylum Echinodermata; class Echinoidea; order Clypeasteroida; family Echinarachniidae; genus Echinarachnius; species Echinarachnius parma. The sequence continues at coordinate 187,041 of JBAMJV010000324.1, read as the reverse complement.
CGTACGTGTGTGTTATCATATGTTATATTGTACTCTTGTGTTATAAACTGTACAAATGCATACAGTGTGTATAATTGTATATGAAGTTATTGTGGAGGTATGAACATACTTCCAGCTTTGTTCTCCGATATGTCTTATGTTAATTTGTTGAAAGAATAACTCACAACCTTATGTATTCAGGCGGCACAGTTGTGCTATATGCCCTATATTTGTCTATTAAGTTTATGTACAGATTTATAGGAAAAAGAATGTATTTCACCGTTTGTCATTTCTGTTTAATATTGAAATTGTATTTTTGTTAACTACTTGATGCACTTTATGTGAAGTAATTTAGAGACATGCATTGTCCAATTCGTACTCAACATTTCGATAGCTTACACCTTGTATCTTGAGTTTTATTCACATATATTTCCTTTAAAAACTCATTGTACAGTGTATCTTCCATCGACTGGTCTTCAACCATATATTGAATCCTTCCTTCAACATAGTTTTGTATGTTATTTTCACCGTTCCTTCTTCCCAATTAGGGTAATCTTGTTAACCCCTTGCCTACGGGAACCTGGTGGACTATATGAGAAGTCTGTCGGGATTTCAGAATCTAGATATTGGGTTATTAAAGTAAACCTGCATGTATCCATTCGCTATTATATTAAATGCAGCTGATATTAGGAGTGTATGTTTGTGAATGGTATACAGTAGGGGAAGAATCGTCTGTGACAAGAAGGGAAAAATAACCGACGTAGAAACGACGCAAGCTATCTCAGACAAGATTTATAAAGTGTGCTATGAGTGACATGTGTTATCGGCTGACAGGAGCTAGCTACATTAGTTGACTTCGATATTTTTGAGATGGTGACGTGACGACTAACGGAGAAAGGAGGATATTTATGTCTGTTCTAGTTCACTCACCTTGCTAAATGTTTAAGGATCGTTAAAGAGAGAGCTAAACAATAATAAGAAGATTTAACAAAACAAAAAATTAATTTTTAAAATTAAATACAGGCTTACAACACAGCCGTAAATTCCTGTCTTAACTCCATTCAAACACCCATGATAGATATTTTGTTTATTATTTTGTTGTCTAAAAACCTTAACAGATTTGTTTTTCCTAGAAGTATCCCTCAAGATGTAGAGAGAGGGGGACATTAAGTCATAAATCTACCTCTGTAACGTTATTATAACTGAAATGTGATTTGCATGGTGCAAGATCTGTTGTAAGAGTCAAAAGGTCAACTGAATTTTGTTCTTAAGTGAAATCATAATGTCTGTATGAGACGATTTTCAGTAGGTCATTTTGTTTAATTGTAGTAATTGTGAAAAAGCCTGCACAGAAAATTTACTTTTAGTACATCAAAGTCGGTTTTCGAAACTTGCAAACCAGCCCACTTTGTGTAGAGGAACGCACCAATGGACAAGGTTCTGATGTATGGAACTTTACACTTCTATGCTACTACTTCATTGCGCAATGTTTGAACCAATTTCTCCAATCAGTGTTTATTTGTGTTTTGTGGGTATTGTTTCAAGAGATTTATAAATTATATTATGAAACAAAATTGAGTCTTTTCATTTTTGAAAAGAAATAATGGTTTTCAAGAAATGTTATCCTTTTAAAAAAAATACCCATAATCAGTGTAAGCAGATGAAATCTAGTGATGATAGCGAAGCTATGAGATTTACATGTCAAATTAATGTTTCTTTGTTTACGTAAATTGTTGTTGATTTTCAAGTAATTGTTATAAAATAAACAACTCTTCACACAGGTGAGCAATATTGGGCCATATTTGCATACAAATAAAGCAAATTGCTTTTATTAGTCCGGCTCTTGCTCAGAGATACTGTATAAAGCTTATTACCATTACCAACTTTTCTGATTCCGCAGTCATTTGCCATTTTATAGCTACATCACTTTGGTTGATCCGTCGCACTTATCCCTAACTTGGTTGTTATCATTTAGGTTTGTGTGAGGTTGATACAGCATCTGACTCACTAGCATGAGCATTGACAAGGGTTTCAGGAAAGGACCGCCATCATAAGAGCTTCTAGCGCCATAGTGGTCAAAGCACCGGTCAAGCAATTCAGTTTGATTCCTGTGGAAGCCAATTTCTTTTTATGCTCTTTTTTTTCCATTTATTTGAACATTTTTCTGGTCTGAGCAATTTGATTTGATTCCTGTGGAAGCCCATTTTCTTTGCTCTTCGTCATTTATTTGAACATTTCTTCTGCTCAGTTTTCTAATGTTTAAATTGATTTATTGGTAGTGACGAATAGGAGGTCACCCCCCAAGCAAGAGCCTATCGATTTAAAGTGTTGTTTTATTTGTATGCATGCATACAGTCCCATTGTGACATTGAACAGGTCTTTGTTCAGAAGCAGTGATTGATATCCCCTCTCAGTGCCATGTGCAAATGCTATACAGTCAAACCTGTCTTAGTGGCCACCTGTCTATAGCAGCCAACCTGCCTATAGTGGCCACCAAAAGTGATCCCATGTGGTGAATAACAATGCTATGGAACCTGTCTGTAGAGGTCATCTGTCTACAGTGGCCACTTTTCTTGTTTGTTGTTTCCCTTAGGTGGTCTCTATACACAGGTTTGACTGTATTACATTGGAGCCTCCGTATAACATGGAAGCTTGGGACCATGAAGACTACCTTGTTATATTACATATCTTGTTATATCACATATCTTGTTATATCAGGATTTTTTAAAAAGAAGAGGAATATAAAGAGCTTGGACTAGTTAACTTCCCTTGATATAAGAGGGTTTTGTTATATCAGAGCTCTTTATAATGAGGTTCCACTGTACCACTGTAATGGTGTTATGTACTATTGGTGCTCCGAGGGGTATAAAATAAGAATTATGTGTTAATTGGTTGGAAAGAAAGTATTTTTTAAGGTCACAACTACATGTATACTGTATAATTGCATGATTTAAATTTTATTTAATTTGAAAGATATTTAATTGAATTATTTTTTGACAAAACTGTTGGTTTTTTTCCCTTCATGTTTATTTTATATTTCCTTATATTTTTGTTAAGGACTCAATTGAAACACAATTAATTATTGGATTTGAATTTAGATGAAAATCATTTGATTGGCATTTTGAAGCAGTTATCAAAATCAGAATTATGAATTAAAAATATTTTCAGTGATTTTTTTTTGCTGCTCATAAGACTTGTTAAAAACTGTATATTGAATTTATATATTTTAATGACAACTGCTTATTCCCAATTTGTTTCTTTCATGTTTAAAATATGCCTTACCAGGAGAGACATGTAAAAACAATTTTCTTTCAAAATCACTGTTTTGTTGATTTTAATCATTTTAATTTTCTACAAAATAACTCACTAAAATTAATTCTTTTGATATATGTTCACAAGTGCAGATTGAACTTCTTCTTTTTTTTTTTAGACATGGGCATATTTAAAAAAACAAAATATATGGAGCCTTTTTTGACTTGCCTAAATCTCTTAATGCTTCAGTTTTTTTATCAAATCTACTAATCTCTTTAACATCTTTGATTGTACTATATAATTGTTTTTCTTTATCATGAGACAAAAAAAAAACCTGAACATATAAACCACCCGTTAATCGAATCTTGAAAAACATGTACGCAATATTTTTTGACTGAGTAAGCATGCAAATTTTGTACAAAAAAAGATATGTCTTTGATATTATCATGTAATCAGCATGGCTTTAATATATCAATATAATTTGTTGACAATTTGTTTTTTAAATTGTTTTAAAATGTTTTAATCATGTGGTAGGAATGTTGACTTGATTTATACAAGTCATCATTTGATATTGAACCTATAAAAACATATTTGTACAATACAAGTTGTATAGTGTTCATGTGTACAAAACTACAAAACCTATTGAATGAAATGTACTTGTGTAGAACGTGTCCCCCTCTTTTGTGTATAGAACCTTTTTTGTAAATGTACATGACTACCACACACGGTGGTGTGTTAATGTCTATTATGAAGTATTTTGTACAGATTTCAAATGCCACAAGTTATGCCAGTATTTTATTCACATATTTATGCAAAAATAATAATAATAAAAAAAAACATTCATTGACAAATATACAGCTAATTTGTTTCCTTGTTCTTTTTTTTATTTGTAAGTGAAATTTATATGGTGGATGGAGATTCAGATTTGTGCTACTGATGAGGCTTGTAAAATTGCGATGTAACGTGACACGACGTGATGTAATGTGACTTGGCGAGATGTGATGTGATGCAACATGTGATGTGATGCGACATGATGTGATGTGATTGTTTGATATGATGTAATAATGACTGGGTGAGATCTGGTTTGATGGGATGTGATGGCTCCATGTACAAATGCCAGTGGAAAAAATGCAAGAGGTACAAAACAAAAATGCCAGTGGAAAATAATGCCAGAGGTAAAAATGTTGGCGACAAAAAAGCCAGAGGTAAAAATGCCATTGGTAAAAATGTCATTGACAAAAATGCCAGAGGTAAAAATGCCAGTGGTAAAAATATCAGTGACAAAAATGCCTATTGAATCTACTTTTGGAGACTGAGACTACATAATAAAGCTTTATATAGAGCTTGGGGGGGGGGGCAATGTGCCCTAACCATATTTCCAATCACTTCTTCCACATTTTGTTTTATTTGTTTAATTTTCACTAATATGTTGACTTTCCATAAAATCTGAATACAAAAATAATAAATAAAATTTGAATGGATTGGCCAATTCCAGTTGCCTTGATAACCATAAAGTGAAGAGCATGTTTTTCATTATTTCTCTTTTTAAACAGGTGAAATGTTGTCTGTCTTTAGACAAAATGGTGCAAAACAATGAACATATATGAATTATAACAAATACAGTTTGTATATATTTGTATGATATTTTTGTCAGTGGTAAAAAATAATAATGGGGATTTCAATGATGTCGACAACCACTTTGACAAAAAAAAAATCCACTTTTGTTTAAGGTTTACAGGGTCAAAATTGAAGAAAGAACGTACACGTGTTACAATGTACTGTAATTTGCTAACTGGCATTTTTACCTCTGTCATTTCCTCCATTATTTCCTCTGGCATTTTTACCGGACACCTAGATGGCATGGAAGACTTTCAACTGTGTACACGTTAATGCAATGAGTTAATTAGCAAATATCACTTAGAATTGTCGCCTATTAGTCGGTCATATGACATTAATTTACCAGTGATGATCATACATCACTCAGTTGACAGATTATATCACAGAGATACATATGTTATCAAACCTTAATTAGTTTTTGCAAATGTCAACAAAGTTAATAGATCTCGTTAACCCTTCGGATTGGTTCCACTAGTTGAGTGGCATATTCTATGTTTTCTAAATCTGTTTTAATGTTTAACTGTTACAGTACACTTTGTGTTATATTTGTAAATTATTGGGGGTATATATATCCATATGGTGCTTTGCCACTGCCAATTAAAGATCAATTACATAATGCACTCACTTGTAAGAGGGTTAAACCGTTAGTACACTGTTTGTGTTATCAAATCTAAATTCAATAAATCCAAGTTCATTATAACTTGTTGACTAATGAAGATTACAAATGCAATTGTATGCAAATTAGTTCACATGATCATGTCACATGGCTGCAATTCACCCAGTTAGGGCCACTAGGATACCTTCGTTCGCAAAAACTGAACATCGATTCTCAAGGGCGGATCAATACCGCCATCACTGTCTGTTCCATGCATACAAAAAACGACAACAATCCCATTCAAAATACCTCTCACCCAACATAGAAACACACCTCATCAAATAATAACACTGAGCCACATCTTATATGGAAAAGCTTGTCAGCGTGTGCCTAGAAAACAGCACTATGTTTACAGCCTCCAGCTCACTTCAAATGGAGCTTCTATGGGCCGTGTCGAACGACCACCTGCCCGTTGCTTCAAGCAATTCGTCTTCGTATCTACATATAAAAACAGCACTATGTTTACAGCCTCAAACTCACTTCAAGTGGAGCCTCTATGGGTCTCGTCAAACGACCACCTGCCCGTTGCTTCAAGCAATTCATCTTCGTATCTACATATAAAAACAACACTATGTTTACAGCCTCCAGCTCACTTCAAGTGGAGCCTCTATGGGACTCGACAAATGACCACCTGACCGTTGCTTCAAGCAATCCATCCTCAACGTGGGTGTGCCCGCCATATACTGTGCCAGAGGCATCAAAAAAGACATTTATATTTTAATACCATTACTCCAATCCCGTTCAGGCAAGCAACAGTTGCTGCAACCCGAACGACAATCCAAAGACTACTTCCTTACTAAGCATGACGGGTGCTTGCCAACTGGCTCAACCATTCGAGCTATTAAAAATCTCCCTTATCTTCATTTGAACGAGCTTACCTGTCGCGGTATACGAAGAATAATCCGGCCACCAAAGCCCGCCAATTCATTCACGTGGACCAGCTAGGATACAACCATTCCAGAATTTCAACAATGTACAAAAGAATAATTTCATCGCTTCTCAACCATTTCGTGAGATATATGCATATACATACCCTCCAGCCATGCTCCGGACCAGGCCAAGCTACTTCTGGCAGCTAATGGGTTTCCAGCGACTCATATTTTCCACAATTAAGAAAACCCAAGCCCAACATATCGTGGTGCACAACCTCAAGTAAATCGGGTGCCTCTTTATCGGTTGCTACAAAACCGAGACCATCATCGAGGTACATAATTACCTTGTGACCTTGCGGTCCCCAATTCCGTGGGTGACGACGACCCGCGTGACTTACGTAAACACGTACTTGACCGTCGAAATACCAAAAGGCAAGACGTTAAAATTTATGGAAACCTCCACTTACCTTGAAAATCACAATCCAAACCGAGCTATGCCCTATGGTCTTCGAGTATCTCAATTATTATGCAAAATTCAAATCAAAATTAAACAACGAGTCACCAAAAGACGACACATCATTGGCAAGTATATCGTCTTCATATTAAAACTTTTCTTTAAATAAGCAAGAATAAACATTTCAACAATCCAAAACAAGCCTTCTCTGACTAATATTATCAACTTCAATCAACGGGCGTACTTCTAATTAAAAAAACACCCTTTCCTCAAAATGCTCAGGGTATATCTCCCCCTATAAACACAAGATTCGCCCTAGCGAATATATTAAATTCTTCTTACTATTACTATCAATCTGCCCGGGCCAAACATGATAAGGCATTCTTTACCCCTCATCAATCACATCTTAAAACGTAATTTCGTGCCATTCCCCCATAACTATTAAGAGCCGTCAAACGACCCACAGTGAATGACACAAAATCAACATAATTGCATGTGGCAAAATAATCAACATAATGATGTTGACGTAATGGTTGAGTACTTATCTTTGCCTCACTGCCTGCCCTTGACACGTGTGACCTCTCGACACCAAAAACGCCAATACCCCGGCTTCCCACACGCAAGACTGGTGCCCGACCTCCGACGGAAAACCCGACGTCACCCTTCCTCCGGGCGTCCCCAGACTGCACGGGCCTGCTGAGTCCTGAAGCAACCCGTCGAGATGACGGCGTTGTAGTGTATGGCCGGAACCCGCTGCCCCTATGCAGCCTCCTAGTCGGTCCATTGATGCCGCATTGCCCCTCGTCATGACCTCGGACTTCAATCCTTCTCTCGTCGACCGAATCGAAGGCCAGAACGTTGGCTTTGTACTCCACCACGGTGGCCCATCCATAGGGTGACTGATCTGCGATCTTCATTAGCTTCTGCTTGTGCTCCAAGTACAAGGTTCCTAAAAAACCGGTAAATAGGTATAACAACAGTGCATTAATATCACAAAAACGTAGAATCACAAGTGAAATAAATAAAGAATAACAAAATATTCATGTACCTTCGGACAAAAAGCCCTTAGCCGAAACTCACACAGCAGCCCTCACTTCAAATAACATAGTGTATATTTCAAACCAACTTTATGCTACTACCGAATCTCTTTCTCTCTAAAGGCATAGACCGCATATTATCTGCTCAATTTTAACAATTAAATTTCCACTGAATTCATATTAATACGATTCGTAACTGAATTGAAATGCACTTAACTTATGAGTAACGAGCTCATCCAGCTCTTCGAACAGCGAGAAAATGGGACGCCTGAACTTGCTCCTTGACGGTATTTAAAACGCCCGAGCCCCGAGGCATCCATTGTAGCTCGATGACAACGCCCTAAAAAAGAGAACTGGCTATACGCTGCGCAGTATGTGTTAACGATCTGACTGACAAACGTAGAATGACTACCCCTTCCAATACATGACTATGTCACCCTCCTCGGCCACATACCGAACCTATTCAAAAAAGCCCGCGCGAATCAACGGATTCGCTCCACTGGCTTCCATACAAAGCTGTCGTTTTAACGACCTGCCTGTTACAAACATAATTTCTCTGCTATACGCTGGACATAGCGCAGAGAAATAAACATCTTTAAAGACAAGGGAAAGAGTCCGAGTCTTCAATCTGTTGTTTTATTGCGAATCAGCACTCATTCATGGTGAATATTTTTGTCAACTTACATAGGGGCGTTGCCTTCTTTTCAATTATTATACATTGTACGTTATATTGAATTACTTTTATTGGTCGACTATTTCTACAATACTGTGAAAATATTGCACAATACTAAATCTAGGCATGTATCTCTTTTTTCGCTTTATGTACAGAGCCATGGCGAGTGAAGATGCTGTGGTCACTCAAAGTTTGGAATGCTGCTTATGCTACGAGCTATTTACTCAACCAAAACTCTTGACTTGTGCCCACACCTTCTGTAAGGAATGTTTGGTCCATCTCTACGAAAGTCATCCACAGCAAAACCATCTCTCTTGTCCGATTTGTCGTCAGATTACCAAAATCGAAAATGGGAACATTTCTAAACTGCAAACTAATATTCTGGTAAACTCTATGGTTGATGATGTAAAAGCAGCCAAAAGAAGTTGTACCATCTGTGACCCGGAAGTCAAATCTCCTGCAGTAAAATACTGCGCACAGTGTGACGAGTACATGTGTGACTCCTGCACACTGGCTCATGGGAAGTTTAAGAAGACCGCAAAACACGATGTGGTCAGCATGGATGATGTCAAGAGGGGGAAGGTCAAAGTAAAGCGTTTCTGCACCAAGCATCCGGATGAAGAAAAATTGTATGTCTGTACATCGTGTAACGTGTCCATCTGCTTCAGGTGTCATGTGTTCGACCACACTAAACCGGATCACGAGATCATGGAGGTGTCAGCCTACAAGAAAACGATCCAAACACGAGTCAAATCCCTTCAGAAGAAAGCTACAACTAAAATTGCGTCGATCGAGGCACACGTAGAGCTAGTAATCGAACAGAAAGCAGTTGTTGAGGTGCATCTTGATCAGAGGATAGCTGAGATCGACCAATCGTATGAAGAGGCAGTGAATCACCTCACGAAGCAACGCAATTATCTAATTGACCGATGCAAGAAAGAAAAGGCTTCTCATATCACACAATTTGAGAAGATCAAGGAATCTAATGACATAAAGATGTGTTGCATTCGAAGTGCATCTGAGCTAGTCGGCAATGGTATCAAGGCATTGCTGGAGGGGCAGACACTGGCTGTGCACAACACGATTTGTTGTGATTTGGAGAAAATGTTGGATGCAAGTAGTTCTGATGCCATGCAGCCCGAATCCATAGCTGACCGTGCAAAGTCGGTGAAATTCCTCAAGAGCAGTACTCCCAACAGTCTGGGTGAGTTGCGACTACCTGACTGGATGCTTGAGGAAGTCAACACATTCCCACTCTCTAATAAAGATCCATGGGATGTTCTGCCATTGCCTGATGGACGGGTGGCTATTGGTTATTACAGTGGGCATTCGACTGAGATGTTCACTGTTGATGGGCCGCAGGGAAAAGTGTCGAGGGATAGAGATATGTACAGTGTATGTGTCTTGTCTAATGGTCGCTATGTTGTACGGACTGATAATAACTTAATCAGAATGTACACACATGCATGGGAGAGACTCAATGTTCGGTTCAACACACTCTCATTTTTTGATGGCAGAATGGACAGCATGTGTGTAGACAGAGATGACAAAATCTATGTCAGCTATAGTGCTAAAAACAAGATAGCTGTATTCCTACCAGGAGGTGGTGCGCCATTTCGGAAGATTTCGAGCCATGATATTAAGGAAATCTGTCACATGAATCACAGCAGAAGGCTGGTAGTGTGTGATTGGTCTGAGTCAGTCTGGGTCATTGATGACATGGATGAGGAAGGCACCGCCCTTCATCACATCAAGGTGGATAGTGATGAAATACGCCTTGCTGTCCTGAATGATGATAGCATACTACTTGCATGCTTGAAGGATGGTCTGATGAGTATTGAGCACTACACAGGGGACCTGAAGAGAATCAGAACGGTTATCCATGACTTTCCAGTGGCGGATACCATATGGAAAGTGCTAGAGTTGCCCACTGGAGAGATCGTTGTAGTATCAGATAATCAATTCATTGTCTTCCGCAAGATCTAAACATTGCTATAGAATGGTACACCACGTGATTAACCTGTTCGGGACTGTCATGACTGTTAATAGAAATACATGTTCATTCCAATTCAATATTTTTAATTCATAGGATTTGATTGCGTTGTCAATCAACACAATAATGTAAGAAATTAATGTACATCGAATCATTAATATACAACAAAAAATGAAAGAAAGAATCACAGAGGAAACAAAGATTATAATTTTGGTGGTCCCTGGTTACATTTAGATGATTAAGTATACAACTCATTCTCCATATACTCCAGCCAGCGTGCTTTTGAGGACCACCTGAATGTGTTAAAGCAAAGCAAAGCACAAATTAATGTTTAGTCAATTGATGAGTTACACAGAGTTGAGATTTCTTGCTCCGAACTGGTTCGGGATCAAATCATTAGGCCTACGCTCATTAAAAATTAAAAATTATTCATTATACATGTACATGTTATATAGGCCTATATAGGTTTTCCCGCTCAACTTCGTATTTGTATCATTCAAATTGATAACAGGAGCAAACGAATTCGCGCGATTTGCGATCGCCGTAACAAATCAGCATTCGAATTCCTTTATAGTCATTCAAAATCACATTTGGAGCAAACGACTTTGCACGATTGTCATTCGATTTGACACAAAAGAGCATACTTTTTAATCAATATGTCATCCAAATTGGCACGTTCCAAACGTGCTCATTATGCATGATGTTTTAAATTGTTTGCACGAAGTTGAAATTTGGCCGCCCATTCGCGAATTCGACTCCATACAAATTATAATGAACTTGCGAGTTGCGTGTCAATTATATACACGAAGCCAACGTGTGCGCGGCAAGGCGCGAATTTGAATGAAATGAATTCGCTTGATAAAAAGGGATGAAATTGAGCGGGAAAACCTATACTAATTTCTGTAATGTATTTGAAATACTGGGTAATAATGAAATGGGGCGATAATCTTTTTTAAATTTTATAAATCGGTATAACTTTATCAACTCGTAATAAGTTAGGACTGGATCCAGAAGACAGGGTTCAACAAGATGAACAAAAATGATTTTCTACCATCTATCTTAGAGGACCAGTTCACCTTTATAAACGAAGTGATTATTAAACAAATTAGCACATTAAGTTGAATTAGTAATATTGTCCATTGACATTAATTTTTGCATATATTATTTGTTTCTCACCAGTTAGATCTTTAATAAGTGAAAACTTTTTAGAGTATACTCAAAGTTTTATGTAATATAATTTGCGAGAAAATCGAATTATTGATGAATTGGTAATCTATTTCCATATTGTGTATACTTACCTAAATCAACATTAGCTTTAATCGATCATAAAATGTCCCTCGATATCAATGGCTTCTTCCCTTTTTGTAGCCTTATTTTGATTCAATTAATTCGAACCAAATTAATGTATATTCTTAGTTTAATCATCCTCTTCAATACTACATCTATAAATAATATTATTTCATAGATTTAGCTCAATTTGATGTTTAAATTTTCCAAAATCGGACAAAGGTATATATGTTGTTGTTTTGACAATCATGGTTTAACGGATCACTTCAAGCATATTTCTTTATGAGATTGTTCATGTTAAAGGGACTAAGTTGTCAAAGCCTAGAGGACACTTTTCAATAAACTGCATGGACAGCGTCATGTAATATGGTGATTTGGTGCGTAATTGTTTTTATGAATGTTTGCATATTTGAAACTTACAAGTACATTTGTATCATGGGTGTCGATCACGGGGGGGGGGGGGGGGGGGGGGGTGGGGGTGGGGGCCCAGGTAGCAAACCAACGTTGTCCAATTTTTTCGGCAACGTTGGTCCAACGTTGTCCGGCAACGTTGGACCAACGATGGTTGCGTACGCCCAATCAACGTTGCTCCAACGTTGCCGAAAACGAAATGCCAACGTTGGATCAACGTTGGTCCATTGTTGAAAAGTTGTTATTTGTCAACGTTGGACCAACGCTTTTCCAACGTTAATCCAAGGTTGGTATTTTGTTGGAGCAGCGTTGATTGGGCGTACGCAAACGTTGATCCAACGTCAAAGCAACATGTGTCCAACAAGCATCCAATATGTCTCCAACATGCATCCAACAAGCAGCCAACATTGGACCAACGCTTTTCCAACGTTAATCCAAGGTTGGTATTTTGTTGGAGCAGCGTTGATTGGGCGTACGCAAACGTTGATCCAACGTCAAAGCAACATGTGTACAACAAGCATCCAATATGTCTCCAACATGTCTCCAACAAGCATCCAACGTTGGTCCAGCGTAATTCACCAACATTTCTCCAACGTTGGTCCAACGTTGATCCAACGTTGGTCCAACGTTGGTCCAACATTGGACCAACGTCTCACCGTACTAAAAAAATTTAATTAATATTCATATGACACGCCTATTGGTGATATCTAGAACATCTTATCCTAGCTTTCCCTTTACCTAAGACTAACCTAACCCTAACCCTATTCCTAGTCCTATTCCTATCCCTATCCATATAGTCCTATTCCTATTCCTACACTCACTACATCTACATCATCCACTCAGCTTTATATAACCTAGCTTCTGTGTTAATATTTGTTTGATGGTTGGTATTTCGATAAAGTTGAATGTTTGGATAAAGTTTTAAGAATTTACACAAATACATCATGGAAACAAACCTTTAGAATGTTTTTGTAGATAAATAACTTACATATATTTCAAATAATGAGTAAATAATAACATTGGATTCATTCTGAACAATCAAATAACATGATTATTAATGCTTTTTGCAGTCAATGATAACCACTCATGAATATTCATGAATAATAACCAACGTTCATCCAACGTTGAACCAACGTTGATCCAACGATGGCATACATCCTGCTTTCAGCAGCTAATTTTAAATCCTTTTATTATGCAAGGGGGTTTTGACCACCTGTGCTACGAGTAAAAAAATTACCTTTTCTAACATAACAGCTACATGTAGTGAACAACAGATGTGAAATGTTGGATTCTCGTTGGAATAACGAACGTTTCACTGTGGGTTACCGATGTCGATCCAACGTTGCTCTAACGAGATTGTCCAACCTCCATTTCACTTTGAGTTACCGATGTTGATCCATCGCATGGTGTTGTAATATAATACAAGTAGGCGAAATGCCATGTGTAACTCTGGCATAACAATAATAAATACTGGTAAATTACAAACTTGAGTGTCAGGGTAGACTACCCGACACCCAGAAGATGGAACCAGGGGATTATTCTGCCCCTTTCGTACGGTTGTCATCCCCTATTGTAAGACCGACATTTGCCTTATGCAAAATGGTTTAACGTGCTAGTGCCAGGGTGGACTACCCAACGCCTAGATGATACTGCCCTAAATGGTATTCATCTCTATCACAAATCTAATCTATCCGGTGGTCTGAGAGTAGACGTCGAAGTGGGTAGCGCCTGTCACGTTCTTGCGAGGGCGGCTTCACCTCACTCCAGCACGCTTCTGGGACCTCCGTTTCCTCGTTTACTGGAACATGGATGTTACCTTCAGGTGCGCGACGCTTCTTTAGATGATGTCTGTTCCGGCGATACCGCCCACCTTTCTCACTCTGGATGTGGTACGAGCGGGGCGTTGAATCTTGAGTTGTCACTACGCCAGGTTTCCATTCTTTTCCCACTTGGTAGTACACACGTTCTCCAGACTTCAACACCGGCAGCGACTTGGCACCCTGGTCATAGTATCGCTTCTGCCTCTTCTGGAGCTCTTTCTTCCTACTAGCTATGCACCGTTGATAACGAACAGTACAGTTCTCAATAAAGCGTTTTCTGGATGGTATATCCGGTCACACATCAACCGTGAAGCTCGCCTCCCAAAATGGATTCAAATTAGCATTTCTACAACACAGGTCATGGCGAATCGAATCAGACATACAGTCACTTTCACTTCAGACACCATGTTGTAATATAATACAAGTAGGCACACGAGTATAGTTGAAAGCTTACTTTATTAACTGCTTGTAGATCGATGGCCCAACTCATACATGGTCTCTTGACACCCGATATCGATCCTATATGGTAATTCACCGGGGATGGCGCACTTCTATTTATGATTGTAATTCTACTTGAGTCCACTCATTACTGTTGGTCTAACGAGATTGTCCAACGTCTTTTTCACTGCGAATTACCGATGTTGATCCAACGTTGGTCCAACGAGATTGTCCAACGTCTTTTTCACTGCGAGGTACCGATGTTGATCCAACGTTGGTCCAACAAGATTGTCCAACGTCTTTTTCACTGCGAGTTACCGATGTTGGTCCAGCGTTGCTCCAACGAGATTGTCCAACGTCAATTTCACTGCGAGTTACCGATGTTGGTCCACCGTTGGTCCAACGAGATTGTCCAACGTCCATTTCACTGCGAGTTACCGATGTTGGTCCAACGTTGGTCCAACGAGATTGTCCAACGTCTTCTTCACTGCGAGTTACCTATGTTGGTCCAACGTTGGTCCAACGAGATTGTCCAACGTCTTTTTCACTGCGAGTTACCGATGTTGATCCAACATTGGTCCAACAAGATTGTCCAACGTCCATTTCACTGCGAGTTACTGATGTTGGTCCAACGTTGGTCCAACGAGATTGTCCAACGTCTTTTTCACTGCGAGTTACCGATGTTGATCCAACGTTGGTCCAACGAGATTGTCCAACGACTATTTCACTGCAAGTTACCGATGTTGGTGCAACGTTGGTCCAACGAGATTGTCCAACGTCCATTTCAGTGCGAGTTACCGATGTTGGTCCAACGTTGGTCCAACGAGATTGTCCGACGTCTTTTTCACTGCGAGTTACCGATGTTGGTCCAACGTTGGTCCAACAAGATTGTCCAACATCCATTTCACTGCGAGTTACCGATGTTGGTCCAACGAGATTGTCCAACGTCTTTTTCACTGCGAGTTACCGATGTTGGTCCAACGTTGGTCCAACAAGATTGTCCAACGTCCATTTCACTGCGAGTTACCGATGTTGGTCCAATGTTGGTCCAACAAGATTGTCCAACGTCTTTTTCACTGCGAGTTACCGATGTTGGTCCAACGTTGGTCCAACGAGATTGTCCAATGTCTTTTTCACTGCGAGTTACCGATGTTGATCCAACGTTAGTCCAACAAAATTGTCCAACGTCTATTTCACTGCGAGTTAACGATGTTGATCCAACGTTGGTCCAACGAGATTGTCCAACGTACATTTCACTGCGAGTTACCGATGTTGGTCCAACGTTGGTCCAACGAGATTGTCCAACTTCTTTTTCACTGCGAGTTACCGATGTTGGTCCAACGTTGATCCAACGAGATTGTCCAACGTCCAACGAGTTCCAACGAGTTTGCAAGTTTCCGACGTTGGTCCAACGTTGGCTTGCTACCTGGGGGGGTGGTCAGATATATGCCCACAATATCTGAAGTGAGGGGAAGGCCTGTATTATTATCCCCCAATATTTGGGGGTTCAGAAATATAAAATAATGTCAAAATAAAGCCAGGGACATTGCCCCCTCTCATTAATCATGTGAAATTTGATACAATAGTCTTCTTTAAGCCACATCTTGAGAATGCTAAACTGGCCTTATGCTAAATCTTTTGTTGAAATAATGATTAAATAGAGAGATCATCAACAACTATTTTAAACCTCTTTTGACAATTTTTGAAAAAGTGTAAGCATTTTATTTAGTTTTTCTATCATCGAATAAACCTGGGGCTCCAGGTTTATTCCGATCAGATATTTCAGCCGTTTCTGAACTGATTTTGATCAAATAAAGTTTATTCTGTCATTAAGATTGTATGCTCTTTCAAAGCTTAACTTTTAATTTTTCATTACCTCACAACAACTAATTTTCTTGAAGCGCCCTCTATACCAAAACTGAACTACCCCATTAAATAGCGAGCCCCTACCCCCCCCCCCCCCCCCCCCCCCACCCTTCTAAGTTTTGTTTGCCATAGTACTCATTAAAGGGATAGTTGAGTTCTGGTAAGGAGAGTACAGTTTTGGTGAAACTGAATTTTAGTAACCAAAACCTGCATCATTACATTACAAACTAATAGTTATAACTAGAAAGGAACACAAAATTACAAATGACGTAGTAAAGATCATGTTATCATTCAAAAAGAGCTGTTAAAACGTAAGAGGGCGCGCTCTAAACACTCGTCGGTTTCAACCATTTTGAATAAAATATTGTGCATGTGATTCTTTGTTGAATTAGTGATTAGATAGAGAAATAACCAACAACTATTTAAATACCTATTTTGTAACTTTTTGAAAAGAGGAAGCATTTTTTTTGAATTTTTAACGGCTGGTTCAAAATTCTCTAATAAACCTGGGGCCCCAGGTTTATTACAAATTGTTATATTTATGGATATTTCAGCCGTCTCTGAACCGATTTTGATCAAACAAAGATGATTTTATTATTAAAATATTATGCTCTTTCAAATTTTACACTCAGTTTTTCATTACCTCACACACAAAAAAAAAGTAGTCTAGCGCCCTCTCTACCAAAACTCAACTATCCCTTTCAGTGCGCTACGTGCACACAATGTCCGTTGACTTTAGGTGTCATTCGGTTAAATAACTACTTTTCTCTCTCGTTTATAACTTTTTGAATGTTGTAGTCTTCCATTTCCAATGTGTTATTTGAATGATTGATACAAGTAGACTCTATGTATTATTTTGTTTTTATAAAAATAGATAGAACTAGAAGGCCGACAAAGTCAGCATACCCACGCCTCCCATTAGCCCTGTTCTACCCCTTCGTCGGCCTCAACCCTGTTTTGCTTACCGATGCATCCTAAAAACATAGTGATCAACCGTAGAACAGAACGAGTGTATGAACTGTATGTTTATCTTAAGCGTATAAGTTTAAATTGCATGTAAATTGTCCACTTGAGAGGATCATCACCATTGTTCTGGTCATTGGGCCAGGATGTGTGCATTAATGCCATTAATTATTATTTTGCGACTGCAACTGGCGAACTGCAGTTGATGCACAGACGTACGTTGTATCGCATACAGCAGGCTAACCAGCGCGTTTTAGGCACGATTTGGTGAAAATGCCTAGGCCAGGGTGTAGGCCGCTTGCTTGCGGCGCGGCAGCCCCATGGCGAGGCAGTGTACAAAATTATTGACAATGAGACTGCACACTGTTTTACTTTTGTATAATCAATCCATTTTCCCCTATTTTCCTGATTCTAACCAGTCTAGATGTATTCAATATGTAAAAATGAACATCTGTTCATCTTCACATTAGTGTCGGGTCAATAATAATTATTAAATAAATAAAATGTATTTTTCGGAAACTTACCAATTTCTTGGCGCTTCAAAGTTCAGATCAGCGTGTTGCAATTCAATTCCGTTCCGTATTAATTAACCCGGAATCGAAAGTACCGTACCATAACATATGGTACCGTGCGCGCGATCGCGATGCACACCTGGACTAAACTTGTTAGTTGCTGCTCGATTGGATTCAGCGAGGTTACCGTACCGCGCCTATAACGTGCAGATATTATTTAGGCACACACGTGCATTAAATACATACTCAAACTTCAAGGTTCCACAGAATTTGCAGGGGTCAACCAATCATCACCAAAATCTAATCGATTCTTCCATGTCACTATCCAAACATTCCCTGAAAATTTGGTGCAAATCCGTTCACCCGTTCTCTAGTTATCTTGTACACAAACAAACAAAAAAAAAAAAAAAAAACAGACAAACAAACAAACAAACAAACAAACATACGGAACCCTTTACATAACCCCCTGCCGATTTCATCGGCGTGGGTAAAAATTAACTGAACTGAACTGATCTATTTGGTGTGTATCATTGCATACTATTTGACTGGGGGCAGTGGAACAAATCATACTTGTGTGTGATAATTATAAGAATTATATAAATGTTTTTCTTTTTCTTTGTGCATAAAATGCATTTGATGAATGATACAAATATAGAATATATATTGTATTTTTTAGCATTCTATCCATCCATAGACATTACAGCGTGAATATTGAGAAAAATAGATATTACAAAATATGGTGAAAATCCTCAGTCTTAATTTTGCAGTCAAACAGCTTCAGAGTAAAACGCTGTGTGAATGAGATGACATTAATCGTACATGAAAATTGTGAAGGAGATGATATCGATGATGATGAAGATGATAATGATGAAGATGATAATGATGAAGATGATGATGAAGACGGTGATGATGATGATAATGATGGTAGTGATGATTACGAAGATGATTATGATGATGATGGTGATAATGATGATGGTAGTGATGATTATGAAGATGATTATGGTAGTGATGATTATGAAGATGATTTAGATGATGATGATGATAAGGAGGAGGGGAATGAGGGTAGTTGGCAGGATCGTGAAGTTAACACTGCATATGTAGCTGGTAATGTGGGATGGGGAAGTGATGAGGACAATATTGATGGTAGTATGATTTGAGAAAATGAAGGTTGTGATGCTCATAATGGTAATTCTTTTATGTTTGTGGTAGAAGTTCAGCGTGGTATAGGACTGATTAGGGGCACCCCATTTCTATTGTGCCCCCCCCCCCCCCAATAATTTTCTAAAAAGACAATAACAAACATATGATGAAAATCTGTGTAAAAATAAATAAATACAAAAGGTGTGACCCCCCCCCCCCCCCCCCCCCCCCCTCAAATCAGTCAAATCACGCTACACCATCAGTGATGCTGATTGGATAAGATTGGTGGCCACATTTTTATATAGGCAGGCTGGCTGCAGATTTAAACAGGTGGCCGCTGAGACAGGTTTGACTGTAGATAAAGCCCAAACTCTCAAATTATAAATCTGGGTATACCACGATATACTGTGCTGAACCGCAGATGGCGCCCCACAAAACCTCTCAGCAGAGAAGCTTTCTACAAACCCACCGATCTGCAAGTACGCAATTATACGAAAATTAACTTATTTTATTATGGAGATAGTAAGCGGCGTCGTTTAAAGGAAAATTAATATGGAATACAACATACAAGTATTAATATACCAAACAACATAAAGATAACTCTTCCAAGAGATAACAAATAAATTAATGTAAGATAAAAATGCATTAAGTATCCACCAGCAAAAATCATGAGCTTTGACCCCGTAAATACGAAACAAAAAATTTCATATAATTGACTCGTTAGAGTTGAAGGATAATAAATTGCTGTAAGAAATATGCATAATTATTCTTTACTACCGAGCCTACAGCGAGTTTGTGGGTCTACACATATCAGCGGGGGATTTTTGCGTGCAAAAAATGTATTTAAAAAATATAAATAAAATAAAAAATTGAATTGTATCTCATTTCTTAAATTCCCAAAACATAATCTTCACGACCCACCCCTCTTGCATACACACACGCGCACGCGCATGCACACGCACACCCACACCCGCACACACAAACACACACACACACAATGTCTATGCCTATGCCGCCAGGTGCCTCAGCCAAATTGTCACTATTATATTTGTATAAGAGGTTTTTCTAAGGAGCAGACTAAAACTACAAAATACATGGACTTGGAGCTACCAAAGACCTACGGAAACCCTCAAATGGTGGTCCAAGGAGCTGACTAGAAGAAGAATAATGGACTTGGCGCTACTCAACTACCTAGCCAAGTCATTCCAGGGGTCTATGGCGCGGCAATTTTTGAAAATCTGGAATCTTTTCCACTGACATTTTCACCACTGGCATTTTTACCTCTGGCATATTTACCACTGGCACTTTTACACCGATGTGATGTGATGTGACATTCTCTTTTTGGGGGGGCTGAACCCTCAATCAAGTGATAAAATGATAAACAAGAAAATAACCACATTAAATCCTCTCCCACATGCATTGAACATGGTACATGTGATTGATTATGATCATGGCCGAAATGAAGATGAATGAGAATGTAGCCTCACCTGATAAAATAAGTAACCCGTTGCCACAAATCCCTTATATAGTCGCCAAATGTTTAGCTGAGAAAATGGAGAAACTGTTGACTTTGTCAATGCACTGACTATGTCATTGCTGGATGTATAACAAGTTTTATATCACAGGAAAGCTAAGATTTTGGAGAATTCAGAAATATCCAAATCAGAAAATATAAATATTGCTAACATTTTTGTTTAAAGTTATGTATTGATTAAAGTGTAGAGATTTTCAAAACATTGAAACAAATAAGAATGCATTGACTTCAAAGCGGCTGGTTTATCAAAATGAAGGTTTATTTTCTTTTCAAGTTAATGTTCTAAAATATTTTCTCATTCAGTTTATCTCAAATATACAGGAAATATTTAAACAATATACCCACATGACATTCCACATTCAAAGAACAGATCCCCAGCTTCCGACATAAGCCAATGCAAGAAGTTCGGATCTAAAATACAATTATGGACCAGTGTGGCATAAACATTTATAATCATTCAAGAAATGCATTCATTAATTTACAAAAGACATCATACACATACAAGTAGGAAATTTCATAGCCATGCATAAAATTGAAGACAAAAATTGAAAAATACTCGATAATTCTGCTCTACAGATAACATTTAGGACTGTGGCCTGATACTTAAATGTACGATAAAAAGCAGTTCTTTTACACATAGCATATTACACATTCTGCAACAAGTTTTCTTAGGTATTCTAATCCTTACAGAATTTGTATGCAACCATGATCGGAGTGTATCAGAATAAACAGTTAGTTCCTATAAAGCAAGTCATCTTCACCTATTTTGCTAGTATTTCTAATTTTCAACAACCTTTTACTGTGCTCGTTACCTTTACTCTTGATGCTATCAAACTGCACACACACCATTGAAAGGATTCATATCTCACTACAATCCTTTGTCATTCTACAAAATATTCCACATCAAAAGATCATGTTTACATCTGCTCTAACAAGGAAGATGAAATCTGGATGGCAAAAACAGATGAGTAATATAAACATCAATAACATTCTGGAATTGAAATGGACGAAGAAAAAAAAGTCAAATGAAATGATGATCCAACAAAGAAATATTTTGTACACAGTTTCATCGATTGGACAGCCATTTAAATTGCATCACATATTCCTCTTGAACAATTGATAGTGCTAAGAAAGCAAAGTATCACGCACTACATACAGCCAAACCTGTCTTAGTTGCGACCTGTCTTTTGCAGCCAACCTGTCTATAGTAGCCACCAAAGATTATCCCCTGCACAGAAAAAGACTCTTGTATAGAACCTGTCTATAGAGTTCACCTGTCCTCAGAGACCATTTTGTTGTGCTTCCCTTAGGTTGTCACTATATACAGGTTTGACTGTAATCTATTGATGTTATCTATTGATGTTTACCTATTGATGTAATCTATCCTCTAGTTTACTGTTATTACTATTTTATTTACACGTAGCCTAGAATTATTTCACAACCCGTTGCTAGAACATCTACACTTGCAAACAAGTTATTCCTCCAAACATGTGTTAACAAAAGCTGTTTCTACAAATGGAAGACAATACATTGCTTTTGTCCCAACAATAGGACCACTCATTAGTTTAAAATTAAATTAATATCAAAACCTACGAAAGGACCACACTTAACTTTAGAATCAAATTAATCTCAAAACCTACGAAAGGCCCACTGTTATAAATTTAAAATCAAATTAATCTCAAAACCTACGAAAGGCCCACTGTTATAAATTTAAAATCAAATTAATCTCAAAACCTACGAAAGGCCCACCGTTATAAATTTAAAATCAAATTATACTATCAGAACCTACGAATGGACCACTCTCTAGTTTTACTTTTACCTCAAACCAATCTGAAAACCTACACAAAAGGAACACTCATTTGTATTTTAAATTAAATCAATATAACAACCTCCTTGAAAACCTGATGCACTTTATGGCCCAAACTCTCAACAGTGGATAAATGTACCCCAGGGTAAAATGTACATTTGACCTCATTTGAACTCTCAGAGTACCAAATTAAATAGAGTGAATCTACTTGACCCAGTCCCTTAATATGGCCTAGTCCAAATGCAACGTTTCTTCTTCCGTTTCATATCCTAACAAAATGTGGCGTATCCCGTTGGAATCCCATTTTCTTTGCTCTTTTTCATTCAAAATGTGGCGAAACGGTCAGTATCTAGAAAATGTTAAAGTTCCACGACTTTTCGTTTCACGCAAAACAGAGCCGAATTAAAAGTATCCAAATAGTTTGTTCCGAACTTGGTCAGCATCATATCGTTTCCTGCTAGTACCTTCCGGATGTCAATCAGTTGGAAACGGAAGGAGAGATGGTGCAGTGAGACTAGGCCATTAGAGAAGGTCACATGAATAGTATAATCCCTCCCACTTATATACAGTGAATAGACAGAAAGGTATACATACAAGTATGATTGTCTTTACAATTCACTCATCATTAATCTATCAGGTACTTTCAGGAACAAATGAATAGATCTGATTATAGGGCCCCCGTTGCAGAAAGATTTGCAGTCGATTGTAAAGGTACAATTCATTGCAGTTCAGAAAATATGCGCATTTAGTCACATGATCTGACTTACAATTGATTGCAACTTTACAATTAATTGCATCTCTTTCTACAACGGGTCCCAGAAGTATTAACCCGTTCACCTCGAGATTCAGAAATCCCCATAGACTTTGTACATAGCCCACCCGGTTACCGTAAGCAACGGGTTCAGACTAGAGTGGACCATGGCACTCAGAGGGTTTATATTTCATCCATGGTCTACAGATATGGATTACAAATAAACTGGGATTAAATTTAATCCTCTGCTGACAACACAGGCAACAATATGTGTTAACTTGTGATGTTATACACTTGTCATGCACATACATGTATGTGTGCATCTCACTTAATTCTCACTTAAATCAGCGTATAATACAGGCCCTTTTTAAATTAAAATCAAAATTTGGGTGACAGGAGAATGTAAATGTCCCTTACCCTCCTGTGGTAAGGACATATGACAAGGGCAGTTTATGTTCAAAAGCTGTACAAGAAAACATATGTATGTTAATGTTCACACAATTGCATTGGCAGTACAATATAATGTATATCTACAGGTTCTGTTATGAGCATACAAGAAATCAGAAGGGAATAATCCAGCAGATTTGATTTTGTTGTGTGCTCAGGTAAACTTCTTCAAATAATAACACTGCAAAATGTGACAAGCTAATTCATGGACGATACGGATAGTGCCCAAAGCAAATATACTTTTTAATTATTTTTTTGTTTTTACATTTTTGAATTTGCAAGTGCAAATGGAGAGTGTCCTCCTATCATAAAAATGTGGTCGCTTGAAACAAATGAATTCAAAATCAATTTAAAAACCAATAAGAGAAAAAATATGTATGATGCATAATAGAAGACATTGAAAAGGAAAATATATATTAAAGCAATGCGGTATATGTACAACATGTAATTAGGTGGCTCCAACTCCCAAGTATATTCTGAAAGCGACATTTATCACTGTGTACTGTGGATAGACATGATGGGAAAGTTCACAACATGTTACCGTAAATCTCTGTGCACACTGTACAAGACGCTTTTTTTGTTTGCATTTTCATCCGACATCATGTGATTCGGGGGACTAACACATAGTAAGGTGGACACTGTAGTGCACTGCACTGTAATAATGTACACACATTGTATATGTAGCAGCTAATTTCAATGATCATTGCCATACCATGGCCCCGTTGCAGAAAAGAGATACAATCGATTGTAAATTACAATTAATTGTAAGTCAGTACAGTATATTCGCGCTTTTCAAACAATCAGATTTGCGCATTTAGAACACATGATCTGACTTTATTAATTGTAACTTACAATCGATTGTATCTCTTTCTGCAACGGGGCCCATGCCATGTACATGTACATGAATTCAGCCATGTGGCTATTACTCAGCATGGCCGTGCAAGCATACAATACAATCAGGTGCTTTATTATCACAACTATTTAACACAAGAAACAGCAGACACATTTAAAAAGGCACTGTTCCAAAAAATTTGCAATCATATTTTTGAAGAAAAAAAAGAAGAAAAATGTCATGCACAAAATTGTATGAATTCTACCAATACAAATCAAACAATACTGGATTTCAAATTCAAATTCATATTAAAAACTTTCCAAGTCGATGACTATGGTACAGTAATACTCTGACGAGTCAATGCATCCAATTTTGTATAATATTGTACATCAACAAATCTTACAATGTAACGTAATGTGCACCACGAGTGTCTTCCAACAGATGAGTGCACATTACAAATATACAATTATCACAATTATTATCATTATTCTGTGTTTAAAAAAAGTCTACAGATCGAGTTCAGATTCCAAGTATAGGTTTAAAGATGCAAGAAGCTAATGGCAGTTTAATGGAACGAAAAATTTGCAAAAATTGAAGGGCAAACTTTCCTTAACTTGAGTGGACCATCGACCATATAGGAGATACAAATTTTAGTTTTGACACATTTTACACACATTTTACTAGAGTAGTGTCAATCTTCGAGGCTCAAGTTGTGCATGAACTGGACAATATGCTACAGTAGTATGTTTGTATGACTAGTATGCTCCCCAGGGAGTTGTGATGGTGCACACAACATAGCTGTGTGAGTTTGAACTGTATCCAATGACCAGGGGTAATATTATCGCCGGGATTGTCATATGACCATAGACAAGAGCGTGTCGTAAGATCCACTATTATCATTATTATTAAGCTGTTGTTTTTGATTTGTTGGAATGTATTTTTTTTTATCATTATGGGCTAACAAGAGCTTTGTAGCCTTTGCTGTATATTACAAACAAGATACAATATTTGATAAGACAATAATTAACAAAGGAAATCAAATATAAATACTACAAGAACTGTTTTCTGACTAAAAAGAAAAAAATAGAACTACTAATTATTCCCATACCATCATATTAATTAATGCCTACAATATATTAACCCAAAACTTACCTATATTCTATTTATAAGCTACACAATATAAAAAAGCTATAATACCCACATTGTACCTTCGTTAATATATCGATAAACCTGGGAGAAATCATTGAAAAGCACAGACTATACCTCTTGGTATCAGAAAATTTATATTACCTTAATTTATCACCTCAATAAATATTTCACGTACACTATTTAATATATAGAGTGCAAATTGTACACATGTTCAAAGAGCACATTTCATGATCTTGGTTGAGATTCTATTTAGTTTAATGGTTTGGTTTATTATCTCTTAGTGGGCCATTTTGCTGTAATCTGATTGGTCAATTTGTCTTTGAGACAAACCCGTATTTACCTCATTTACTTGGTCAAAATGATCAAACGGGTAATACGGGATATATCTACGTTCTGGTTCCAGAACAGTTTATATTACTTGGAGACCATGTGAGATGTTTGAAAAAATGTATACACTTAAAGAGATAAATCCGTCACACCCTGCTTGTTCTCACGCAATACGGGATATATCTACGTTCTGGTTCCATATTCCATTCGGCCTCCGGCCTCATGGAATATGGAACCAGAACGTAGATATATCCCGTATTGCGTGAACAAGCAGGGTGTAACTAATAATATGTATGCCGAGAATAACTGACTTTGTGTTTCATGTGCTTTTGTGTTGTATAATTTTGGCATACTCTTTTTTTTTCTGTTGTGTTTTTTTTTTCTTTTCTATAAATGCATGGCCTATGATGGTTGATTGTGTGGTAAAGGGCCAAAGCAATCTTGCCTCTTTAACGTACTTATATGAGAATAAAGACAAATGAATTTCAAAGACTAACCCAAAATGTGTCACTCTGCTATGACTTATATCATCATAACATTATAACATTATTACAATATAACATTATCATAAAATAAAATAAAACATGCACTCATCATGCCTCGTTGTACCTTATCACATACTGTAAAACGCTACTGCAAAGAAATGAAAAATGAAATGAAAAATCTACAAAGCAAAATTAAGGTGAATTAAAAAAGTGGGGATATAATGGACAGGATGAGCCATTAGTTAGTCAACTTTGTGCCGTGACTTTAAACTGGGGAAAGAAAGTGCCTCCGTGTTTATGACCCAATTGTCCAGCAACATCAAGTAGTTGATGAATACAAGACAAACGTGCCCTCGCCTACTCTGTGCGATACACTATTACCCTTCAGTCTACTACCTTCAGTCTACAATGCTACCTGGAATAAAAAATGTATTTAAAAAAAAAGCATAAAATTAACAAACGGACGTGACCTAGATCACTCTGTGCTATGACTTTGTAACGGGGAATGGATGCGCCTCCATGTTTAGGACCCAATTGTCCATTGACATCAAGTAGTCGATGAAGAAAAGACAAAAGTCAAAAGACTACTTTTAAAAACCAACATAAAATAAAAACGGACATGCCCTAGATCACTCTGTGCTATGACTTTGAAACGGGTAATGGATGAGCCTCTGTGTTTAGGACCCATTCGTCCAGCGACATAAAGTCATCGTCTGAGAAGAGTAGGTAGAGGTATTTGAGGGTCTCTGCCAGGAAGAAGCTCTGCTGGACGTCGTCATGCGTTACCGTGGTAGCGTAAACATCCTTTATGCCCGAATAGCCGTCTTTGACTCTGCAGTGTGCTTCCAGTGCCTGCGTGACAAGAAATAGAAATGAACAAGAATGTTCATAAAGGATAGAATCTTCCTTTTATCCCATTGCCTACAGGAACCGGGTGGGTCCTGTATTAACTCTATGGAAATTGAAAAATCTAGTAGGGAACAGGTTAACTTGTACTTTATTGTTTATTGGCAGAAAATGTTTACAGTACTACTCATGGACGGGATATTTTTGTGATGTCATGGGATCATTAGCGCTACATACAAAATCTGGATACATTTCAGTGTGCTGTGTTTCTAGTAACTTGATGAGCAATGGCTTTGTACTGTGAAATCCAACTGGGTTTAATACTCCCATTGCATTGCATATTCTACTTACTCCATAGCGTGAATGAAAATCATATTTTGACTGATGTGCTCTTAGATGAGGAACAAAAACTGGAGACATAATTTTCCTTTGGAACTTAACAAAAACATGCATATTATAATTAATTAACTTGTTGATGTTTTCTTTTGTCCCTACCTGAGAAGCCTCCCATCCCTACTGCCTATACATGGGGTCTTTGGTCAGTCCATAGATCACAAAGTGGGACTCAATGGTCTCAGGATGTAGTACTTCAGGAGAACACCCTTATAAATGTTTTATCATTAAATGCGCTAACTAGAATGAGATTTATAACTAGACATTTGTCAGATTAAATCTCCTTTATCTTAAGCCTTACCTGAGCAGCCTCCCATCCCCACTGCCTATACATGGGGTCTTTAGTCATTCTGTAGAGCATAAAGTAGGATTCGATGGTCTCCGGACGCAGGATGTAGTACTTCTCATTCTGTCGCATAGCAACCGCCTCCGCTCGACCCTCAAACCGGAAAGCCTCTGGTCCTAGCTTTGTCGCTGCAAGAAGGAAGAAAAAAGAACAGAACAAAATTTGTAATGAATGATCTTCATATTAATAATAATAGCTCATTTCTATGTAGACAATTTAACCTATTCCCTACTTACTAGATTGTGTAATTCCCATCTATTGAGTTAATACAGGACCCTTCACGTGACAAGCAAAACAGGTCTTTGTAATTTCCTTGCTAAGTTCCAGTAGTGGCCCTTCAGCCTCGGTTCATTACACTTACTTCCTAGAGCTAACATTACTCCAGAATACCTTATATCCCTATCCGTCCTCTGTCTAATAGATCATGGCTAAAATCTTTCCAGGCCCCTGCTCCCTACCACTTTGTCACTCTCCCATCCACTCTCTACAACTACTTGTATTTGAGTAAGCCACATGACAGGTCTTATGGCCCTACCCTTCATCCCTATTTCCTTTTATTTTTTTTCTTTACCCTTCATTAGAAAACTGAGACTTAATTCTTCCTAATCTACCCTTACCTGTATTTGTGTATGCCGCATGACATGTCTTGGTGATTTCCTTCTGAGAGCAAACATTCTGCCAGAGAAACCAGACTCATTTTATGTCCCTATGTCATCCCCCCGACCTTATTGCTTACCTCTCCCTCTCGTCCATTCCTCCGCTTTCTTAACCGTTTAACAATTGAGAATCAATTCTCCCTTTTTCATACCTGTATTTGAGTACGCCGCATGACATGTCTTGGTGAGTTCCAGGTAGTGGTCCTTCTGGCCAGGTTCAGAATATTTGCTTTAAGAGCAAAACATTCCACCAGAGTAGCAGGATTGATGGCCCATAATGCTCCTCCTTTCCATTGACATCCCTCCCCAATCTTGTTGATGACCTCTACCCTACATCCTTCTTCTTTACCCTATAAAAACTGAGCATCATTTCTGCCTATTCATACCTGTGTTTGAGTATGCTGCATGACACGTCTTGGTGATTTCCTTGCCAAGTTCCAGGTAGTGGTCCTTCTGGCCGGGTTCAGAATATTTGCTTCCGAGAGCAAACATCCCGCCGGAGAAACAGGAGAGATGGTCCATCTTCTTATCAATGCGGTTATTCCTGATGTCTCCAAAGTAAGTCAGACCTCCTCCAGATTTCTGCTTCATTCGTTCCTCAATTACCTGAAGAAAGGGATAAAGCAAAATAATATAGAATATTAATATTGCGTATCAGTTTAAGTAACTATATACCCATTAGCATCTTCTAATAATGCTGTTGTTTTTCATGTCTCCAAAGTAAGCCAGTCCTCCTCTGGACCTCTGTTTCGTTCGTTCCTCAATTACCTCAAAGAAATACATGTAGACAAAGCAAATTGAACAGACATGTTGATGCACAACAAGGAAAGCCAAAGGACACTTTTTATATCATACATGTATTGTGCATTATAAGTGTAAGTAACTAAACTCATCTAGGTATCTGGAAATGGGGTTTATCACAATAATCACAAGAGGCAAAGAACACATGAGCTAAAACCCCGACTATAAACACCACCAAATTCAAAATGGCCGCCCGACGCTGACGTGGCAAAAAGCCCCCGTCAACGAGAGGCCAACCCTCCGAGCGCACCCGCAGAGTTACGGCGGGAAAACCTTTCAAAATATGCTCGGAGCGCCTGTTTCACGGGGCCAAAAACAGAAAACCAAACGGCTATAAAAAAGGCCGCCAAAACGGTCAACAAACCCTTAAAAAAAAACGGGCCAAGGCTCTAAATAAAGCAGGGGTGATGCTCGTAGTGAAAAAGGATACAAAAGTGTAGATTTCACTGCAACTTCAGAAGATTGAAAGTCCAAAACGAGAGCTCCAAAAAACCACGTCAGGCTAGACTGATGATTCGCGAAAAAGATGATTGGCCAGATCCCGTCGTAGAGGGAGTGAAGGGCTTGGGGGCTTGGGCCAAGGCATTTTAAAAAAGGGGTGTTTTTAGCGTAAGGCTTTTCTGTACATTCAGAGAATATACATATGTTAAAGGGGGCAGGTACTAGATCTTGTATTGGATAAAGCAAAATAATATAGAATATTAATATTGCGTATCAGTTTAAGTAACTATATACCCATTAGCATCTTCTAATAATGCTGTTGTTTTTCATGTCTCCAAAGTAAGCCAGTCCTCCTCTGGACCTCTGTTTCATTCGTTCCTCAATTACCTCGAAGAAATACATGTAGACAAAGCAAATTGACAGACACGTTGAAGCATATTATTAAAAGGAAAGCCAAAGAACACATTTTGAATCATACATGTATTGTGCATTTATAAGTGTAAGGAACTAAACTCATTGGTATCTGAAAATGGGGTCATTTTGAATGTCTCCAGAGTAAGTCAATCCTCTGCCTGATCTCTTATTTCATTCCTCAATCACCTGAAGAAATAGATAAAATGTGAACCTCACATTGCACATTGTAACAGGAAGGGCTAGCAACCCCCCCCCCCCCCCCCCCCCCACACACACGCACACACAAACACAACATCACCCCTAATGGGGAGGTTTGAAAACACCAATATTGGTGCAAAAAACCTCATTTGGTTGTTGATAGGAAGGATGTTATTCCGGCTGAGGTTGTATGCCAATGATAGCATCATTCAAACACATCAAAAGAGCCAATCAAAAGAATGAAGGTTCGTTCAGACAAACAGTGAACAAATACAAAGGGGCTCAGGGTGATTTGGCCCCCAAAATGCCAAAAAAGAACCCCCGAAAATCATGAAAGAGCCCCTGTAAATTTGCATAGAGTTCAATGCAAAACAAATTTTAGAGTGCTATATTAATGCAGGCGAACTTGAAGAGGAGCCCCGCCACCCCCACCCCCCCCCCCCCCCCCCCAAACAAAAACAAAAAAAATTATATTTTTTCCCCTGCAGACAGAGTATGGGGAAAAGTGACTGATCTCCTATGAGTAGAAGTAACACATACCCATACTCATTGCCTTAATACTTTGTATGTAAACTGCACTTGTACATGCCTCGCTAGACAGTTATCAAGACATGATCAATACCCATTAAAGGGGTATTCCGGGCCTGAAAAAACAATTCGTTATTTGAATAAGCAGAATAAGAGGCATAATTGGTGAAAATTTGATCAAAATCGGACAAGAAACACGGGAGTTATACATATTTGAACATCATGTAGTAATGAGCGATTGTTTCAAAATTGCCGCCATATGCAACATCATTGACGAGCAACTCGCCATGGCTTTAGTACATGAAAATACACTTATTTCTCATTTTCGTTGCTAAACATTAATTTTCTCTGCTTGTTTTCACGAATTCATAGAAGAATATCGATGGGCCAACCTCTTTGGAATTTGTAAGCTCATACATTTGCTTTGTTATGAAGAAAATTTAAATTTTGTAAAATTTCCATGTAGAAGTCAAAATGGCTGCAGCTCGCAAGTGACGTCACGATCGATAGCAATTGCGAACGATACTAAAAATCGGAGCAAAGTTCATCCTGTCATAACTTTTTTATTGCTCTCCCGTTTTGGCTCAGATTTTCGATCAAGATTCTTCATATTCACTTCATTCTATAGTAAACATCACATTTCTGGGGTGGAATTCCCCTTTAAGCGGTTCAGTTTATGTGGTTGTGTACGTGGGTTTCCATCGATCCAGGGCGTTGCCATGGCAATGAATCCATATCAAAGTAATGACTGTAACCACATAACTTCCACAGACACATACCCTGTGCAGCTGCTTGCTTTACTAAATGATAGAGAGAAGAAGCATAGTCAAGTGACTTTGTACACACCGCATTTATGTATTTAGACCTTGCCAACATATTCAGCCAATAAACCATACTTTGTATGGCACAACAGTTTTTTTTTAGAAATGAGTATAATGCATACAGTACCCTTTCATTGCATTGCCTACTGCTTTGATTGGTGGGTTTCTATGAAATGGACCATATTTTACTTTGTAGACATGTATGTTATTGGAATGTTCAGACATACACATGTACACACTGAAACCAATCGTTTTTTCCTCTTTCTCTTTTCTGTTCACATCACCACCCCTACCTCCCCCTCCCAACCACCAAAGACCCATTGTTTTCATCCCAACTCCACCCCAGTACCCTGTCCAAACAATGATGCCTTCATTCCATTCTGCACCCCCTAGCCCCTGTGCTCCTTATGATTCTTACTTCAACCCCCCCCCCCCCCCCCCTTCTTTCATACCATCCTCCTTCTTCCTCCTCTTGCCAACCAGAACTCCTTTTCATCCCATTCTACTCATCAGGCCCCTCTGCAACAATGATTCTTTCTCCATCCCTCCTTACATTTCACCCCCCTCCCCTCCTCTCCTCTTTCCATCAAGAACTATTCTGCATCCCCTGGCCCCTTTGCTCCCTTACTTCTTACTTCACTCCCCCCCTTTCATACCATCCTCCCTCAAACTCCTCTCGCCAAACATAACCCATTTTCATCCCATTCTACTCCTCAAGCCCAATACCAATATTTCTTCCTCCATCCCTCCATCATTTCACCCCTTCCTCTTCCAACCAGAACTCCCTTTCATTATATGTTTGAAACCCCTGGCCCCCTTTCATTCCATCTCATTCCCCCTATTATGATCCCATTCTACACCCCAGGCCCCTATTCCTACCAACGATGCCCGCACATCATGTAATTTCCGTTCTCGATCTAACGCACCTGCCCCTTCTAATGAAAGTCCACGATTTCTGGTTAATAATAGTTCCCCTGATTCCTCCTTGTCCCCTCCTCATGGTGTAATCAATAGAGAAGTCTAGTCTTATCCCACTAAGCTAATAATTACGTCTTCAGGGGAAAGAAACTCACGTTATTATTATGCAAGCTGTCATCGCACGGAGCAATATCACATCCACCCATCATCCCCTCATCATATTAGATGCTTTTTGACTTGACTTTCATTACAGCAAGTATTATTACTTAATACCGCGGACCCTTGTTAATACGATTCTGCTGGAGTATATGTTTTCTCTTGTAAGTGTACCTCCATCTAAATTGCTCGTTACAAAGTGAGGAAATTTGTCTCATCGAGTACTAACTAACCACCTCCGGTCTAATATTCTATAATGAAATGAGATTGTATTCAGCTTATTGTATGTAACAAGACCCATACTTTTCCTGCGCTCAATGCCATCAATACAATGTACATTCATTTCAGAATATTAATTTCAACAACATAAGTGTTGATTGCTTCATACTTTTATAAATGAAATTGTTTTTAATTGAATTGGATGGTTGTTATCAAAAAAATAAAACAGCATTAATCATTCATTTCAACAACACAAGTGTTGATTGCTTTCCTCTCATGAAGGTGAATTGTCCTTTGTTCTGATTCAAATTGAGTATCCTCTTCATCATAACAAATATACCATACTTGTATTCCCATTATCCAACCATTCTCTAAATTCATTCCATAATGATTTTTTCCACAGTAATCTCTAGAATATAATAGAATTGAAAGGTTGGTATCAAAAACGAACATGGCAGTTTAACAACTGAATTGAGTACAATATTTTTTTTAAACAATGTTTGCATGCAAGTAAGGAAAATTTCCATTTTTAACTGAATTTAATTGAAAGGTTGTTATCAAAATGAACATGGCAGCTTAACCTGTTCCCTTTGATATTTAAACATCTCCATAGACTTTGTACACAACCCACCCGGTTCCCGTAGTCAAGGGGTTAGCAACTGAATTGAGTACAATATCATAACAAAACAATGTTTGGATCATACAAAAACAGAATATTTCCTATACATTCAAAATTAACCTTAAAACACATACATCAATACCACTCTAAAATCTTTTAATTCCATTATTCATTTCATAATACAAATATTCTTGCACGAATTCATGACTGAAACATGAGTTGCGATGTGAAACGTAAACAAGCCAACCTTGATCAACATCTGCCTGCCTAATAGAATATTAATAAAAAAAAGTTGAAATCTGTTTAAAGCTTTAGCATGTTTTTAACACCTAAAAATACATGATAACAATGCACCTAGGTAACCTATATAATTGAACATTACAAATTCAGTTGATAATAGCCTAAGTTTTTAGGAATTCTTGCTCTGATGATAACAGAGGCAGTTTAAAAAAATGATTTACTTACATTTGTATGTTTCCTTACAAGTTTTTTATTTTTTATTAAGTGCAGTATAAACAAAACTTGAAACTTGAAAAAATCATATTCTAAAATGTTGATGCTACCTACCAATGCTTTGTTTTTATCAATCATTACAAAACTGAACTTGATACTTTACTCATCTTTTTTAATGTTTTTCCAAAAGTGCCCTCTAAACTTGAAATTAATTTGATGGTGTGCTTTTAATACTGGTTATTAGAAATGTTGACCCTGAAAGTGCATAATGGCTGCCATCAACGCCTAAGAAACAATTTCAATGCCTCCTCACTTTTTCCCCTCCTATGTGTTTAATGTACCCTCGTTCCATAGTTAAGTTTCATTGCCTGGTCGAAACAACCATTATGGGCACTATAGTGTCCCTGGTGGGACATACACTGCAGATATGCAATCATCTTCAGAAGTTCATGTAATGGTTTTAGGATGGTGGCTCAGATTTAACCTGTATCCTACTAGATTCTTGCAATCCCTTAATAGTTAATACTGGGCCCACCAAGTGACCAGGGGCATGTTGCACAAAGATTTACAATCGGTTGTAAAGTTGCAATTAACTGCAATTCAGAAAATGTGACTAACTGCGCAAATCTGATGTGATCAAATATGCTTATTTTCTGACTTGCAATTAATTACAACTTCACAATCGACTGCAACTCTGTGCAACATCCCCCCCCCCCCCCCCTCCTCCCCCTCCTCCCCCTCCTCCCCCTCCTCCCCCAGCCCAGGTTTGACGTAGGTTATGGGTTAAGTTATTGTTGTGTTTTAATACATCAAATTAAATTGACTAGAAGAGTAAATAATGTGAAGCACTTGTGTTTGATGTACTATCATTCCCCATTCCCGGTTTCATTGCCTCGGTCAAAACGACCATTATGGGCAATACGAGTCCCCGGTGGGACATATACAGTAGATATGCAATCAACATTATCGTTTGGGATGGATGATTGCACAGATTTAAGTGTTGTTGTTTTTTACAGACAAAAATTATGATAGTGAACTTGGAGGCATGATTCTGATTCTGAACCATTTATAGGTCAGCTACGCAGTGTGAGGGAAATTATTATTTTTTTTTTGGGGGGGGGGGGGGGTGGGGGCACTATGTGTATTTCTTTATTTTTAAGGAATTTTCCCCTTAAAGGTTTGTTATTGTTTTTGTCAAATTATTGGGAGTTTATAATTGGGGGATATCAGAGGGTTTAAGTTTGACTATAATGTTGCCTAATATCTTTGGTTTTTATTCACCAGATACAAATTTAAAATGCTAAGGCATGTATAAAGAATGGAGGTAAATACAAATAGGAAACCATGTTGATAATGGACTTCTTTAACCTGTTAACTACTAGATGTTGCAATCCCCATCGAGTTAATACAGGGCCCATCAGGTTCCTGTAGGCAATGGGTTAACAGCTATGTATTACAAAGCTTCATTCAATATCTTCTGTCAGCCTTTCTATCGGTCTACATTTAATCTGTTCCTTTAATACTAGTTTTTGTAATCGCTATAGAGTTAATAAAGGACACACCAGGTTCCCATAGGCAATGGCTTAATACAGGGCCCACCAGGTTCCCATATGCAATGGCTTAATACAGGGCCCACCAGGTTCCCGTAGGCAATGGCTTAATACAGGGCCCACCAGGTTCCCATATGCAATGGCTTAATACAGGGCCCACCAGGTTCCCGTAGGCAATGGCTTAATACAGGGCCCACCAGGTTCCCGTAGGCAATGGCTTAATACAGGGCCCACCAGGTTCCCGTAGGCAATGGCTTAATACAGGGCCCACCAGGTTTCCATAGGCAATGGCTTAATACAGGGCCCACCAGGTTCCCATATGCAATGGCTTAATACAGGGCCCACCAGGTTCCCATATGTAATGGCTGAATACAGGGCCCACCAGGTTCCTGTAGGCAAAGGGTTAAATGTAGCCTATTTGCACCTGTTATCACCTAATGTTTCCATGGGGGGTCGTATGCAGTGGATGCACATCATCAGTGCGCCCTTGGACCGCTCACTCACTCGCGCTCCTTCGTTCGAGGGGCAGAAATGTGTTTGCATCGGGTGCAGCGAAGCATCAACGATAGCGAAGCATCAACGATTGCGAACAATGATTGAGAGCGAGGGGCTACTACTCCTCCTTGGAGAACTGAGGTTCGGAGCTGAGAAAAAGGGATGTTGAAGCTCTTCTCCTCATTTAAAGGGAATGTGTTGTCTATTGAAGAGGGTGCTTTGAAAGACTTGGGTTGGATTCAATCAGATGTGCGATGCCATCTTGCTAACAACACCTTGCTCACAGAGGGATATACACAAGCATCAATGAGCTACGAACAATGAGAGAGAGCGGCTACTAGACCTTTGAGAATGAGGTTCGGAGCAGAGAAAAGGGATGTTGAGCTCCTCCTCATTTGAACTTTAAAGGGATAGTAAAGTTCTGGTTTAGAGGGCACTTAAAATTTAAAAAAATACTAATACAATTAAAACAAATAAAACAAAGCATCTCCTCCCAAAAGGGCTCAGTTGAGAAGCTGAGAATAGTGTTACAGAGAGTCGACCTTTCTAATTGACAGCTCTTGTGAAGTCAAGAGATCATGACAGTGTCTTCATGTTGAGCAGTTTGACACCAAGAAAGGACTCATTACCTTCCCCAAAGTTCAGTGTTATGCATGCTTTAGCATCAAGGAAGGACTTGTCCTATCTCTGATGCAATGTCCGCTTTAACCTCGTCCCCCAACCCCAAATAGAGAGAAAGGGGAGAATATTTAGTAATAGTGCAGTTTGAGAGCAGTAAATGGTGATGGTCTCAGCCAAGGTGTCTAATTGACAGCTCTTATGATGTCAAGAGATCATGACAGTGTCTTCATGTAGAGCAGTTTGACACCAAGAAAGGACTCATTACCTTCCCCAAAGTTCAGTGTTATGCATGCTTTATATACCCATACCTCCTCCCTCCCCCCTAAACAAAATAAAACAAAGTATCTTCTCCCCAAGGATATTTAAGAGCTGAGAATAGTGTAGAGCTGACTTGTCTAATGCCCGGCGCAGACAGAGACGACTCGACTGGTTGTCATTCCGATCGGCTCAGTTTTCAGTGCCTCGCGACACACATTTTGCCAATCGAGAGACAGTCGGATGCCAGTTGGGGCCGATTCAACACGATAAATCTGCTCCGACCGACCGGGCCCAACTCTAGCCTGATTAAAACCAGTCGGATCGGGTCGAGTCGGCTCTGTCTGCGCCGGGCTTTATAGACAGCTCTTGTGAAGTCAAGAGATCATGAAGTTACGTGGAGTAGTTTGACACTATGGATGGCAGGGATGATTGGCAAAGAAAGGGCATGGCACCTTCAGTGTTATGCGCAGTATACCACCCCCTCTCCTCCCCCCCCCCAAAAAAAAATAATAATAAATAAATAATAATAAATACATAAATAAATACAAATAAATACATAAATAAATACAAATAAATACATAAATACAAAATAATAATGAAATAAATACAAAATAATAATGATAATAATTATTATTATTATTATTATTAATTAATTAATACAAAATAACAAATATATAAATATATGTAAAAGAAAACTTATGGATAAAAACCCACACCTCCACAGCACATTGTTTTCTCAATACAGAAACAGAAGCTGATTTTACAAAATAAAAATTGGTCTAAATCTGTAAAAAGTCTGCAATAAATCCAACTTTATGAAAAAGGGGTGAAAGTTTATCATTTATATACATTGTATTGTTTAAATTTTTGAATAAATGAATAAATGAAGATGACGTTGATACAATATTGATCTGATTTCTTATGGAGGAATGGAAAATGGTTTTAACCCATTCAGGACTGCATAGTCTCATAAGTACTCAGGCCAGAGTCCATGATGGATTGAATGTATGATACTACATCAGCTCATAGTCTCATAAGTACTCAGGCCAGAGTCCATGATGGATTGAATGTATGATACTACATCAGCTCATAGTCTCATAAGTACTCAGGCCAGAGTCCATGATGGATTGAATGTATGATACTACATCAGCTCATAGTCTCATAAGTACTCAGGCCAGAGTCCATGATGGATTGAATGTATGATACTACATCAGCTCATAGTCTCATAAGTACTCAGGCCAGAGTCCATAATGGATTAAATGTATGATACATTCAGGACTGCATGGTCTCATTTAAGTACTCAGGCCAGAGTCCATAATGGATTGAATGTATGATTACATCAGCTCATCGTCAATGGGTTGATATGATGATGGCTATGTTGCATCACTTAGATTACGTAAGAAATTCTATTTACACTGAAAGCAAACTTAAAGGGATAGTTGAGTTTTGGTAGAGAGGGCGCTAGACTACTTTTTTTTTTGTGAGGTAATGAAAAACTGAGTGTAAAATTTGAAAGAGCATAATAATTAAATAATAAAATCATCTTTGTTTGATCAAAATCGGTTCAGAGACGGCTGAAATATCCATAAATATAACAATTTGTAATAAAGCTGGGGCCCCGGGTTTATTAGAGAATTTTGAACCAGCCGTTAAAAATTCAAAAAAATGCTTCCTCTTTTCAAAAAGTTACAAAATAGGTATTTAAATAGTTTTTGGTTATTTCTCTATCTAATCAATATTTCAACAAAACATCACATGCACAATATTTTATTCAAAATGGTTGAAACCGATGAGTGTTTAGAGAGCGCCCTCTTACGTTTTAACAGCTCTTTTTTAATGATAACATGATCTTTACTACGTCATTTGTAATTTTGTGTTTCTTTCTAGTTATAAATATTAGTTTGTAATGTAATGATGCAGGTTTTGGTTACTAAAATTCAGTTTGACCAAAACTGTACTCTCCTTACCAGAACTCAACTATCCCTTTAATATTCTAAAATTGGGCTAACAGAAAGCGAGAAACTTTGCCAAGCATAATGTGTTGATGTGTTTATAGAATGATGCTTATTGCATCATTTAGATCAGGCGATAAATTCCATTTAATCTGGAAGCATTTCAAATTGGATAAGTGGAAAGCGAGAAACTTTGCCACTCTTAAACTAGCTGGCTGATCTTTTTTCTATGCTCGGTAAATCATACGCCTGCCCCCTTTATGAAGCTGGGAGTCTGCGAGACTGGCACGTTTTAAATCTCAATAAATAATTCACGCCTAATGCGTCAATAAACCATGTACGGCCCCTCATATTAAACCTTTCCTGAATAAGTAAAGCGCACGCGGGACTCGGCTTAATTGCATTTCAGTTCCGCAGCTACCTCAATATATCATCACACCATCCACCACCGGCAGGCAGCTTCTAGAACTAACATTTATGGAACAGCGCAACGCTTTGATCATGCACTTGATCAACATATCCTGATGCTATTAATGCAAGTATTACAAATTACCGGTTTTCTCTTTTACAATGTCGGTGGAAACATTTTCCTGGAAAATCTCCCTCATCAAATTTTATCTCGTCGCCGATAACATTAATGCAAGAAATATTTACACTATTTTAACGCTTTTTCTTCTTCTTTTTTTCTTCAGAATGCTGGTTGAGAAATTGTCCTAGAAAATAACCCTCACAAAATTGAATCTGGTCTGCTAAATAATTGCTCAGGCAAAATGCATAAATGCTGTATTAAGTAAATATTGTTATTATTCAAACTATCTGGAAAAAAAATATGTTCTACAACATCTGATACACTTGACAGGAAATAACAGTATATCTCATCAAACAAATGGCTAGATACAAAACAATTCCACGACAAAACGGATGCATCTTTTATTACCGTTTCTATGCAATATGTTAGCAGTTACCTTACAAGTCAATGTGAATTTGGATTGTGTGCACATATGAAAGTGAAAGTTGCTTAATTTACAAATCAGGCAAATATGTACATGAATTTTCAAACTGTCTTGTTTTCCTTCAGGTTACACAGAAATATTAAATCAGCTAGTTTTGAAACATCCTTGTTTCCGAAAAAGTCGATGGAAACTTGGGAGCTTGTTACCGATGTTTAGGGTTCGAAAGTGAAAGTTGTGTTATTTCAAATTAGACAATTATAACGCCATATATATTATCAAACTTCTCAAATGATATCTGATTTCCATAAGGATACACAGTAAGATTCAAATCAGCTAGCTTGAGTCAGATTCTTGATAAAATTCCAAAGAGTAAATGGCAATTTGTAGCTTTTTGCTGATAAAGCTTAATGCATGCACATGAAAGTGAAAGTTAGGTCATTTACAAACCAGACAAATTAGAATGTCATTTTCATCAAATTTCTTCACTCGTTATACTTGGTTTCCTTATAAAAAGGGAGATTGAAATTAGCTGTTTTTGTCAAATTCTTGTTGTACACAAAAATTCAGTGGAAACTATGATCTTGCTACCTACAAAAATAACTTCATGAACATATAAAAAAGAAAGTTCTAAAAGCTGGTTTCTGCTAGGATCAAAAGTTTAGGCCAACAATTCAGTGAAAAAATTCCAACTTATATTTTTCGAGGGCTACTTTCAAAGCTTGTCTGCATGGAAATAGAATTCTGAATTTTGGTTTTTCTGCACAAAACTTGTCAGAATCAAACTTACTTTCCTTTATAAATATTTGTTTTAATGGCTGGTTTAATTACATTCTTGGAATACATTTCTGGGTCATTCTCCCCCAAGTTTATAATGAGAATTTAATGAAGTTTGGTAACCATTTGTGTAGGGACAGGCAACACATTGACTTTAATACATGTACAAAGGTAATTACCGTCAATGTTTAATTTGCGGAAGCGTGCACACAATTAGACTGCATGCTTCGATAGGCAAGCGGTAGAATAACTTGTGT
This sequence comes from Echinarachnius parma, assembly GCA_037951105.1. Classification (NCBI taxonomy): domain Eukaryota; kingdom Metazoa; phylum Echinodermata; class Echinoidea; order Clypeasteroida; family Echinarachniidae; genus Echinarachnius; species Echinarachnius parma. The sequence continues at coordinate 146,071 of JBAMJV010000324.1, read as the reverse complement.
TCAGTGCTGCAAGGGCATCATCAGAAATATGTCCTGAACGTTTTATTAGCGGTTGATTTATTCTCAATTACCCGTTTGTTTGTTAATTTATATTTATATTGTCTACAAAAGCTGTAGTTTTTGAGCTGTAAGCAAAATATAGTGTATTCAACAAAATATGTTCTGGACATTTTATTAGGGCTCAATATTGTTGATTACTTGTTTATTTGTTTGTTTGTTTTATAATGTTTCTATTGTCTATATTAATGCAGACTGTGTTTTTTTTTAGCTGTAAGTGTAAGCAAAATATAGTGTTTTTTTGTTGGTGTCTGTGTGAGATCCATGACCATGGTATCGCTAGGCTAATATTTGAAATCCAAATTTCCACATATATGATACTGACAGACATTATTATGTGTGTGTAAACAAAATGAATACTCTCACATACATTTGTATTTAGATCATGGCATACAAGGTTCCCATAGGCAATATTGTATTGTGAAAGATATGTATAATAGCAAGGGTGGTAAGGTTATAAACTCTTTACCAATGTTCATTGCCTTCATACTAGTAGAAGAACGTGCCACACAGACCAGTAGTAAACACACAGACTAATCAACTGACCTTTGCTACTTTGCCAAGTAATAACGAGCAATAAAGATAATATCCAATATATATAGATTTGGCCCCAATTATAAACTGCACCTCGGTACAAAAATTACACCAGCAAGCCAACGATTAACCGTCGACTTACAACATTATTAAATCGCTGTTGAAATACTACAAATATGATGTGCCTGTGGTACCATCAGGCTTACATACCAATGACAATGTCTTCATAACAAAAGCCCCATGGCTATAAAGGCAGGGGCAGAAATGTGCACTTCATGCAACCAAACTAAACCATAACAACAACAACAACAACATATTCTGGAAAAATACCCCCCATACTAAACTTACAAGACACCGATTAACCCTATAAATGCTTGAGACACTACACACAATGAATCCACCATGGTAATGCGAGGATTAACACATTGAGTGCCAGGGATTTTACAGCTCTAAGGCATTGGTGTGTATTAGTGCTGCAAATATGCGACATCAGCACTCAAGGAGTTAAACAGCTAGGACAGTGTCTTCATGACACCCAGCCCCCAGGCTATGGCGAGGGGCGCAAATTATGGGGATTACAAGCGACCAAAAACCAGTTTCTATGAGAATACAAGCTGTTCTCCCAATCATGACAAATTGGATATAATCAAAAGGCCGCCGCGCTGCGCTTGAAATTGAGAGACCGAGTTGTGGAGAGTGAGTGACATTGTCATTTGGCCGCGCGACCGACCCACCGACAGAGCCACTAAATGTTGCGGCTCCTATCTTACTTCACAAAAGGGAGCACCATTTAACTGAAAAGTGGAAAACTAAATCACTTGATTTCTTTGATTGCTCTGGATTAGACCACACTGAATAGTACACTTCCATTCCAATTTCCTTATACAAAAGGGGGGCACGTGGTCACCCTTCTTTCTTGAGAATTGATAAAAATACAAAATGTGACTGGATAAAGCAAAAACCCTGCACTTGTCTGTAATTCATGTTTTGACAAAAATTGGCATTTTAAGTTGGCATAAATGTAGGTTAAAGACTTATATGTAAGTAACATTGAAACACTCATATCTTTGCCACATTTTGTCCAATGAATAGAAGAAGGCATCATATGAAAGCTTGTGATGAGGCCTCTCTCGTGGCTTGAAAATCAAAAATTTGATTTTAATCGACGAGTGCAGGGTTCTGCTATATCCAGTTACAAATTTTACTGCTATTTTCCTTCACAAAAGCGGACGGTGGTGACTGTGGAACAAAAGTAATCACCCGATTGTCCTACATGATTCCTTTGAATGCTCAACATTTCAGACACTGAATGGTTCTACTATTTTCCTTCACAAAAGATTGCACCACGAAACAAGAAATGTAATCTTCAAACTGGAATTCCTCAAATATGTTTTATTTCAAAGACACCGAGTATGTATTTTGTTATATTCTTTCATTTGTCAAGGACTTGAACTTTTGATCCTTGCAGAAGTGTCTTCATTAAAGACAAAATTACCCTTGAATGTTATTACCCTTTGTTTCATTTAAATTAAAGAGCACTGTCAATTTAAAAATCCCATATCACTTTGATCCATTACTAGCATGAAGACACTAAAGATTATCTGATTTTTGTTTGGTTTGTTTTACAAATGGAGGCACTGTGGAAAACAAAAACAAAAAACATAGTCATTTGATTCCCTCTCATGCTCATAAATATTACTGGCCCTTTGCTACTTGAGAAAAGCTTCATGATCCCAATCATCCTCACGTAAAATAACCAAATGTTCCCTTTCTCTCCCAAAAAGAAAACACAGCTGAACATATCCCTAATCATTTGCTCACATCTTTTCCCCTTAATACACAAAGAAATCATGGCTGCATCATAATCATCATCTCTGCTCCACCAACGTCCTAGACGCTGGTTTCGATTGAGGAACATCTCTGATGCTTCAAATGGTGTTTAACAAAGAAACCATGACCCATGCGGGCAACAACAAATTATCCTGATTAGAGTTTGAGACTGCCTGAACTGCTTAAACGAAAGTAATTTGAAGATTAATTTCTAATTCTAAGAAGGGTTCGAAAGTAATCACAATGTGCTTGCATGTGTCTCTGTGTGTGTTTTTTTTATGTACAAGGAGATTGGGAAAAGACATGGATTTTGAATGTTTTTCTTTTGGTATAAGCTGTAAATATATACTCGTACATATGAATACAGTCAAACTCAAACCTGCCTATAAAGACTTCCTACAGTACATGTAAGGGAGACATTAAAAAGGTGGTCTTTATAAAGAGGGTGGTCTTTATAGACAGGTCTAAAATGTACAATGCTTCTCATGGAATTAAATGAGAGGTCCTTATGTCAGAACAGCTGGTCACTGTAACATATTTAATTGTGCAAGTGAACATTTTAATTCACAAATAGATTAGCTTCAAAGATGATGATGGATCACATTCATCAATCAACCTCAATGTATGGAAAAAGAACAGTCAAAATTGTATTATCAGATATAAAAGATACAATACACTAGTAGTATATTGCATATTTGCACATTAATAAAAGACAGACATGTATGTATACACGTATCCACACCAATGCAATGAATATGGTGCTATAAATTGGTGCAACGACTGCACAGTGGACTCTCCAAGAAATGTCACATGATCCGCTCATTTAGGTAACCAAGCAACAAATTAGTACGGCTTCGCACTCAGACATGTCTAAAAATAAGAACCATCTCAACAGCCACTTGGGTGTTGTTGATAACTCTCATCTTTATATTTGATTCCTTGAAGTAAACGCTCGTCAAGCAAAGAACTTAATGAATACAAATCTCACTCTTCTTCTTCTTCTTGTTTTAATCTATACATGTAGCAACTGTTATTATATTCACGTTGACAACTCTCATCTTTCTCTGATTCCTCCTTCTTGTTTTAACTTATTATATTTACTGTTGTTATATTCAGAAAAAAACGGAACGGGGCATTAAAGTAACAAAATGATTATGTCCATCAGATAGGGTGTCTTTTCCAATGAAAAACGATACCAAGAACAGTCATTTTGGTCGTGTAGTTTTTGTTTTAGGGCGCTGTGAGTGACACCATGTCAGGTTCCCATTTTTGTCAATTTTTACCGAGCCAGTGTCTGATAAATCGCACTTACTGCCGTCATAGCATCGAACAACGAGCAATACGCGCGCCATTGTTTGTGTGCATTCAGCTGTGTGCCGAGAGAATGGGCATAGCTACACAGTGTACATGTATATGTGCGACTACAAGGTCTTTGAAATCTCAAATTGCATTTGAACATGACAACAGCATGGGTTGGTTAATTGGAAGAAATGTGATTTTTTTTTTGTTACCTATCTATTTATTGTGACTACAATTTTTCCATCTGCTAATATACAAATAATACACGGTCTTGAGTGCGTTGTGTAAATGCATTGCACTCGAGGCTATGTTAGCTGTACGTTGTGCACGAGGCGAAGCCGAGTGCGCATGCGCACAGCTAACATAGCCGAGAGTCGATGCATTTACATGACGGCACGATAACAAGGCCGTAGTATTATTTGTTTTATAAAACAGGCTCAACCACGGATTGTTTTATTTTGCTAGATTATTGAAAACAGGCTCTCCACAATTAGTAACCAAGTCTATCTACTCTCTAGAGTGTGAATTTATTAGGAATTTACCAAATTAATCATCACTAGATTGCACTCGCTTCACTGAATTTGACTGCAGCTCAGCAGATCAAATGCAGTCGCCGAAAATCCGAAAATTTTCCCGTTAAAAGTGAGAATTATCAAAGAATTGTACGCATTTCCATTCCAAAACTTCCCAATATCAAACCACATACCATATAATTTACGAATCTGCTAAGATTTATTTACTACAGAACACATTATTTACAGAACGAAGCATTTTCCATCTTTTTTTTAGTCACTTTCGCAAGTTTGACTTCGTAGAACTATGTCAACAAGCATTGTGACGTCACAGCCGTGCAAATATCGCGCAACAAAAAGTGACAACACATGTGTGTTACGCTTTTTCTTGTTTGTTTGTTGAAATTTAATGAATAGTCACGTGACTGGATTTAACCAATCACGTTACTGAATTTACCAGAGCCGTTTTATAACAGTAGGAATTGCTTAATTGGATGGAATATGATATTGTTTAAACACTGGCACGCTGGGCCCTGTGCCAATATTTTGAAATTCAGGCAACTGACATTTCATTTCATGGCAAAATTTAACTTGTCTGTCTGGGCAAAAGAAAGTAATATAATGTTTGAATTTTGTTTTTGTTTTGTGCCATCCAAATCATATTTTGGAGTTTAAAAAAAAAAAAAAAAAATTCACTTGCCCGACATGAGCAACATAACGATGGTAAATTTCTTGCTTTTGCCCTTGAACAAAAAGTTTTCACCTCAAACAAAAAGATGGGAAGGATTATTTGCAAGTCCAATTATAGGAACACCAACTGACTAATGGTACAAACACAGGGCTTACTAAATGTCAACAGAGAGGTTGGAGGAGAGATTGGAAGAAGTGTTAGGGATAGGGCTAGAATATTTGGGGGAAGGGTAGGTTTAAAAGAGGGATGGGGGAGAGATTGGGAGAGAGTTTTGAATCATGGGGGACTAGAAAGGGTGAGATATGGGAACAGAGGGGTTGGGGAAGGGGATGAGGGGAGAGTGTTGGGGATGGGGGAGGGGCTGGAAACTGGAAAGGGTTATAAATGTCTATGGAGGGGTAGGGGACGAATGGGTGTCTAGGATAGGGGGAGAGTGCTGAGGTCTCGAAGGGGGAATGGGGTCTAAAGAGGGATGTGAGAGAAATTGGAGAGTGGTAGACTTAGATGTCAACAGAGGAGTTGGGGAATGGGGTGGGGAGAGGGTGTTTAGGATGGGAGGGATGTTGGGAAAGGCTCATACATATCAAAATAGGAGTTCGGGAGAGAACGGTGAGAGAGCATAGATTGGGAGGTGAAATTGGAGAATGTTAATGATAAGGGGAAACAGGGTTAGGATAGACTCAATGTCAAAAAATAGGGAGGGAGAGATGAATACAGGGCGAGGAGAGAATGTTTGAGATGGGAGGAAAAGGTTGGGAAAGGCTCATTAATGTCAACAGAGGGGTGCCATCCCTCTGGGGAGAGGATAGGAATATTGAAAGTGTTAGGGATGGGGGTAAGAGTGTGTGAGTCTCCAGGGGACCATCCCTCTGGGGAGAGGATAGGAATATTGAAAGTGTTAGGGATGGGGGTAAGAGTGTGTGAGTCTCGAGGGGACCATCCCTCTGGGGGAGGATAGGAATATTGAAAGTGTTGGGGATGGGGGTAAGAGTGTGTGAGTCTCCAGGGGACCATCCCTCTGGGGGAGGATAGGAATATTGAAAGTGTTAGGGATGGGGGTAAGAGTGTGTGAGTCTCCAGGGGACCATCCCTCTGGGGGGAGGATAGGAATATTGAAAGTGTTAGGGATGGGGGTAAGAGTGTGTGAGTCTCGAGGGGACCATCCCTCTGGGGGAGGATAGGAATATTGAAAGTGTTAGGGATGGGGGTAAGAGTGTGTGAGTCTCCAGGGGACCATCCCTCTGGGGGAGGATAGGAATATTGAAAGTGTTAGGGATGGGGGTAAGAGTGTGTGAGTCTCCAGGGGACCATCCCTCTGGGGAGAGGATAGGAATATTGAAAGTGTTGGGGATGGGGGTAAGAGTGTGTGAGTCTCCAGGGGACCATCCCTCTGGGGAGAGGATAGGAATATTGAAAGTGTTAGGGATGGGGATAAGAGTGTGTGAGTCTCCAGGGGACTGGGCCCATATTCATGAAACCCCGTTAGCTTAGTTCCTTGCTATGTGTACTTTAAATGTGCAGTTTATTGAGCAGCAAACAGTTTTCCTAGTCCCCAACTAGGGTTAGCTGGGTAAGCCTTAGGTACCCACTAAGTTAACCCTATAGTTAAAGCAACTAAAAGATCTTGTGTATAATTCTTAGCCTCGTCATCCAAAATAGACTTAGCAAGGAACTAAGCTAGCGGGCTTTCATGAAATGTCAACAGAGGGCTTAAAGAAGGGGATGGGGAGAGGGTATTTAGGATGGATAGAGAAAATGGGTTGAAAAAAGGCTACAATGTCAACCTGTGTGATGGGGGAGAGATCATGAAAGGGTATTGGGGAGGGGAGGGGGGGGGGGGGCCTTAATATACTGTATGTCAATTAATGGACAGGCAAGCCACAGGGGAGCGTGTTTCAGATTGGGATGAATGGCTTCTTAGGCTGGAAAGGGTTATAAATGTCAATTGGGGGGAGGGGGGTAGGGAAGAGATAGGGATAGTGTGTTTGGGATGGGGAGAAGGTGTCTGGGGAGGGGGGGGGGGGGGGGGGGACAAGGTTGGGAAAGGCTCCTAAATGTCAAGAGATGAGGGGAGTGAGTGTTTTGGATCGGTGAGGACTGAGAAAGGGTTATAAATGCCAATGGGGGGGGGGGGGGGGGGGGTAGGAAATAGATGCGGATAATGTGCTAAGGATAGGGAGAAGGTGTCTGGGAGGGGGCAAACAAGATTGGGAAAGGCTCCTTAATGTCAAAACTGAGGGACAGGCATGAGAGGGGGAGGAGAGAGAGTGATTCGGATTGGGGTGAGGGCTGGGAAAGGGTTATAAATGCAAATGCAAATGCAGGTGGTTAGGTAAGAGATGTAGATAAAGTGTTTAGGATGGGGAGAAGGTGTCTGGGGAGGGGGAAAACATGATTGGAAAAGGCTCCTTAATGTCAAAACTGAGGGACAGGCGAGAGACAGAGAGGGGGGGGGGGGGGTGTGTTTTGGATTGGGGTGAGGGCTGGGAAAGGGTGAGTCAGCGAGAGGAAAGGAGTACAAATATCAGGGGAACACTGCTGATCCGCAAACATCCAATTTCCGAAAGAATCTAAAAATAAATAGAGTTGAACCATCCGTGTAGCTCACACACAACATAGCAAAAAAATTAAACAAAAAAAACGACACAGAAAGTGCAAGAATGCCTTCCTGCTCAAACATACGATTGCTCAAGAGTCTAGATTTCAAAACGAAAAGAAAGTAGAACCTTGCCAGCTTGTCTAGAAGCCTTCCCAAAGTGTGAGGAACGTGCTTGTGAGCACTCAAACATCGTATTTGCGAGGTAAAGCATTTCTCTCTCGGACTAAGTGAACTGTGGACGTACCATGGCAACTGACATTAAATTGTACAGTAGCCTGTATTATTGGTATTTACTCAACAATCTTCACCTTAATGTATTTATTTGATTTATTCAGCAGAGGAATAACTTATAAGTCTACAATGTTGGTATGTAGGGTTAGGAAATGTATAAGGAATATGACAAGCCTGTATTATGTTCCTTCACAATGACAGTAAATAACTTTGGTCCCCAGTTGCTATATCGGGCAAGTAAAATAGAGAGATGTCAAATTTTGCAGGCGAGAAATCAGAACTGATTGAACCTATACAAAGACAAATTTTGAACAAGCTGTTATTTTTGAATGCCCAGACATAAATCAATGGGTCTTTTAAATGTTCCTTTTTTGGTTTGTTGGGGAAGGAGGGTGGGGGGGGGGGGATTTGCTGGAAGAATATTCTTTGATTCAAAGACTTTCTATGAAAGGTTGTCTTCTTGGCTAACCGATCATTCCATTACGATGCGGAGCAGCCATGTACATGTACATGCACAAATGAGAGCAAATGGAAAGTCTGCAAGTACGATAATTGCAAGCATGTTACTCTAAATAAAACCCAGTCAAATCCAGTCAATCTAAATAAATCATGTGGCATCGTGGGGGTACGTGGGGCCTGTGGAATCAGGGACAGTGAATTGTCATATTTGATTGAACAATGACGTCGGTCCTTGGATGCAAAATATGTAGTTCATGTAAAATAGCAACACAAATTATTGGAACCTGTCTATAGAGATTACCTGTCTACAGTGGCCACTTTTTGTTATCCCATATAGGTGGTCATTATAGTATTATACAGTATACTTTTTTGTGATGTGGTCAAGAGAAAGTCTGATGCATAACATTAATACCTTTTGGAAAATATGTTTTTACTTTACTATAATTGCAAGCACGTTCCCCAGGAGATATCTAGAGAATTCTAATCACTGATTTCAATCATGGACCATGTAGCATTGCGGATTGGGGCTTGGTGAATCAGTGGGATTGCCATAGAAGTTGGTGCCTTGCCTTTGGCAATTACACAAAATATGCAGTAAGAAAAAGCATCAATATTTCTTTTTAAAATGTACAATATGTATACATGCTTCTTCTTTACAATAATAGCAAGCATGTTCTCCTGAATATATAGATCTAATAGATTTCCAATCAAAGCGGGGTGGGGCCTGTTGAACCATTGGGCAACAGGATGTCATGTTTGATCAATGAAAATGATGCCCTGCATTTGTCACTGGAAGCTTCACAAAATAAATGTGCATGAACGCATGTGATAAAGAAAGCACATCACCTTAACATACAAAAGGAAAGTACAATTTCTCCTTTACAATAATTGCAAGCATGTTCTCCTAAATATATATGTAAAAGATTTCCAATCACTCTGAGTGAGTCGCGTAGCACTGCTGGGTGGGGCCTGTTGAATCAGTGGCCGAGGGACGTCACGTTTGATCAAAGAAAACGGTGCCCTGCCTTTGACATTCGATGCCAAACAAACTACATGTACATGTACATACATGTACATGAGTGTATTTGGTTTTAAAAAAACATCACTATATTGATTAAAAGGGGAAAATATATATTTCTGCTTCACAATAATTGCAAGCACATTCTGCTAAATATATTTCCAACCACTCTGAATGATCCTGTAGAATGGTGGGGTAGGGGCTGGTTGAATCATAGGGCCCTGGGATGTCACGTTCGATCAATGGAGTCGATTTGTCATCCTTAGCATTGTAATCCACCCAGCATTTATATGTGGTAAAGAAACGTCCATGGCATTGGAATGAAAGCTACATGAGCTTGTACTTGTTCCTTCATTACATGGTCCAAGGCTTCCTAATTGACAGCCCAACACAGGGTATATACCGGTAATCAACTTGCACTATCCCCTACAATGTAGTACATCTTGAGATAATACCAGGAAATCAAGGGGCATGAACAGCCATGTAGAGAACCTGGGGGCCATGTACCCACCCCTCCCACCCAGCCCAGGACAAAAACAAATTACAAGTGTCATTCAAGGGCCCTGTAATATTTAAAGATTAAAATGATTAATCAGAATACGATTAAATAATTGATCTTACATTAATCTTTTTAAATGCCATAATAATTGATTTTACGGTCAATTGATTGTACGATTAATCAAAAATTCTTCATAACTACAGGGCCCTGATACCCTCCAGACAAAAAAATGTCACCGTGTCTCCAGTAGTGCCCCCATCACACCACAAAATCATTTATAGCGCACATCCTAAAACAAAGCCTCTCCTAACCGACCCCCCCCCCCCCCATCCCCCATCAGAAGAAAACAAATCCAAGCTATACCAACGCAGGAAATTGGACCCCCAGGAAAGGCATTTCGTGTAGGACATCACATGCATTCTTCACAAGGTTTATACTTAAAACAGGATGAAATGCATGATTTGAAACAAATTGCTACAAATTGTCTTGTACCACTGGCAAATTATCTACCAGTCGGAGCGGGGAGAGTCAAGACGTCCAACGAAATATGTCTTGGCAGGTTTGTAATGACTGGTTCAAGTGGACAAGGAAAAGATTCACGTTTATGCTTTATTGAAGACACTCCACTACTGACATCCAAATACATCACAATGCTAGAAATTAACTTTTTTTTCACAGTGGCTCTGTCGTGCAAGTAATAAGGACATTCTAGTGGCCCGCCACCAGCTTTAGAGGGTAAAAAGAATTCAGCATCTTAGCAGCCACCTGTATATATTACATTAGCACCCAACCTGCTTTTTATGGCCACCAAACATGATCCCCTGTATACAGGAAATCAACGTTACCAAGCCTGTCTGTAGTGGTCACCTGTGTACGGTGGCCACTTTTCTTGCTTCCCTTTGGTGGTCCCTCCCCTATACACAGGCTGGACTGTATTTGGTTGCCCGTTAGAAAAAGTTGCCATGAATAACATGTTTGTGGCTGAAGCTCATTTTTGTGGCCGCAGCAAGTATATATACCATATACCATCCTTGAAGGCCATATGAAATAAAATGTTGCCAGAAAAACACATTTCAGTTATTCTCAGCTTACGACACTGTCTGTTCACATACGGCACTCTGGCACTCACATCTTCGTGTACACGGAGACGGGCAATTAACCATTCAAAATGGTAATATAATCCCTAATCAGAACAAAAACTGAAAGCAATCGGCATAAATTACGGCTGTAAATGTTTGATTAATGGACGGAGGGAGATCTGCATATTACCACAAGCGCGCACTCACGCACGCAGCAATAGAATGGACGAGAGAGAAAAAGGGAATCATACAAATTACATACAGGATCCTATTTCTTGAGTCAACATTTGTTCGATGAATTCCTATTCCCGACTTTGGGAGCGTGGCGTGATAAGTGCCGAACCATTCCAATGGGCCCTTCGATCTTCCCACGACTAATATTTGCTTAACGGGCCTGTGCGCCGCTTTCTGGAAATGAATTCAAATTTGTAGGGCAAACAGACTATGGGATGCGCTGATGAAGTTGACAAGTTGTTTTCTTTTGTAATTTAATATCACGACACGTCCTGCAAAAACACATTTTTATAAACCTGTATGCATGCATGCATTCTTTCCCAAGGACTTGAAAACTACAGGTGAATAATTTTGAGTATTTATTTCAGCCTATATATTCAGTGCGAGGATATACTTCAAACATATCTCTGAGATTATGTTCTACACCTTTGCATGTAATTTGACTCACTGTTCTTTTCAGGTCAATTCACACTCAATGGTTCACAAAACACTCTCAGATATGGGTATATAATCTTCATACAACACAGACAAAAATGTATATGAATATACCTGCACAATTAGAATAAGCATGCATTCATGCACAAGCACACCAGCTTACACACAAAATTAAACCTAATTACACACACACAAATGCAGAATCCTAAAGTCAGCATCTCACGCACAGAAAATAAATATGGATTTCATAGTCCACACCACAAGATATTATTGGGAGCCAATTAATCATTGGTAATCATCATAACCCATGCATCAAAAATGCATCAAACAAAAGGCACACACACACACACATACACACACGCATATGCTCACAGACGAACCTACACAAACATAGACACAAACCTACACTTAATTAGAATCGCACACGTTCACACATCTAATTGCTCGAGAATCGAGAATCGAGGCAAGAGAAACAAATGTTTAATTTCATAGTCCACTCTCAAAATATGGAAGGAAAGCAAATTAAACACGGAAATTTATGTGATATCAGAACTCCATTGTTGGTACTAGCACTCACTACTTAGGCATCATAGACTTCACTCGCACACACATTCATGCATGCACACACACAAACCTATGTACACTTAAAGGGACTTAGTAACATTGTCCAAATCCTCAAAATAAAATTGTAATTCTAGCGGTTCCCTTATACCTTGTTGTATTCGTATTAACAAAAAAATCATGGGACAGGTTTTGGTTTTTCAAATTTCCCTTTCGTTACAAAGATACAGTATGTATGAATGAAGTATTCAGATAAGAAAAAAGTTTTTCATCCCTGTACAAAGTGAATGCAGTGAGTTAGTGAATATCACCCAATATCACTTTGCATTTTCGCTCATTACTTGGCCATGCAATGTCCATTTGACTTGAAATTTTCACACAATACCCTGTGGACATATGAGATAACAACACTATACATTTCATCAACCATTCATCACTTTTTGCACATGTCAACAAAGTTACTAGATCCCTTTAATTACTAATGAACTCAAACATCTAAAAGCTCTAGAATTCAGCAATTGAAGCAAGAAAAACCAATGTTTAATTTCATGGTCCGCTCACAAACGATGGTAGGAAGCCAAATGAATTGTTGACACCTGATATGATAACTCCCTTGTCGGTACTACTACTATCATAACTCCCCACTGCTAACACTCACTCACTGTCTGGAAGATGAGAGGTCATCGACTTGGATTCCTCCGTATCCATGATAATACTTCATCAATCATCCACGAACACCATATTGAATTAAGTAAGGGTGTTGTCACATATCACTGGATAGCGTAAACGGATGCGGGGCGGATAGAACATTTGCAAAATCAAATTATCCGGAGTGGTGAAAGTTGTCTCCATTGCTGCAAGCACACAAATTTCCGCCGGATAAAACAACGGACATCACCTAACAAGGAATGCATTCCCTGAACACGAAACGGGCAAGAAACGCATACGAACAGAGATGAATGGATTGAAAATGTTGCTTTTCGTCGGGCGTCCGTTAAACCTATCCGGATCCGGTGATATGTGACAAGTGCTTAAGTCTGGTGGCACCATACATTGTTAGAGTTTCCCAGTAACAAGTTAAAAATGCATCTTTAATCTTTAAAACAGGACATCTAGGGTTCTATAGTATGTAGTAAAACCAGTTGCTCTTTAATTTTAGCTTGCATGTAGTGACAAAGTTGACAAGAAGGACATGCATGTTTTTTTTATTAAACCATCTCCACAGGAATTATATTTGAAGGGCAAGTTTCATAGGCATCCATAATAATTTTGTTTGTACATCATCTCCTGAGAAATTACATAAATTTGATGAGCAATTTTTATTGGTTTTGATAATCAATCCAAGATTAATAATTTGCTTCAATAATACTGAATTTAAAAACAATATTTATTATTTCGGGTGGACAGACTAATAGCAAATTATGCACATTTTAAGCACAAATAAATGATTTTGGTAAAAATGCTGGTCGCTTCCATGGACTTCAAAATTGCTGAGCAGTTGCAAATGATTACAATTTACCTGAACACAATTACTATAATTATCCTTAAAATGCAGCATGGGTCACAATTAAAATACAGTTTCATAAGTGGACATGCTCCAATAGTTTTTGCAATAAATACTGATCATGCGTAAATAATGTACAGCCATGCAGAATTCCCATCGATAAAATATTTTCTGGCTGTGCAATCTAGATATTAAACCACTACTAATGGTAACCTGGTGGGCTATGTAGGAAGTCTATGGGGATTTCAGAATCTTGAAGGGAATGGGTAAACAAAAATAGGATCAAGTTTCCACTTTCTAACATTCATGATTGATTGCGATTCATATCAAGATGATTTAGTAGGCCCATTGTTTTGATCTAGTCTGCTGCTTCTTCTACTTTTAGGTTAATATCAAGGTTTTTTTTTTTATTTGTTTGGAGGGGGGGGGGGGGGGGGGGGGGGGGCTACTTTTCAAGCTTGCCAACATTGAAATTTGTTTTGCAATGGGAATTTATGGGGGCCTTGGGAGGGGGGGGGGGGCAAGTGGCCCCTCTCTATTTCTCAGTATCTATGCCACTGCCAACACCTATCATAGATGTGGTGTGCGCATGGTCTTCGCACAAAATCTTGGAAAGAAATGAACCAAAAAACATACAAATTGTCTTTCCTTGTCAAGTCTGTGAATAGTGTGCATACATGGAGCCCTCCCATCAGGGTCCAAACGGGAGTATTCAGTCGCATTCAGGATAAACAGAGCTACCAACATTAAAATTCAACAATCAGGAAGATTTAGGGAAATTTCATCAGATATCAGGAAGATATCTATATAATGCATACAACCTAATTACAATAATTGTTCAATATCAGGAAGATTGGCTATCCGATGCATCTTGGCAGTGCTCGAAATAAGCATAGGCACGCTGGCCCGGGGCCACTAAAAATTAGCTCCGGGCCACCAAACTTGATTGATTCTAGATTCTACTGGCCCATTCAGACAACCAAATTTAACAGAATTTGTTTTGTTTTTCTTTGTTTGGGGCCACCAGATTTAGGCTTCGGGCCACTCAAAGTTGAACAATCTTGTTTTTACTTGCCTGACTGGGCCAAAGGCAAAAAAGTTAATTTCTAGCATTGATCTTGGTCTATTTTCAGGAAGTCTTCTGCAAAATCAGGAAGACTTGGCAGTTCTGCTAATGGCAGCAAACGGGAAGGCTATGAGCTGTGCCAAATCCAGGCCAAAGATGATGGGGACGAAAGAAGAAGACAAATTGTCTTTTCTGTCACTGTGATAGTATGCAAGCATAACAAAACTCAAGATGCCCAGCTCTTGCGAAGCAGTGCTGCATTCAAGACCTTATGACAGCAAACGGGAAGGCTGTGAGCTGTGCCCAATCCAGGCCAAACATGTGATGAGTAGATGATGGGGACGAAAGAGGAAGACAAATTGTCTTTCCTGTCACTGTGAATAGCATGCATTAAAAGCATTAAAAAACCTTCCTCGTGGGACCATCAGGAGTATCTAGTTGCATACAGGATTAGCGAACAGCTAACACAGAATGGATGAAAGTGTAGGGCGATATGCGGCACTAGTGGACAGACAGGCACAGTCTTAGTGCAGAATCTTGAGTAGAAATTACTTGATGAACTGATTATAAAACATACCAATATTCTTTCCCTGTCACTGCAAAGAGCGTGCAAGCATAAATAAATGTTCCCAAGGGATCAAACGGGGGTATCTAGTTGCATACAGGATTAGCGAACAGCTACCACAGAATGGAGATAAGTGCATGATGCATTCATCTCTTGGGGATATTTCCATTGGGACGTATGACTGTTTCATCTCCAGCTTCATCAATTAAAGAAAGACAGTCTTCACTCTCTCTCTTCACTGTGAACTTTATAAATAAGAGAAAGGCTGGCTTACGATAGTTCATTACATTCATCAATACAAATTTTTAAAGAGTTGTTTCTGTCTTTTCAATGTTTATTTAATCTATACTAGATCATCTATGAAGGAAGAGATGCTTCTTTTTTCAATTGTAAGCTGTATCAATAAAAGAAAGGCAGACTTAATTTTTGTTGTCCGTCATCAATAAAGATCATTTCATTTGGTAAAAGAGATTCATTGGTAAAAGAGAAGACATGCTTTAACTTTTTCATTATCTAAGAGTATCAGAAAAAAGCATGACGTAGTCGTATTGCTCTTCATCAATAAGGGAAAAGACAAATGAATAGTTGATAATCGATTTTATCAATAAAAGAACGGAACATCCCAAACTTTAACACAAAAGACTATCTTCACTTTTTATAGCCCAGTTTTATCAATAAAAAACAAGAGCATCCCCAACTTTAACACATATGACCATCTTCATTTTGTATAGTCATTTTCATCAATAAAAGAGGCGATGCTACAACACTTTACACCGGGGAGCGACTCGCCCACCTGGTCCTATGACTTAGGTTCAATCCAAGATTTATGACGAAGAACTCGCCGGCGGAACGTTACACCCTGCTCGTTTCACCTCGCAGTGGGAGTGAAAGGCCTATAAATTGTCTTCTTTTTACCTCTTTCTCTCTCGATCTCGAAACTGTGAATTCTTCATAACGTGGAAGTGTTGGATTTATCTAGGGATTTCTATTCATCCTTCGTTGCATCCGTGCTTAAAAACAAAGTCTGTCGAAACCGATGATACACGACTTTAGCCTCATTATACCTGCATCTTTGCACACCGTAAAAATCCTGTGTACCTTAAGACAATCGCACACTATACGATCTGATTTCGATCCGACAAACAACTGCGTATGTGAACTATAGCAAGACGTGCGTATCTAAAGCATGAAGGATAGATCAGATCCTAAATCGTACATTGGATCGTGCAGTGTGCGTGCGGTGGGCTTTAGATGAAGAACCAGCCGCGGAACGCTACACCCCGCTTATTTCCATCCTGCGGTAGGAGTGCTCACGACCCTAGGAGGAAAACCCTCCCTTCTAATGGACTCTTCTTAATTTTTGTCCTATCTTCTTTTTCTCACCGTTAATATTTCATACCACTGCCGAGCAGGATTTACCTAGGGACTTACAGTCATCCATTGATGCACCCATGCTTGAAAACAATGCTCGTCGTCAAAGGTGGATTAATTCTAGCACATGTGCGTCTTTGCTTCTATTTCAGAATTATAATCTTAAAAGTAGATTTATGTCTGGGCAGGTGGTCTTTCTAGACAAGTTCATTTAAATATAAACTACTTTCTAGGGTAACCAATACAACTAAAAGAAAATGTATTCATAGTTGAGAAAAAATACTAGTGTAGGTCTTTAAAGAAAGGCATGCTTACATTTTGTATCTGCCTCGAAAACTGGAAAGAAATTTGTCCCTTGTTCTAAATAACTGGGAAGTTGCTTGTTGGATTTCAAAATTATCAATATATATATTCTGAAATATAATCTGATATGTGTGTATGCATTGCCTTCTAGATTACCGTTGTATGAATTGCAGCATCTGGTACCATACAAGTATACAACGGCAAACGGCTTGGCACCCAAGCTGATGGAATATCTGTTCAGTGTACGAAACACCCATGGGAAATCAGGGATATGATTCTAAACATGATCGCTAATGGTGCGAAGCTAATCCTAGGGCACCTAATTTGTGCGAGGATCTTACATCTAGATGGATCGCTTGCTTACGTTTCGTGCAAATCTCCTAAATACATATATTTACAAAAGAGCAAGATATGCTTACTTTTGGTGCTTACTGTGAACAATCACACAATCATAACACATGCATGCACATACTCGTACACATGCACACATACAAATGCAAGCGTATACAAACCACTTACAAACACGCTTGTATTCTGTAGTTTTCTTTAATGACAATTACGCACTCAATGCTCATGTCATTCTTCTACAAAAATGAGAGGACATAAATGGTTGTGCTAACAAGACATACAAACAAACAAACAAACAAACATACAGATGAGGCCTTTGTTGAGGAACAAACAAACATACAACTATGTCAGTCAAACCTGTGTATAGTGACCACCTAAGGGAATCAAGAAAAGTAGCCACTGTAGGCAGGTGTCCTCTATAGACAGGATCCATAACATTGATTGTCCCTGCAGTGGATCACCCTTGGTGGGTGGCCACTATCGGATGGCTGCTATAAACAGGTGGCCACTAAGACAGGTTTGACTGTAGTTAGAAAACAGACAAATCCCTTACAATCGGACAATGTACATAGTAAAACATACAGTCATGTACAGAAACAGATAATGTCAGAATATCCATATCAGCCATCAAAAACAAACAAACAAACAGACAGACAGACATGCATACATACATACATGCATTCATACATACAGACAGACAAGATATGTCATTTCAATTACCTTGATGGAGCTGAAATACATCTGTTTTCCCTCCTCGTCCTTCCCTCCTGTCAGGATGTAGGATTTCAGCAGGTACTCATAGAAACTGTCTCCCAGAGCTCCCAGGGATACATGCACTGCGACAGAAAGGAGTACATGAAATTAAATGAACAGATCTTAAAGACAATGCTAGAAATTAACCTTTTTGCCTTGTGGCCCAGTCGGGCAAGTAAAAACAAGATTCTTTGAGTGGCCCGGAACCTAAATCTGGTGGCCCCATATAAAAAATAACATAACAATTTCTGTTAAATATGGTTGCCCGAACGGGCCAGTAGAATTTGGGGTCAATGAAATTTGGTGGCCCAGAGCTATGCTAATTTGGAGCACTGTTAAAGATACTGTCAAACTTTTGCAAGCCAAAATTCAAGAGTTTCAACATAATTGTCTTATGAAAGAAAATATGACATTATCACAATAATCCATTTTGGTGCCAATCAAACAGCAATGACATGCACTGCGAGAGAGAGGAGTACATTGAATTAACCATTCAAACAGACAAAAATGTAAAATATGAACATGACTGTAATCCATTTGGGTGCCAAAATATGCAAACAGCAACCTGACTTTGAGTTTTCACACATGGATACATGATTTCAATTTCAGCAGGTACTCCTAGAAACTGTCTCCAAGATCTCCGCGTATAACATGCACTGTAAAAATGTGACATTAGCAAATATAGTGAACTCCCAATATCTTAACCTGTTCCCTACAGGTTTCTGAAACCCCCATTGACTTTGTACACAACCCACCAGGTTCCCGTAGCCAAGGGGTTAACTTCTTTTACTCACACTACTATAACCCGTTCAGGACCGACTGATTTGTCTACAACATGTATTCTTCATAGACCCAAGCCCCAGTATTTGCACGACCAGTCCTGAATGGGTTAATCATTGTTGATTGGCTCACCATTTAAAACCAAAACAACAACTTATATACATTATAATGTCTATATCGATTATGTTAGGTTGACAACACCTGTCATAAGACTATACCCCCAAAATGTGTGTACTTGTGAGTGTGTTGGATATCAATCATTTATTAGTTTATTAATGTGGTTTTACAAATTAAAAGGTATCTAAAGGTATTTTGGTACAATGTTTGAATTCACATGGTTTACACAGATCTTAATTGCCTTGTCATTTAATTTTTCCGTTGAAAAAATAAAATGATAATTTAGGAGGGAAATTTATTATGTGTCTTTTTTTATGGGAGTGATTGATGTCTGTAGACTCTATAATGATGATGGTTTGTATTCTTGCTAATACCATAATCACGAAAACATTGTAAGTGCTAACCCATAAGTACCTGGACTTTGTTTAAAGGGATACATAATAAAAAGTGCTTCCACATTTTCAATATCAATAAATTATTTCCAAACTAGATCCGCAAACACAATGCAAGAAAAATAAAGAGTCAGAAGAATCCTACCACCACATTTAACTTCCTCAAGTGTCTAAAGTGGCAGCTCATTATGAGTTTCACTTTCACAGCCATCTCTTAAAGGGAAACACAATACTTATCAAACTTAATAAAGTGAGTAGTTAAAACTTGTGGGTTATCATTAACAAAATAATGATTGTTATTTTATCATGCTTGATTGAGAGAGAGATAGCTCAAATTCTCACTAAAGAGACTTGTTTTCATTCAAATTTGCAGCCGTTAACACTTGAGGGCGCTAGTTAGCAGTTTTTCAAGCTCCCTTTAAACCAGCACTTTACTATCCCTTTAACTTTCTTTGCGGAGGACACAGTGTAATGTATACCATATTTCACACTAGTTAACTTGCCATTTCCTTGTAATAAGAGGCAATTATTTTGCATTTATAGAATGGGAAATCATCCGTTCTTACATACATGTACATGTTGTCCACATGTTCTCATAATATTGGGCTAGAATTAAAATAATTTTGACAAGGTGGAACTATCGGGCAAATTAAAAAAAGATTAAGCAAGTTTATGTGGCCTGAAAACAAAGAAAACCATGATCAATACAAATTCTGTTACAATTGGTCGCCAAGTTGGGCAAGTTAAATTTGCCAAGAATGAAATATGAGAGGGCCCAGACCAGTGCTAATTTCTAGCACTGCATAATACAAAAGCATACTTTTTATTACAAACTTACAGCATTAAAAAGTTCATGGTAAAGATACTTGTCTTATCAATACATGTATCCTTTGTCCACATTTGCCAGTATTTAGGTACAAAATTCTCATGTGTCATCATACAAAGAAAATGGCGACTACATGTATGAGAACTATATGGAATTATTGGCATAGTTTGTCAGGGGTTAAACAAAATAAAGATAACTTAAGGGTACTAAATTAATAGAAACAAAGCTATTAAATGGTTTGATACATACTTTGTCCCCACTTGCCAGTCTTGGGGTTGAGGTAATTGGGGTACAGTCCATCACCTCGCTTCACGTCCCTCAGCACCTCTCGTATCCTGTCAATCTGCAACATGGAATCACACAAAAATGTAACGAAATTCAGTTTTGCTGGATGGTTGAGCACCGGTCTAGCAATCCGGAGGTCTCGGGTTCGATTCCCGGTGAAGCCTATTCTTCTTTGTCCCTTTTCATTCATTTCAAATATTTCTAGTCAGTTTCCTTTATGTTTGAATTGAATGAAATTCAATAGTTGTGGCCAATAGTGTAATGTTGTCGATCTTCAACTTGAAATCAATAAAGCACAGAAGGTGATCCAATAATTAATGGCAGCTAATGTATTAATCCTCCTTATTACGGTCAGAACATACTTATACAAATGTTGAGCAATATTAAAAGCGGGTCCTGCTAAGGCCCATCAGTCTTATTTCATACTGTGGAACACGAAAATACAAATATCATCCCTTTCCTTATGGGAACTGGGTGGGCTATGTACAAAGTATATGGGGAGTTTAGAATCTCGAAGGGAACAGGTTATGGAGTTACATATTTCTTTAACACGAGAGACGTGTCTTCTTTCACATGAGGCAACAAAGCATCTCTGCATTGTTGTGTAACTTTTGCAGCCAGCGATTTGTGTCAGGGTCCAGGTTGTTCAATATCTAGGCTTGGGTATTAACCGGTTCCCTTTGAGATTCTGAAATCCCCATGAACTTTGTACACAGCCCTTCCAGTTCCCGTAAACAAGGGGTTAACTAGTAAGGCACAGGATGGGTCACTGGTGGATGATGTGATTGGCAGTTTGCTCGGGGTGAGCCATACATGAAGGATGGGGAAAGTCTGAGGCCCAATGATGCATGTTGGTATTAAACCTGTCAACTCTTGTGCGAAGCCTGTTGAGGGTGACCCAATCTCTGCGTGGCAGGTCTGCACCTGGTAGCAGCTTCATGTTGGGGGTGACTATGAATACTACATAGATTTGATACTAGTACAAAAATTGGTTTGTTATGGGAGACTGAGAAATTATTGTATCTTTTGATACAATATTAGAAACAAGCGGAGAGGACAATGATGATTATAAGTTACAGAATAATGAAAGAAGTCTTCGCTCACCTTTTGTTGGTACTTATTATCTCCCGTAATCTTCGAGAGGTAGCTGAACTCCAGATGAAGAGAGCCAAACTCTGATAGGATGGAGGAGCCACCGGACGCCCAGCCCCAGTTCCTGGCACTGCCCCTGTACACAAACAGAACACAAAATATATGATGATAATAATAATAATCATAATTAAAATAATAATCAGAGTCATAATCATTATAATGATCTCCTGTGATCTGTGAGAGGTAGCTGAACTCCAGATGTAGAGAGCAAAACTCGCAGAGAATGGAGGAGCTACCGGACACACAGCCCCAGTTCCTGGCACTACCCCTGTAAATAAATAAAATGTATAATCATAATCTTGGCCATAATCATAATGATCATGATGATGATCCATCATCATCATCACCATCACCATCACCATCACCATCACCATCACCATCACCATCACCATCACCATCACCATCACCATCACCATCACCATCACCATCACCATCACCATCACCATCACCATCACCATCACCATCACCATCACCATCACCATCACCATCAACATCACCATCACCATCACCATCACCATCAACATCAACATCAACATCACCATCACCATCACCATCATCATCACCATCACCATCACCATCACCATCACCATCACCATCATCATCAATTGTCAAATTTTATAACAATGCAAGCATTTGGAAGGGAATAATTCTTATTATAAGTCCCCATACCAAATGTACTTTCACACGGATTCAAAACCAGCCAAAACACACACAACAAGAAAAATCAGAAATAACCAGTCCTCATGTTTACCTGTAAGTACATTACAATACAGCTCAGAAGCTTGCCTGCCTGCCTCCAATATATAAGAACTTTCATATGTTTATCGCATCTATACCTTCAGGCTATAACCCTGTTCTACATGTAGGCAAGAGAAGGAGAGGTACCCACTGCTGGCTGAAATTGAATTTATCAAAAATATGGGAAAATGCAATATATCAACCCTTGATGGAAAACAAGCAGCAGTATTTCATATTTCCTTTCATACAAGAATCTGAGCTACAAGAGTGTGTTCTACAACAAACACAAACCAAAAACATCAACATGTAGTAGAGCTCCAATGTCAATGTGCAATTATTTGTTTTGTTTTTTCTGGGTTAGTGCGTGTGTTGTACATTGCTAGATAGGTACGTTGTATGTAAAGTCAGCCATCCGGTCAAACAAACGCAAACAAAGAATATTCTGGTATCTAAAGTTCCAATCAGTAATATTGCATCGTTCCTGTACATAAATGCATAATGGTTTGTGTATTCAACCATTCAGAAAAAAAACACACCTGTGTTAAAATATGCCAACAAACAAAGCACCAACCAAATCTGTTTCAATTAAGCCTGGGTCGGAACGGACGGAATACCGGAATCCGTCCGGTGTGTGCGTGTTCCGGTAATGTTTTCTCCATTCCGGTATTCCGATGAAAATCACGGAAAACCTCTTTTTCCTCAAAAATTCATATTTTGTAGTAGAAAACTAACAGAAGAAAACAAATGACAAAAAAGTACAAGAAAGACGATGTCGAATGCAACTTACAACGACAAGAAATCCGCTGCGTTTATATGAAAGCCGATCTAAATTAACGATCGACTAGGCTAGCTACCCCGGCGCGCCCCGCACAGTCATGCAGCTGCTAGCGCTAGCTATCAGTCAGAGCTAGCTAGCTGCGCGGTACCATATGTCATCAAACGTTTCTCAAACGTTGACATCCAGTCCGCCCTCTATCGATATCGGTACTAATAATGCTCCGACACAGCCCGCCATATCACTGGTATACTTTGTGTGCAGGTTATGGGTCTATTTTCTTGCGCGAGATCGATCCGCCGGGAATTGGGGAAATCCCCAGTGGATGGATCTCGCGTAGGAAAATAGACCCTATAGCCTGCACGCAAAGTATAAGTTAGTGTTGACTTATTCGTGTCGTTGTATTAGCTTCAGTTCATGCAGTTTCGAGCGAGTTAGAAAATGTTCGAGATATAATCAGCGCATTTTTGTTGTTGCTGTTTTTCCAGGTAATTGTTCTCGTATTTATTTTAAAAGCCATACAAACATGTAAGTAAAATAAGAGACATTTTCGTTCCTTTTCGGCACTTTTTAAGAGTGCAACTTGCTTGCAAAGTCAAGGCAGTTGAGTTGGCCTGTGTCGCAGCGCGGAGCCTGCATGCCTGCGCTGCCGAAACCATGGCAGACCTTCTAGTGCGTGCTCGTTCCGTATCATTCACTGGCAGATTTTTTTTTTATCGGAACACCGGATTCCGACCGGCACAACACCGGCGGATTCCGGAACAAAAAAATTCCGACATGACTCAGGCCTAGTTTCAATACACTTGACACATCTTATATTGAAATGTGAATGATATACGTGTATCTTGTGAATAATAATGTGTTAAATCATTTGCAACAACAAACAACAACCAATACATACTATAGTACTTAAGTCTCCTTCCAATGTACAATATTTTGTATTTCCTGGTAAGGGTTTTGTACACATATTCAATTAAATTTAATTTAATTTCTGTTTCGGACAAAATGAATATATATACTTTTCAGAAGAGATCATTAACAAAATTATACAATTTAATTTAATGGAAACAGAGGGATCCATTTAAAGGGACATGTGTGTTCATAAGTTTTTAAAACAACCAACCCAAAAAATGATGCTACAATAATTTAATATTTCCACTTTCTTGCCCTTCATACACATACATCTATGGACATATTCAACCATGGCATTCGCTAAAACAAACACCAACCCAAAAATGTCTGGTACATCCTTCATTTTGATGTGCAATGCATGACTAGTGCCAATGTTTACTCACATTATTTGCACGTGCGGAGGGCATAAAACCAAATTTGCTCAGGAATAATAATACAAAAATGGCCAAGAATTCAGTAAAAGGAAATAAGAAGTATGGTTGCTAGCTGGTGCACAGGGAGTTATTGGCATATATGCGTGAAGAGTCATACGATACGGACTGTGATAGACGATATGTATGCGGTGTATGGATTTCAACGCCAACCAAGTTTGAACACGTGTCAGGACATGTGTGGGACTGAGAGCGACCCGCACGAAACACTTGATCTAGATCCCCTCTAGTCATCGAATAATCCAGATATTAAATTCATAATTCAAGAATACTAAGACAGTCATCAGAAACTTTTTTTTAAATGTCATGCATTTGATAAGCTACCAATGTTATTAAAGAATAATTATCTTTTGATTGTATTAATCTAGGGCCTAACATGATTGATAGGAGCAAAAATAAAGACAGTTTCTTACATCTTCAGATTGACAAGGCCAAATGGGATTCATGTAGGAGTATTGAAGGATGGACGAAACATCCGTATTATAAACTAGCTTTAACCCTAATAAGGCCGGGGGGGCCATAATGGCCCCCCCCCCCCCCCCCTCCGCGATTTTTTTGATTGCTCCAAAACGCGGTAAGATGACGCGCCGCTGCTTGGTGACTTTTTTCTTTTAGGTCTTGCGCATATTTTAAAACAAAAATTTTGAAAATCGGACCTACCGTTACGAAGTCACGTGACCATGTCAGCCCGAAAATCGCTCAATTACGTGATTTGTGTACAAAACAAATGGAAATATCAGTTTTCGTAAAAAAAGGTATATCATTGGTTATTTGGTCTTGTTTACATTTTATATGTTTGTTTTGGGGTTCAAAATAGTTGAATTATAGTTAGAAATAAAATAAACAACAAAAAACAATAAAATACATAAGTAAAAAAAACAAAGAAATACATAAGAAATTATAAAAACGAAAACATAAGGAAGAACCTGGCTCTTCCCAATTTGTTTGTTGTATTATCATTCCAAATGCTCTAAAGAATATATGTAGTGAAAACCAATGTTTAATTATGAAGAATATAAGATTTATGGGTAGAAAATATGAATTTTATGACCTTATTTGCATAAATTACCATGAATATGCAAATTAATGAATTTTTCAAAAAATTAAAATTACCATTGTATTCTATACACTTCACTTATCATGCATGAACATTTTCACGGCGATCTTCATTTTGTATAGTATAATCTTCAGATTGACCAGACCAAATGGGATCCATGTGGTAGTGTTGAAAGCTGAATAAAACCTCCCTAGACTATAAACTAGCTTAAATGCAATTAATAACTTATGCTTCTCCTCGAAGGTCAAGGAATAATCATTCAGAACTGACAGACGATACAACTATTTGAATCATGTATTCATTGCATGTTATTATTATGTGTATGCCTCCACACTAATATTTGTTTCTACTTGCCTGTTCAGGCAAGCAGAATCATAACTTTTCAACATTTACCTGCCCAAACAGAAAACTGACTTGCCCGCTTTACTTCTAGATGAGATTTACTCATAAAGAAATACATTATTCTATCCTAGTTGAGCAAAAATTTAGTTGCCCAGTCGGGCAACCAAACTAGACTAAATTTTACTTGCCCGACATACATTTTTACTGGCCCCGGGCAACAGGGCAAGTGCTAATGTCGAGCCCTGTTTTATGTTTTTGTAACTATTCCAGTTATATTGTCGTTCGTATAGTATTATCCTGTTCACCATGCCGATTGCAGAATGCACATTTATTTTCCACTTCTTCCATGGACCGGGGTTTCAACCCTGCTTTGTAACATTCAAATGATTTGAATAAATGAACATGATTTATAATGAATATTTTCTTACGTCTTGAGGTTGACGAGTCCAAATGGGATCCCTGTGGGCGTGTTGAAGGCTGGGAGAAGCTTGTCTGCGATGAACACTGCTTTCTGCTTGTACATCTGGACAGGATGACAAGGAGGAAGAAGATACCACAAATTATCATATCATTCAGAAAATTACAGGATATAGTCTGGATAATATTTATGAACTTGTCAATAGAAATGTGTTTTGTAAGCTACCAAGCTGGAAGACTCTGTGAACTATGAACACAGCCTTGAAGAGTCTTTCTCTTGAAAATTTGCAGAAAATAAACAAAATAAATAATACACAGACAAAACAAACTTCTAAAAACATTTTTTTAGTTGAATATATGAAAATTGAGTGACAGTTGAAACCATTCTTTGTATTACTTCCTACATGCACGTATCACATCATATCTTTTTTTACTACATCCATGGAAAAACAATTATGCATGCATTAGTTCCTGACACAAGAATGCCAGTGTACTATTATCTGCCATACCATCTCATCCCCTACATAGCAGCATGCATCTCTTAACAGATTAGGCGCCGTGCATATCTGATAACTGTAGGGAGAATTCTAATCAGATCTTGGGAGGGGTTTTCTCCCTTTGGAATTTATGATTTTAGTCACAACACTGTCAGAGTCGAACACACGCTCCTCCTACAAACTCACAACACCCCCTAGCAACACCTGAGAGAAGAGAAAATGCATTAAGAAGTATCTTGTAACTGTAGGAAGACTTCTAATCAGATCAAAGAACCCCCCCCCCCCCCCCCCCTCTTCTTTTTTTTCCTTTAATGTATTATTCCAGTCACAACACAACCAGAGTCAAATCACGCTCCTACAAACCCACACACCACCCCCTAGCAAAGCCTGGGAGACGAGAAAATGCAGTAAGAAGTATTTTGTAACTGTACAAAGACTTCAAATCAGCAACCCCCCCCCCCCCTTTTTTTTCTTTCTTTAAGTTGAAACGCGCCCCTACGATATCTCGCACCAACCCCCTAGCAACCCCTGGGAGAGGACAAAAATGTAGTAAGAAGTATCTTGTAACTGTTAGAAGACTTCAAATCAGATCGGGGGCGAACTCCCCCCCCCCCCCCTCCCACCTTCCTCTAGTCGCAACACAAACAGAGAACTCACAACACCCCCGAGCAATGTCTCGGAAAATGAGAAAAATGAGAAGAGAAAATGCTTCACGAAGTATCTTGTAACTGTAAGAAGACTTCTAATCAGATCAAAGATGACCCCCCCCCCCCCTTCTTTTTTTGTGTCTTTAATGTTTTTCCCGGTCCAGTCGAAACACGCTCCTACAATCTCATCCTCTAGCTAGCATCGCCTGGGAGAGGAGAATAGGCATTAGGAAGTATCTTGTAACTGTAAGACTTCTAATCAGATCAAAGATGACCCCCCCCCCCCCCCTTCTTATTTTTGTCTTTAATGTTTTATTCCAGTCCAGTCGAAACACGCTCCTACAAACTCATACACCACCCCCAGCATCCCCCATGGGAGAGGAGAACAGGAATTAGGAAAGCAATATTGGCCAGATTTCTCCATTGATTTCTGCGCCTCTATGAGAGATGATGCACTCTCGGGATTATGCATGCCTCCAGCCCCGTTACTTATCGCTAGCCTCTTAACAAGCACATGTGAAATGTTTCTTTTCCTAGAGAACTGGCAACAAAGGCATGAAATATTACTTTCATATTACTAGAACCTTTATTCCTGAAGTAAGTATAGCTATGTAGTGCGTAGGTAGTCACTTATCGAGCACATGAGAAATGTAGCTTTTCTCGGAAAACTGGCAGACTTGCTATGAATATTATATTCACTTAATTACAATTTATCCGTAGCCTTTTATCCGTAGCCATAATCATTTATCTGTAACAGGCACACATGAAATATTTCTTTTCCCTACAAGTAAGCAGCATAGTCAAGGAATATTACCTTTATTGCTAGTCTCAAACCAAGCACATGTGAACTGGTTCTTTTCTCACCAAGCTAGCAGCAAAGGCATAATATTACGTTCATAAAATTACCTCTATAGCTTTAGTTTCAAACGAAAACATGTAAAATGTTGCTTTTCTCAGACAAGCAAACAGCCAAGGCATGGAATATTAGTTACTTTTATATAATAACCTTTATCGCTATAGCCTCTAAACAAGCACATGAGGAAATATTGTTTATATTGGATAACATGCATCAAAGGCTAGCAACATTACTTTCACATAATGACATTTATTGCTAGCCTCTTAACAAGCACATGTGAACTGTTCTCTTTTCTCAACAAGCAAGCAGGACTGAAAGGAAAGAACATTAGTTTAATATACATTCCTAAAATATTATCTAAAATAGATAAATAGATAAATAGATGTATCCATAAATAAATTTATAAAAGGATGAGAGAACAAGTGATATTCTAACATCCTCAACCATTGCTGTGATCAGAACCCTCACAACTGTAACCATAGCAACCATTTTTTGCTAGCATCCCCAATCATCACTTCAATAATGAAGCCCATAAACAACCAGAGGTTAAGGGAAAGTCAAATTAATTAATATTCCTTTTTAATAACCAATAAGGGGGCCTAAAATAGATGCATGCATTATTTCGGGTCCGTTTCACATGAAACAAAATGTCATGGGACTTCAAAATTTGCTAGATACTGACCGGAAGAAGAAATGGTGCAGAGGGACTAGGCCATTCGATAGATACACGTACACAAATAAGTTCATTAAAAAAAATGATTTTTCTGGCATTTTTTCTCTCAACAGTCACTGCTATATGAGCCCCCGTAACAACCTTAACCAACCAAGGGTTCATCGGAAATCAGAGAATTTGACGACAAAACTGAATAAAGGGCCCCAAGGTATCTAGCACGATACGAGAAAGCAAGGAGCCAAGACAACATTATATAGATTGATGGATCTATACGTACTTGGCCGAGTGACATCCTACAGGCCGTACAGCATTGAATAACATGCTACCACATAGCCTCGTTTATAGATTGATGTATGTTTAGAGGCTTTGTTTAAATTTAGTTAACATCTTTAGGCCTTTTTAGGGCATTGTAGAATTTTAGAATATTGTAAGGGCTTTGTAGCACCGAATTACATGTTACTACATAGTTTATATATTTGATCAGAGCAAACAAAAATGTATTTTTCGGGGCTACTTTTCAAGCTTGCCTGCATGTAAATAGCCCTCTAATATAGTATTGAACTCTATGCAAATATATGGGGGCTCTTTTATGATTTTCAAGGGCTCTTTTTTATCATTTTGGGGGCAAATTTGCCCCAAGCCCCCCCCCCCCCCCCCCCGAATATTTTTTCCACCGATATTGATGCATGTTCAGAGGCTTCGTATAAATTATGGTAACAACTTTAGGCATTTCCATGGCCTCATGGAACTGAAAGGAAGTGTATAAAATGCTTTGTATCACTGAATGACATGTTACTACATAGCCTTGTTTACAGATTGATGCAGTTTTGAAGACATTATGGCAATGTCTTCAGGTTTGTGGACATATTACCTTTACTTTAGACTGGGCAGAACATTGATTGATGCATGTTTAATAGCCTTACAGAAGTGATAGTAACTTCTTCAGGGGCCTTATAGACTAGACTGTTGGTAAGCTTAACCCATTCCCTACTAGAGTTGGCAATCCCCATAGAATTAATACAGGACCCACCAGGTGTCCGTAGGCAGGGCTCGACACAAGCACTTGCCCGGGGCAAGTAAAAATTGATGTAGGACAAGAAAACTTTCATAAATGGTCAAGTTTGGTTGCCCAAATGGCAAATGACATGTTTACTGAACTCCAAGAGGAGAATGTAATTCCTTATTTGTAAATTTAATTTAGACATACGGTAAGCGGGCAGTTAAAATTCTGTTTAGGCGGGTAAAATTTGAACATTTATGATTTTACTGCCTCGAACAGCCCAGTAGAAAAAAAAGTTAGTGTGGAGGCTTGCCATAGGTAATGGGTTAACGACTTTATGACACTCAGCAGCATCCTAACTTCCTACAGCTTTCGTTCCAAGAGCCTTGTAGCACTGAATTACTTTATAGTATCTTTTATAGATTGATGCATAACTCCAGGCTTTGTCAACATTATGGCAATGTCTTAAGTGTTATTGAATGATATCCTACCCTTTAGCTTCTCTTGTAGACTGATTGATGTATTATAGAGGGTGTGTAGACAGCGTGGTAACACCTTAAAAGGCCTTTACTATATGGCTGTAGGAAGAGATGAAACTAAATAGTACTGTGCATAAACTAAAATGCATCTATTATAATGTGTGATTTTCAGAGAAAAGGAACACTGTTTACCTAGTGAAAAGAAAGTGGAAATGTATGTCAGATTTTATCACTTACTGCCCATTGACATTTGCAAGGTCGAAATCCATGTCATTCTTCTTTTACAATAAGCAAAACAACATGGTACATGAGAAATCTAGAAGCTCAAAATGATTTTGGTTGAATTGGACGTTAATGTATCACTTTAAGGATCGGATCTTGTAGTAATGAATGACATGCTATTACTTAGGAAGCATCACTTATTGATTAGATTGATGCATGTGTACATACCTTCCCTTCTAGCAATGAATGGCTTGTTAAGGGCCTTGTAGCACTGAATAACATGGTACTACCTTCTATCTCTTCTAGATTGGTGCATACATGATTATGAAGGCTTCGTAGAAATGATGATATATTTGAACCCATTGCCTACTAGAAGCTGTATTATCTCTAGATAGGATAATTGAAAAAAATATTGTAGGGAACAGGAATAAAGGCTACAGTATGAAGCACAGAACATCTATCTATGTATCTATCTATCTATCTATCAATTCATCTATTCATGTATCCATTATATTCATATATCCATATATCCATATATCCATATATCCATATATCCATATATCCATCCATCCATCCATCCATCCATCCATCCATCCATCCATCCATCCATCCATCCATCCATCCATCCATCCATCCATCCATCCATCCATCCATCCATCCATCCATCCATCCATCCATCCATCCATCCATCCATCCATCCATCCATCCATCCATCCATCCATCCATCCATCCATCCATCCATCCATCCATCCATCCATCCATCCATCCATCCATCCATCCATCCATCCATCCATCCATCCATCCATCCATCCATCTTTCTCTATTTATCTATCTAATCTTGCTTTAATGCTCTCCAAGCATCAGATCAATGCATTACTAGAGACCTTTTAGCACCGACCAGCATCTAGAGGGCCTTTTTACCACTGAACACCATCCGGCCTCTGATCTTGTGTAGATATCAACTTACCAGACACACAGCACGCACTACCGGGCTTGTTATCGACTTGACTCGCAAACAGGCTTAGTGGCTTAGCACAAGATAAACAAGTGGCCTACATATGTGTAGCTACATTGATGCTAGATATTATCATTATTTATTTACTTTTTT
Organism: Echinarachnius parma; assembly: GCA_037951105.1. Classification (NCBI taxonomy): domain Eukaryota; kingdom Metazoa; phylum Echinodermata; class Echinoidea; order Clypeasteroida; family Echinarachniidae; genus Echinarachnius; species Echinarachnius parma. The sequence continues at coordinate 114,417 of JBAMJV010000324.1, read as the reverse complement.
AAACTATGGCACAGTCGGGCAAGTGAAAATCAAGATTTGCCCAAATGGGCCAGTACAGAAACAAGTTAGCATGGAGGCGTGGAAAATTAACTGACACTTTGATGTCAGACTGAAAGCAATTTGGGTGACATTTAGCCCCATGATTTAATGTACCTGTATTGAGCTGCTATTTAAGGTACTTACTGTGTACCTTCATACAACAACAACAAAAAGAAAAGAATACGACATAAAACGTACATGTAAAAACATAATGAGTGATTCAACTTACTGTTTAATGTTATGTCATGTTCAGCGCTTAGGAACATTTGTATAATGCGCTATATAAACCTAAAACAGTATCATTATTATTATCATTATCATCATTATCATTATCATTATCATCATTATTACCATTTTCATTTTCATTATCACCATTATTATTATTATAATTATGAGTGACTACTAGTACTGTGTTGATAAATTTAATGCACTTTGATGTTTACTACATAAATACATAGTAGGACTGATAATACACGATGATCAATTTGAAAGGCATGCATTTCATCAATTTCATAGAGTGGTTTTTCTTACTAATAATTTATATATATCTGCTCATGGACAACCCTTTTGATAAATTGATTGGAAAAATGGTACAACAGCTATCAAAAACGGGAGTAGTTGTTGTTACAAAGGCAAATTGATTCATGAATAATTGATTATGTGCTTCAATTCAATTTTGAAGGTCGGTCAACATTGAATACTTGTGTACAATATCCATTAAAAGGCAATATCGATAATCAACTTGATATCAAACCTAAATGATATGAGCTATTCCTGGTGAATTGAGAACAAAACATTAATTAATTTCCATTTCAGATAAAACAACAACCCTAAAATTAGTATAAAATACAATGTTGCATATGTGACCTTACACCACAAAACGACCAATAAGTCGGGGAAAATGATTGTGCTGCTATTCATAAAACATTAAAATAGAAATCATTACCTTTAAAATGGTATATCATACGTCATATTTGGACTAAGCAAACCCTCTCAAAATGAACACCAAAGATTTGGAATATGGCTGAAGCATTTTTTTAAATAAGGGAGAAACAGGCCATTTAAAAGATCAGTTTCCATATAAGTGCTGTAATACGATCACATTTATTTTATGAAAAAATATTATTTAAACATGATTTCCAACTCTCAAAATGTTACAGAAGCTAGATTGAAATATGCTTATTCAGGAAATATCAAAATCCTAAATCCATATTTTGAACAAAATTTGACTATTTTAGCTAATAAAAGAGAAACTACCACAGCGACATAACGGTCGTTTTGTGGTGTAAGGTCACATATATGTACCTAGCAATATGCTTAGAAATAATTAAATGATATAAATCTATTTTCTGGGATCCTGTTAAATGTTTTAATTAACATGCAGATTTTAAGTTGTTATGTTAAAATTGAAATTATGAAGATGAAATTACTGCTTCCAATATTATATTATAAATTGTATCAGTGATCAAGATTACCAGAAGAGTAGAGATTGCATACCTTGTTGTGTGTGTATGCAGAGGGCTAAACATTAGCCAATTGGCCCAGGGCTACTTAACACAAGAATCTAGTCCCTAAAATAATAAAAGGCCTAATAATAATTATTATTTTATTAAGCGTTATTCACATGAGTACTATTACACTAATATTATTACCCTGGTCAACGGATACACACTGCAATCATTCCTGCACACAAAGTGCACATTTTCCACTCCCTAGGGAGTATTCCAGCCAGTATTTCTTGCTCTATCATTTCAATAAGGATCCAAGATGAACTTATAATTTCTCTTTTTTCATAAAAAGTATGGCGTCTCGGTTTTGAATAAAAGATTGGCTCACAACTTGATTAAGTACTGTTTTTGTTCAGTACCATTAAGTGATTTGGTGGTAAATTCTAATTTATATTTATGTCTCGGAACAACCAAGCTAAATAATTTCACAAATACAAAATATACATGGTATCTTGAGAGTAGATTGGCTCATAATGTTTGGATACTTAAATTTGTTTTTGTTTAGTATCACTAATTTATTTTTAAAACAAAAGCATGCAGGTTTTCTATCTGCTTTGCAGGAAAAAGTTGAGCTCAGAATCTCTCTCAGATTAAAAGTATGGCGCCTTTGTTTTGAATAAAAGATTGGCTCTAAAATAATTCTGACTCTGCTGCTTACCCTCTGAAGAATTGATGGGGATCATTGACGACTCAAACTTATCAAATATTTATCCGTTTTATTTTATCAAATCTGCAGTGTTCTACGACGACTCAGACTTATCAAATATTTATCCGTTTCATTTCATCAAATCCGCAGTGTTATTACGACGTACCGTATGACTTGTAAACACCGTGTCCACATCAATTGCTTCAGAAAGTGTTGAATCAATCAAATATTGATGTACACGTAGTTGATGTCATCAAATTCTTGGTTTTATTTTTTACACAGACAACCTTTTTTTCTGGATATTCCATCAAATCCTTGTACATCATTCAAGTGTCCCACATTAATTGCTTCAAAAATGTTAAAACTCTTAATATGCATCTATTCTATTCATACAAGTACATAACCCCATAGTTATTACAATGTACGATACCACTTGAAAATAAATTGTTCTGCTCTTGCAAATAGGTCATTGTCCCAAGAACAATACTGGTTCAGACTGGAATGGTATTAGCTTCAAGAAGTGTGTCACCTTTTTTCAGAAATTACTGCATTTAAATGTGACCAATTTGCTTTAATGCTTCAAACTATAATTGAACTGATAACATTTCAGACTCTGCAACTCATTACCTTTAGAAAAGGACTACTTCATGTGCCTGAGTCAACGTTTCAAAATAAAGTAAACATTTTTATAAAATCAAATCAAAGGTCATATTTCAAGACTTTAAGTATTACAATTGTCCTTACTGAAACTAAACGACTCTCTCAAAGATAATGTGCATGTTTCTCATACATGTTACAAACAAAACAAAAAATTGGAAAGAGAGACATCAAAGGGTCAAATTCACTCTTACCGAACAGAATGGTGTTCTTCATTACATGTGTATTGATTGGAATGGTCGACTTTCCCTGATATAAATCTTGTCATGCAGTTGTACCAGCAGCGAATGAAGACAATACTTATAATTCTACAGTATGAATTTCATTCATACAGAAAATCTTATCATGCTATTAAACGCTAATAGAAGCACTGAATATTACAAATCGGATTAATCCATAGAATGCATGTTACAAGAAATGAAACCGTCTTTACAACAAAATCCAGTATTTTTGTACGTTTTTTTTTATAGGTTTAACCCATCAGGGCCCCGTTGCAGAAAGAGATACAATCGATTGTAAGTTACGATGGATCGTAAGTCAGAAAATATACGCGTTTCAACCAATCAGATTTGCGCATCTAGAACACGTGATCTGACTTACGATTAATTGCAACTTACAATCGATTGTATCTCTTTCTGCAACGGGGCCCAGGACTGGTCCTGAAAATACAGGTCTGAGGCTGGGCAGTGGACTCTATGCAGAATGTATGTTATGTACCTACATCAATCCATCGTCAATGGGAGGGCTATAAATTAGCACAGGCCCACTGGCCCGGGGCCACTCAAAATTAGCTCCAGGTCACTAAATTCTATAGATGCGTTGATAATTCTACTGGCCAATTCGGAAAGCAAATGTAAAATTTAGAATTGTCATTGTTTTTCTCTGTTTGGGGCCATCACATTCAGGTTTCGGGCCACAAGAATTTGAAATATCTTGTTTTTACTTGCCCGACAAAGGTAACAGGGCCACAGGGAGAAAACGTTTTTTTATTTCTAGCATTAGGTTATACATACATGTACATGTATGGAATATACATGTAAAGACAAGCCTGTGATTCCTTTGTAATAAAGCAGTGGACCAAGACAAACCCATACAATTGGATTTGGTATGAATCATTCTGATCAATACACATCTGTGGTTGTTCACCGACACCTCCGTGACACCCTTCCACACAAGATACATTTCACATCGATTCACTCCGCTCTCCAGATCAAGACAGACTCGGCAAAGCAAGGATCAACACAGGTGGGGGCAGATTAGAAGGGGGATATTTCTGATGAGCGTGGAGATTTCAATTGATGGGGACAATGTTTTTGGAAGGGCGGGGGGGGGGGGGGGGGGGGAGGGGGGTAAGATTAAAGAGATTTCCGAAGGGAGGGGAGGGAATTTCCCAATAGGAGGTCACGTTTTCCATTGATCAGAGGACAGCCTTTACAATGAAATGAAATGGTGCTATTAAAATTATTATTATTATCAATTTTAAATGGAAATAGAGCACAGTACTTAATGCATGTATACTGTTCAGGGGGATGATATATTCATTCTCCCCCCCCCCCCCCCCCCCCTTCCCTGGGACAAAAGTACTTTCTGCAGATATTCTCCAATGAAATGAGGTGCGGTTAAGGAGAAGTAAAGAGGGGGTGCAAGAATGACCCTATGGTAGGAGGGGGGCGACAATCCCTTCACCTCCGCCCCCATCTACACCACTGGTTCAAACCAAACTGTCTGCAGGATGAGAAGAGCCAATACCTTTCTGAACCCAACCCCAGCTACATTTAACTCTGCTTCAATTTCATGCCGTATGCACCAGCACTCTCTAAAAAGAGGTTATGTGTTCCAATGTTAAAGTTTGAATAAGGTTTCAGCTATCTAGAGTAAGAAAACCGTTGCTTATAAATGTAAACATAACCATTGAACAATCATTAGAGTTAGAAACTTTCGTTGGTTAAGGACAAAATTATATAGCAGAACAAATGTCCCGATTTAAGCAAACGACATGGAACCAGAGTCAGGACTGATTTGGATGATTCTTCAAATTCATGTCCTCTCAGGTTTCACATTTGTTGCTACTATCTGTCAATGTAGTGAGAGATGTTTGGTAAACACAAGTCGTCTTCCCTTTCATCCTACTGGCACCAGTGGTGTGGCTAGGATATTTTCTCGTGGGGTGGGTGGAGGGGGGGGGGCTTGCAGTTTTGTTAGGGGGCACAAGGATGGTGTAGCCAGTCCGAGACCATGACCAAAGCCACTGGTTTAGTTGGCCGAGTGGGGGGTGACCATGTCAGAGGCCACTGGTTGAGTCTGCAAGTTGGAGGGGCTATCCACAAGTAAGGCCACTGGTTTAGTTGTGCTAGCGAGGGGTGGGGGGGGGGGGGGGGGGGGCGTGTAACCTATGAACAAGGCCACTAACTTTGTTTTGCAATAGAGGAACATTTTCTAATGTTTTTACCATTATATTCATGACTGTTTTGTTTGTGTGTGTGGGAGGGGGGGGGGGGGGGGGGGGGGCACCTGTGGGCACAGACATGTTGTTGGGGGCACATGTCCCCACCATGCCCCCCCCCCCCCCCCCCAAGCTATTTCCCTGAATGGCACATCACTCCTCATCTTTCACCACAGCAATTCCAACTAACAAATCTGTGCCATTACGCATATATATATATTTCTCTAACCCTGCACCTTCAGAGAAAACAAAATCCCCACTCACTGTGGCTGTTGTGGGAGAATTTCTTCACAATTATCTTAGATTTTTCTTCAAACTATGCTGGCAATTATGGAGTGATTATTTGTAATTCTAAAAGTCATCACATTTATATACAAATGACTTTAGGCTTAGCATATTAACCCATTTGGGACTGATCCCAAAATACTTCAATTGCTTTCGTCTATGATTGAGAATCAAAATGAAACCACAATTAATTTGCTTCGAACAGGTTAAACCTGAAAGCTATTAAAGATGAACATTTAAAATTATATTTGAACTGACTCAATCTAAGAGGAAAATAGAGACAGATGGATATTGATTACAAGTGTGGTTTGTTTATCACTGTGAAGGATTTGGGGAAAGTGTTACATTAATAGCTAAATCATTCAACTAATGGGATATATTTTCATATTTAACCACAATCAGACAGATATTTGAAGGGGAAAAAACAAATGAATGACTTACCTCATCATTTGTGAGAGCGTATATTGACAGCAGGCCTCAATAAACCTAATGTTGGTCTCAAATACAGACACATCACTGCCCTGTAGGGTAAACACACAAAAAATGGAAGTAGAAAATTTGTTACATTTTAACATATACCGTAAAACTCCGTGTATAAGACGCACTCGTGTATTAAACGCACCCCCAACTTTCTATTTAAAAAAAAAAAAAAAAAAAAAAAAACTTTTTTTTTTTTTTTTTTTTTTTTTTAGAATATTTTTTTTTTCATGAATATTCATATATTCATGAGGTAGCAATGCTCATTAAATATGCAAAATACTAAATTCATTAATAACTTTTTTGTAGAGAAAAATGTATAACCACTGTTTAGAAAATTGAATATTCAATTAGTAGCAGTGTTACTGCTTAAAAACTTGCATTTTGTTTTGCTAACCACTATAATTTATGTTGGAAAAAGATATATTTTGATAAATGTTCCCCCTTATATCAAGCTCTTGTCATGCCCTAGACCAGTTTAATATGCATTAAACATGACTACCGGGTGTCCCAAAAAAAAAAATTCAATTTTTTTTTTTTTTTTTTTTTTTTTTTTTTTTGCTGTACCTGTGTATAAGACGCACCCCCCACTTTGAAAATTTTCCGACGGAAAAAAAGTGCGTCTTATACACGGAGTTTTACGGTAATCACTTTGTATTGTTACTTTTGAACATTTAAGTTTGGTCTCAAATACAGTTACATCACTGCCCTGTAGGCTGTAGGAAGAAAAATAAACATGAAAATACAGCATTGGTTACACTTTATTTCATAAGTGTAACCAATGCTGTATTTCATAGTTATACATATGATTGACTGGGTAATTGATGAAACAAACGCTAAAACTATATTCTATTGCCACAAAACTCTTTTTCAGCCTTATTGAAGGGGAATTATTAAGGCAAACAAGACGAGCAGGGCTTGACCAACAACCAACCGCATGATTGTGAATCAGTTTATTCAAATCATAAAACAATTATAATTTGTGACCAGCTACAGGAAAACCCTGCACTTGTCCGTAATTCATGTTTTGAAGAAAGTTCACATAATGTGTGTAAAGCTATGATTGTAAAATTTAAACAGTCATATCTTTGCCAATTATTGACCAATTTGTTAGAACAAAGCATCACATGAAAGCTTGTGGATGAGGACTTTCTAAACAATATGACAATCTACATTTTTATTTTTATCGACAAGTGCAGGGTTTTGCTATAGCCGGTCACATTAAACGAGGCATCAAAATATTACATCCTTTCAATAATAGCATACTATAGTGGTTTCAGACTACACGGAAGTATGTTCCTTTAGAATTAGGCCCATATGTAGTATCAAAAATACATAAATGGTATAATTAAATTACAAATAGTTGGTTGATCATCATTCATGTCATTGCAATGAAAATGTACATGATCTATACGCTGCACGTGATTCTGTGTGATGATGAGTTGTCATAGACCAATTAATAATGAATAGAACGAACGGAACTCATCTACACTACATTATGCGCATATTACTATTGACTGGTACATGAACCTTTCTACATTATTACCCATATCAGACATCTGAGCTGTGGTTTTACAAAATCATATTCCCCTCGTTTCAAGTGCCAGCAGGTGAAATAGGGGAATATTTCCCATATTCCCCTCTTTCACAAAAGCCTATGGGATTTACGTGTTAAAAAAAAAGGGGAATATGACATCCGGGCACTTCACGATTCGTAGTCAAAATTTTACAAAGTGAACTGGCCCGCGGGAAAAATCTCGCGATAGTGATTTGCCATTGGTGTGTACACGAACAAGCCGCAGCCGTACTTGTGACATTTTATCAAGCAGAGACTTGGTTTTGGTATGTTTTATATAAAGTTTAATACAAAGTTTACATTTTACTAATTTCCGTTACTGCTCAAGATGTCTGATATGGGCAATAATAATGATATTGACTGGCTCTTTCGGGGGATACGACATATATTGCCTTCACTAGGATCCATATTGCCCTCGTCTTCGACTCGGGCAATATGAATCTAGTTCAGGCAATATATGTTGTATCCCCCTCAAGGCCAGTCAATATTATATAATTATTCACTGATTGACATCAATGGCAAACTGGCTAACTACGGTTTGTACACACTAATCAAGGCTAATTTGTGTCTTTATTTTGATATATCATTGCAATTCAAATGCATATTATACATCTGTACGCTATATACATTTTTATTTCCGGCAAGTCATAGACCAATTAATTATGAACAACACTGCTCTATTCACTACCGTGTACACATCTCGTGTACATGTATCACTACTAGCATAGAGTAAGTCTCTATTTTTTGTATGATATTTGATGCAGGAAAGAAATGTTAACAAAAAAAAAATTGTTTTGAGGAGCTATTATTCAACCCATTTAACTATAAAAAATAGCACTCTGAAATGTACTTTGCATTGCATGAACTCGATGCAAATTTTCTGAGGCTGTTTCTAAGCACTTCAGGGCTAAATCGCCCAGAGCCCCTACAGGTGCATTTCCTTCACTGATTTGGTGTTAATGTATAAACACACAAATGTAATGAATACATGTATAAATGTACACCATGTATAAACTGTACAAGTTCTGTGTGTTGGCAGCTTGTTAGAGATCAATTAATTATGAATTGATCTGCACTGAAAATTACCAGTCTCGATAGATCCGTACTGTTTAGTAGTAGTGTAATTTGACGGGAGACGGTGGCAGGACAGCAAGCAACGTGTACGCTAATCAAGCCTAACACCTGCAATTCAGGGACATCGCAACATCTTCATTAATTGATTTATTCTGGTCGTCAGTGCGGACCACGTTTTCACATGTGTTCATGCAGGCAGTGGGAAAAATGCCCTGGACACGACTCTACATGAAGTTTGAAGGCAGCTGCCACTACATTTTGTAGTTTGACACTCTTTCCAGCAATAGTTCATTTACAAGCAATATTTCAAATGGTGAAGGAGAAATAGATATAATGCAAAAATTTGTCTATCATTTACTCCCTGCGCATTTGTTCGATGCAACTTTTTGTTGTGCACAAAACTAGAAATGCTAGGAAGTTGCATCACGTTTCATGACTTTAAAGGGATCTAGTTACTTGTGACATGTGAACATTCTATTGAAAACGAATGTCATATATGACCGAGTAATGAATGGAAATGTAAAGTGATATTTGCACTAATTGCACTCATGTTGTACACATTTAATATTATCCCAGGGAGAATTTTCAAATATGAACACTTAAATCATAAACATCTTTATAACAAAAGAGAAATTTGGAAAACAAAAGCTGTTCCATACTTCTATCGGTAATACGAATACAACGACGTATGTGAGAATTGTTAGAGTTCTACATGTAAGAAGGTTTTGTGGATTTTGACAACAGGAAAAGTCTCCTCGTGGGAGACGGATGGGAGACCCGACTTAAAGGGATCTAGTAACTTTGTTGGCATGTGCAGAAAGTGATGAATGCTTGGTATGAGGTGTAGTTTAGTGATCTGATATGTCCTACGAGTACGTTAAATGCATGTTATATGGCCGAATAATGAGTGAAGATGCAAAGTGATATTGCTAACTCATTGCACTGAATTTGAAAACAGTTATGACTATCCAGTGGATAGTTAAAAATCTGAAGATTTCACCATAAATATCTTTCTAACAAAAAAATTGGTAATACGAATACAACAAGGTATGAGAGAACCACTAGATTTCCAAGTAAGTTTGAGGATTTGGACAATGTTACTATCCCTTTAAACAGCAATTTTAAGTCTCCTCGTGGGAGACTGATGGGAGACCGGACGTAAGCGAGCATAGACAGTGGCTGAGCAGCAAGGACTAATGTACATGTATGTAGCTAGCTACTGACTCCTGGAATACTCTAGTAGCTAACACGTTCCCCTCTTGGTTCAGCGAGATATTGATTTACAGCTGCGCAAACAACGATCCATATTTCAAGGCACAAACTGCTTGGAAATGGAGAGCCAATTAATCACTTGGGAATCATATACATTTTTCCCCATCACCTTGTGCAGGAGTCACAGTTCTCACACAAATAAGAATTTAAAAGTATGGACGCTGGTGCACTGGATATCTCGGCAAGTATAAATAATAACAAAAAAATAATACAAGTAATACATTTGTATAAAATGAACATGTCCCTACTATTCGCTGTACATGTTTAGAAGAAAAGTAAAATAAAGAACACAAATAGATGAGCCTGATGGGTTCCTAAATATAAAAATTATCTTTATTTAAAGAAGAGTTAAAACCCAGGTCCATGGCAGAAGTTGAAAATAAATTTGCATTCTGCAATTGACAGGGTGAGCAGGATAGTAAACAACTTTAAGTGTGTCTTAAAAGAAATATTAAACTTTTCAATAGATCTAAATCAATATTTTTCAAAGATTCTGGGAGGTTATTTCATAAAATTGGGACAGCATGAGCAATTTTGGTGTTGCTTTCCATGGTCCACTGGATCAAAAAAGCAGTGTTTTGTTGAACTCTAGATGTTAAAGGGATCTAGTAACTTTGTTGACACATGTGCAAAAAGTGATGAATGGTTGATGCAATGTATATTGTTGTTATCTCATATGTCCACAGGGTATTGTGTGAAAATTTCAAGTCAAATGGACATTGTATGGCCAAGTAATGAGCGAAAATGCAAAGTGATATTCAGTAACTCATTGCACTCACTTTTTACACGGAAGAAAAACTCGCCCGGAGTTTTTCTTATCTGAATACTTCAATCATACATATCTTTGTAACGAAAGGGAAATTTGAAAAACCGAAACCTGTCCCATGATTTTATTAATACGAATACAACAAGGTATAAGGGAACCGCTAGAATTAAAATTTTATTTTGAGGATTTGGACAATGTTACTAAGTCCCTTTAAGTTACAAGGACTCTTTTATTTATTGTGTTTATTTATTTATTTATTTGTTTTATTTATTTATTTATTCATTTTTATTATTTGTTTTATTATTATTATCATTTGATTTGTTGGGGGGGGGGGGGGGGGGAGGGTTAGAATTTCAGGGGCTTAATCACCCAAACCCCCATTTATTTGTTCACCGGCTGGGAGCAAATGTCACCAGAGCAAATGTTGTGTTCTCCCCTAGATACATGTGGTCATGCGTCATGAACTCGCCTCCAAATAGGGTGGCGCCGTTACATTTTGGGTTTTTTTACTACCATTTTCTTTATTATTTTCAAAACCAGAAAACTTTTTTTAACAAATTTGGTATCATTATAAAGAGCTATGAGAGTGCTACCTTTCTGCAAAGTTTTAAATGTATACCTCCTTTCAAAGTGGAGGTACAGCTATTTGAATGTTGGAGCCAGAGGGTGGCGCAGGAAGCGGCGCCGCAGGAAGCGGCGCCCGTGTACAAAGTCTATGGGAAAATGCCTCTCGAAGTGCAATTTTTCTTAAAACGTTAATAACTTTGTCAAAACTAGATGTATAGTTACAATGTAGGTATCAAATGAAAGCTTAAACATTGAACTATAATGTTTGATCATTGAAAAGTGTATCTGCTTGTTTGTTTTTAAACTAAATCAACACAAACACAGAAAATTGGGGGTTACCTGTACAAACTCTATGGGGGGCTGGGGGCACAATCTGGACTGAAACGTTTTGTGCATTTTTTTTAAAAACGTTAATTTCTTCACTAAGACTTGGTGTAAAACTATTAATTTGGTATCATATTAAAGCTTACTTATCAAACTTTATCATTTCTCAATACAATTAGGCCTGCCCTCTATATTATAATCCTTTAGTGACTCTTACATAGTGAAAATTATTGATTATTTTTTGCATTTTTTTCATAAAGTATGAGTGAAAATATCTCACACAAAATAATCATGAACCCCATACAATATTATATTGCTGTAAAGGTCCAAGTGTGCTCTGCATGAAAACATTATCATTAGTTGTCTAGAGCTACCTCAGGACAAATTATCATGAAAAATATTGACCTCTGTAACTGGAAACAAAATTTCACATTTTTATTTTTTAACAAAATAAGTATACACCTAGTGTTATTTCTGAGTGCATATTTGGATTCCTTGTGAAATTTCCTTTCAGAAAATGTATACTTTTGATAGGATAGGGGGAGTTCTTCAGAAAATATTTGCTCTCAACTGAAACATTGTCCCGCAGAAGCCCAAATCGGCATGTAACGCAAAAGGAGGCGACCTCATGACACATGACCATATAAACATGTATATTACATGAAGGTTATGATTACCTGGTGTGACAGACTTGACATCAGGAACCTTTTAGGACTAACAACCTTGACTTGCCATCAGCGATACAACAATTACTCATCAAGCATCGAAATCAAGCAGCGAAAATATAATCTGTGACTGCGCATTACCAAATCACATTTTCAAGAAAGCGTATACCATGACTGACGTACATGCTGAGAACCAAACATGTGTACACTTGTATTACAAAATAATAACAGAAATATTGTAACATTTATTAAAAATATCTAGATGTTCCAATAAAATTAAACATGGATGAGGTCATTCTTTATCTCACATCTACATGAAATTGACAACAAAGTCTTTCTGCTGTTTAACTAGAACCAGAGAACATTGTACATACCTGTACATGTTTGTCATATATTATCATTGAAATATTTTCCCTCAAAATTTTGGTGACCCGAAAAAGGAAGTCATATTTTTTATTTGTAAACTATTGTGTATTAAAGGGATCTAGTAACTTTGTTGACAAGTGCAAAAAGTGATGAGTGATTAATAAAATATGTATTGGTGTGATCTGATATGTCCACAAAGTAATGTGTGAAAATTTCACGTTAATTGGATGTTTTTTTGCTGAGATATGAGCAAAAAAGCAAAGTGATATTAACTAACTCATAGCACTTACTTTGTACACGGATGAAATTATCCCGTAGAAAATTTCATACACACACACTTCAATCGTAAATATCTTTTGAACGAAATGGAAATATGAAAAACCGAAACCTGTCCCATGCTTTTATTGTTAATAAGAATATGATAAGGTATGAGAGAACCACTAGAGTTCCAAGTAAGTTTTGAGGACTTGGACAATTTTACTTAAACCCTGTCTTAACCAAAAAAAATAGTCGCGGTAACGTCCTGATGTTATCAGGATGAGATCCTACACCCTTCCGATTAAGACGCTCCAATCGGGATAACATCAGGACAACATCCAAACGACATCGGGGTGAGTTTCACCCTAGTCGGGCCAGGGTGATAGCGCGGTAACGTCCGGACAACATCCTGATAAACGGCCTATTAAGACGCGTGCGGAACGTTACCCGGGTAGATGACGTCAGCGCTAACGTACACAGTGCACGCCAATACTCGCGTGTCGCGCCAGCTGATCGTGATTGTTACAAAGATATGTATGATTGAAGTGTTCAAATAATAAATTATCCATTGGATTTTTGAAACCGTGTACAAATTGAGTGCAGTGAGTTAGTGAATATCACTTTACATTTTTGCTCATTACTCGGCCATGCAACGTCCATTTTCACACAATTTTCACACAATACCCTGTGGACATATCAGATAACAACAATACATTGCATCAACCATTCATCACTTTTTGCACATGTCAACAAAGTTACTAGATCCCTTTAAGACGGGGTTTAAGTCCCTTTAAAGGTGTTAGGTCTACATTTCCTCATTCTGTAATTTTCATAACTTTTGACAATGTAGAACATCAGGACACCAAAATATGACTATGTAACATATTCAAACTTTTTGTCACCTACAAGTTTGTGGGAGGAATTGTTTGATTTGCTATGCCTCACATAAAATAATTCCTAGATGTGTATGTATTGAATTGTCAGCTACATGATAGAAATCATAACACTTTAAGGTGAATTACACTGTACATACATGTACATGTGCATGTACTTTAGTCAGTGCGATATCCTCTTGAGTAAACACTAACGAGCTACTACCCCTTAGCCTACCCTCATTAATAGTTTGTGCTAGCTACAAATTATTTAACGTTTAATTATAATACACAGTATACTGTATAGTGTAGTGTCCAATATGACTTGCAATTTGCATGCTGACATGTGGCACACATATAGCAAGCCCAGAAACAAAATTCTTGTCACCTACAGACTTACAAATTTGTGCGAGGAATTGTTCAAACTGATTTGCTATATAAATCATTCCTATACATACATGATTTAAGTATGAATGATATGTACAGTATAATAGAAATAAAATCACACTTATCCTGTAACTATGATTCTGTGCATACATGTACTCTATACTAAGACTAAGAGTCTAGTCAGTGCAATATACTCTTGAGTAACACTCAACGTGCTACTACCCCGTAGTACTCTCATACTTTGTGTTACTGTTAGTCTACAAATTATTTCACGTTCAATTATAACACATACTGTAGCGTCCAATATGACTTGCACGCCGACATGTGGCACACATACATGTAGCCAGCCCAGAAACAGGAAGACCTCAGAATAGACCTATATTACAACTTGTGGCTGAATTAATCATCACAGAGTAGACAGTATACTGTACATGTATGTGGGTGTAAGTATACCCATGCATTGTAAGTTGTATTGAAAACTGCAAGTTCAGTCACTTGCCACACATGTACGTATTATGTACTGATGTACATACATCGATGTTAGTTCAAACATAACCCTGAAGCCCTATTTCTTCTGTCCTCATTTTTTTCCTTCTATTTACTTCATAGGCAGTACACCCTCGTTTATATCAATACAAATTATGTCATCAAACAAGTACACAGTAAATTCAACAAACTGTTTGTGGCAGAACAGTAAGTGCTGTACATGTATACCCACCGCAAAACATAATTCAGGGCTCGACACTTAGCACAAGATTGCCCTATTGCCTGAGGCAAGTAAAAATGTATGTCAGGCAAGTAAAATTTCATAAATGGCCTTGTTTGGTTGCCCGGTCAGGCAACTAAAAGAGAAAAATGTAAATCTCATCTAGAAGTAAGTGGGCAAGTAAATACTTGTTCGGGCAAGTAAAATTTGAAAAGTTATGATTTTAGTAGTTTGGGCAATGGGCAAGTAGAGAAAAAAGTTAGTGTGGAGGCTTGCATAATTGCACAAATTTATGTTCCCTAAAATATGTTAGATGAAACACTTTCAAAATAATAAATATCTGTAATGGGGAACCTCTCAAACAAACAAAAACCTTCAAATTTGTGCTTTTTGCCAACAATGTAAAAGATCACTTTGCCCATGTACTGTAAAGAAATATGATTTCAATTCAAACATATAAAGAAACTGACCAGTAAATATATAATGTGATTGAAAAAGAGCAAAGAAAATGGGATCCCGTTGGAATCCCATTTTCTTTGCTCTTTTTCAATCAGAAATATGATTTCAATAACCTTGTTATGAAAGCATAAATCTAGACTTCGATCATTCAAATTATCATGATCATGTCCCTGAAAAAAATACCCACTGCCCACGCGGATATGAGTATATGGGATAATACAATTAAGTTACATGACCAGCGAGGGCAATTAAGTGCTTACTACTCATTATTTCATTACTGCGAAGCAAACAAAATCTACAGTTTTTACACATCACAAGTTTATGTGAAATGGCCTTTTTAATGATTTTGATGGCTTTATTGGATATTTTCGGCAGATTTCCAAAACTGTTCTTTTAGAAGTTGTTTTCAAATAACTGCACAATGATTTTAACCCTACATGAGATCTAATTATTTCAGTTTAGTAAGCTTTGGGACTGTTTTCTTAATAATATAAAATATGATACTGGTCATGTAACATTACATACATGTACATACGTGCATACATGTACATGATGCTATTGCACCCACACAATTACATTTATCAAATAATTTAATAAACTCTCAAAACTCAACTCGACAACGAAACTGATCTTGGTGCATTACACCCATGGAGCCACCCTCTCTGGTGTACCGATGTTCGCTAATACCGAGTACGCTACCGTATAATAGAGTTCCATGGGTGAATTATTCCAATCAAAACAGGTTTAGCACAAATATTCAATTACACCGTTTTGCATGAGGTTATTACAGTAAGTGCTGCTATGTGAGCTCATGGTACACACTTCACATTTTTCATGAGCGCCATGCAATCTGCTTGGCACACCATTACCCCATTTCATACCAAAAGGTAGATAGTTTATGAAACGGCACTGAAACATCTTTATACTAGACCTGTTCAAATCCTGTAATACTGGCTATTACATTGTTAGCCTATAACAAGTGTAACTTTGACGAGAATTGGCGAAGGAGTTAAAATTAAAATCAATGAGTCAATGACCCCTAAACCAGTCAACCTAAAAGAGGTGTCTTGGTCTTGTGGTCAGTGCTCTGCTCTTCGCACAATTGTCCTTGGTGACTGGGTCCAAAACCTACAGTATAAATGAAGGCTGTGTCTCTTGGATGGTGATGATAAAGGGCGGTCCCAGAAAAAAATAATCCAAACATCGATTGTGTATGTAAAAACTAAATACTATTAAACCAACCACGGACAGTCACTTGTAGAATGTAGAGCTGTGAGTCTGTGATTGAGTAGCATGATTCATCATTCGGAGGCAACTTTAGAGCTTAATTTGTAAAAAATACCAATATATTGTGAGTAAAATACAGTGTCAGACTTTGATTTTATATTCATGATCACCTCTTCCAAAACTGTTTAAATATGAAACTACCGACGTGAAACGGGCTGAGCCATCTTGGTGGATCGAGGGAGCACTTGACTGCCTTGGGGGGTGGGCAGACAGGAGGATGGATAGGGGGATGCAAGTGGCAGCTTAGAGATGCAGCAATTAGTACCCTCCTGAATCAATAGCCGACCACCTCTAATCCAGTTACACCCTGTTTATCTGACAATTTAACGGCAATTATTAGCACCCCTGTCAAGTTATGGCTCCCATAGATGTAAAAAGCTCTACCACTTCGAGGCTTGAAAGCACTGGCTTTTTTTTCTTTCTTTCTATTTTTCTTATTTTGTTTTACATTGAACCCGTCTCGCCATCTACGAACATCATATTACTTACACATTGTACATGAACAATAATTCTAGAAGATACCAAGTAATAAATAAAATAATAATAACTTGCATTTATATAGCACTTAATACAGGGTTTCTAAGCGCAAAGTACAGAAATGTTACTTGTGGAATAAACAATTGCCATCTCTAATCCAGAACTTTAAAGCCTGTTTATAAATCTGACAATTTAATGGCAATTATCAGCATCCCTGTAAAGTTATGGCTTCCATGTAGCCTTACCACTTCAAGGCTTGAAAGCTCAGGCTTTTTCTATTTTCCTTATTTTGATTTACATTGAACCTGTTTCGCAATCTACGAACATCATGTACATGAACAATAATTCTGAAAATATGAAGATCTAAAATGTTACTTGATGGCCATCTCTAATCCAGAACTTTAAAGCCTCTAGTTATCTGACAATTTAATGGCAATTATTAGCAAGCCTGTCAAGTTATGGAAAACAGTTTCACATTGCCTTTAAACAAATTCAAAAGGCAGTCATTGTTGTACAGGCCTTAAATTCCGTCATTTTTAGGGCAAGGCCACTTTGCCTAAGGGCACCTTTCACATTTTTTCACTTTTGGGGGCACCAAGGCCAGTGCAAAGGGCACCAAGGCCAAAAGTTTTATTTACAAAAGGGCACCAAGGCCGATGGAGCGTAGCGACCACGCACATGTGCACGAAGCGCACATCACGAGCGCGAAGCGCGAAGTCCCTTTAGCCGGGGTCCAGCTCTGGGGTCCTAGATGCTCTCTGGTGCTATCTGAGCCTATTTTAGGGATCATTTCCCCTAAAATTCAACACAAGTTTATGGGTAATTTTTGTTTTTTTCACACATGAAAAGTACTGTTTATAAAAAAACACTGAAAAACTTTCGTGAACTACTGCGAGGGAGCGAAGCGACCGAGGGGGGGGGGGGGTGTGTCCACGGTTGGGAGAATTTTCAATTTTGAGGGTTCAGAATCGTGCAGTCTGGTGCATTCTGTGGTGAGATTTTTAACGGTAACCCTATTTATTAATAAGAACCTGGAGTAAGAGGATTCCACTCAGCATAACACATACTTGAACAGGCTCTGGGTAAACATTTTTATCATTACCAGCAAGCAGAGAGGATTATTTATAATTAAAAAAAACTTAAAAAAACAACTAAATAATCGTAATTTTGTGACACAAAATCGTAAGGCGGAATTTAAAACAATAAATCGTAATGATTACGCCAAAATCGTAATAGTTGGCAGGTATGGAAGACCATTTTCGGGCACTGAAGACCACTGAAGTAGAAAGTTTTACTTTTTCTATGTCATGTGCATCTTAATATGGCTATGCTTGTCATTGTGAATTTATGAAATAAAAATACATTTGCAAATAATATATATTGTTTCAATTATTTTTAATATCCCTGTGCAGTGTATCATTGTTTTAAATGCATACCGTTTTTATCTTCTTCTCCGAATTATAGTTCAAGTTGGAGATCATGCATCATGCCTAGGAGTAGGAGGCTAGGAGCATGCATGTACGCAAGATGCCGACTCACGCTTTAAGATACTCAGAAATCAGACTGACGGAAATTAGCAAACAACCTTTATTTTTCTATACTGTATTTCTCATTTCTGTTTTGATACTAGAAAAAATGAGGCTTTTGAATGAAAAGTTACGTATCTATAGGCTTCTCTCTTGAACCTGTTAAACAATTGTGAAGTATATTTAAATTGCATGCATAAATCAGAGGAGCATCAGTGAGAAAACTGTTCAGCATTGAACACTGTCATTATTATTTCATGTTTCATTTATATTGATTTGCTTGATATGTCCTTTGTAAATAACTTTACTTAGAACATTTTTCTCATTTACCTGTGTTTCATTTCATTTTGAAGATGAATATATGTGTAATAAAATTCATGTGTGTGTGTGTCTTTTTATTCAGTAATATATTCATCATAATTCACAGCAATTTTATTATAAAGGAATACAAACCTCAGTGGAACACTAAAACTAAAAGAAAGTAAAACCCTTTTTAGTTATCAACATCATGATTCTCAGAAAGAACGGGGGAAAGAGAAGGGGAAATAACACTATAGATAGAAAAACAAATACTAATAGCTTTACAACAATACAAAATAACCCCAAAAGTCTAAGTCTAAGAAGTTGATATATTTCTGAATTTGATCTATTCGCCCCAAGGGCAAGGCTACACTGAGAAATAAAACATAGAACTGAAAAATTAACAGGATACACAGCATAACAAATAATATAGGGAGCCACCAAATTAAGCGCTAGGCCTAGGTAAGAGTTGGCCAGGTTAGGGAAGGTTGTGCATGTTAGCGATCAACAATAATTTAGACCACTAAAAGTTGAAACCACAAATATATTGATTTCAAAACTCATATTTGTGTGACTACATCACCGGCATCATGCCATCAGACAGTATACACACTAAATTTCCCCCACAACTCCGGGCATGGTTGACTATACCAACAGTGTGCTGAAGGTAAAGGGAAAAAAAATCCCGTTTCGGTAGGTTCCCAGTAAAATATTTTGGATTGTGTATCGGCAAAAATGCAGTGTTTTAGGCTTATGATTTCTCTATCTATATGCCAACAATATTACACATTTTGATTCTTTGGTGGATAAATATACCAATCTGTACGGAAAAATAGTTATAGACTATCCAGAATTAACTCCGTTTCGCACAAAAGTAAATTTTCTCAAAGTAACTTGGACTTCAACTACATGGTTTGTTCGACATTGTTTGTATGTGCCGCGGGCGGGCAGCGGCGGCTGGGATCGGCTGGCTGACTTGTCTCTCGGCGCGGCGAGACATGAAATGGTTATCAGCTAATCAAGCTGGAGCGTTTGGACATCCAAAAAGTCGGAAATAATAATAATTTGTAAGATCTAAACAATGATAAACGATTTTCATATACTACTTACATGATTACATGACATTTGACAGCAAAATAACCGCGCTGAATATCGCTATCTCTCGAAAAAAAAAGTTACGAGGAATTAATAGTTGAAGTTAGGAAATACGTTAGCACTCGGTTTTCAGTCGTTGCCAATTTGCATGTGAGCTGAATAGCTATGCGAGATGGTGCGTGTAATACACGTAGTTATCGCAGTCTGCCTATTGGCAATGATCAACCAATAAACGAGTTTTACGGGTTACTTCAATCGAGCAATCAATTGATTGCTAGCGCGGAGAGATCGTGCTACTGCATGCATGTGCATGCGGTAATTATAATCGTGTGCAATATTGCAATGCATGCATAGCGCGAAATATATTTGTTTGCCTGTACTGTGTTACTATTATCGATCTTCTTCGCGCAACAGCTGACCGATTTGATTTCCGAGTCAAGGCATATGGCGCAAGTTTGCGAAAAGGGCAAGTTTTTAAGACTTTTATGAACTTGAAAATAATGTGAGAAGGGCATGCACGTATTTTGGGAAAAGGGCACATGTTTTGGGAAAAGGGCACGGCGGCCAGCATGTAAAAAGGGCACAGCCGTTTTGGCCGAGAAGACATGATTTTTGGGCAGGGCATCACGGCCAGTACGAAGGGCATCGGCGGCCTGGCCTTCGATGGCCGTCGTGTAATTTATGCCCTGGTTGTATTGTATTGCAATTTCATTGTACTTGCACATTGTATCGGAATGATAGGAAGCTTGTACACAATGTGTGCGACTGGTATGTAATTCATTTTAATTAGATACGTGTACTTGTACATGGTATACAACTCACACAACACAGACCTGTTCAATGTAAGCACTTTTGAGCCTTGAAAGCAGACGAAATGAGACAATATTACGGAACAGCTGGCTCTTTTCATAGGACAAATTTCACAGATTGGCATAATTTAAAATTACAAATCCCAGATTTTATGAAACTTGATCTGACTGACTAAGCCATCCTGTAACACAACTTGCTGAGTCACTGAATATTTGCACTGTAACTGTATTATAAATGCTTTCAAAGTGAGGAATTTGTACAATGTCAACTCTAAAGTTGCATCTTTTTGTTGAATTTTGACTGTCTAGATCAAATGGCCATGGATTCTAGAAGAGACTGAATCAATGGATCTTTTTGGGATGCTCGAGAAACACCCGTTCATTCGGTTTGGTTTTTCGTATTTATAACATGTTTTCTCTATAGACCACACATCCAGAGTATTTTCAAGACCAGTCCTGAGCCCCCTTGCGGAAAGAGTTACAATCGATTGTAAGTTACAATTGATTGTAAGTCAGAAAATGTGCGCATTTCAAACAATCAGATTTGTGCATTTAGAACACATGATCTGACTTACAATTAATAGTAACTTACAATCGATTGTATCTCGTTGTCATTACGATCCCCAATATAACAAAACAAATACATCTCCCTCCTCATAAGTACCGTACAACAGGGCCATGAACAGGTTAAGCTGTGAATTCATTGTGCTATGAATTAAAGTTTTGTGATATACATTTCTGAATTTGTACAAAAAGCATTGAACCTGCATGCTCCAGTGACTTGGTAAAATGTGGCTACTCCCATCAAAGTTCAAAGATCAAGTACAGTACAGAGCTAATAATACTATGGTACAGCATTAAAGGCATGCCTGTAAAGTGTCTAACTCCACGAAAAATACTTGGAGCTTCCTCGTTTCTCTTCTGCCGTGTTGTTTATCTTATGGTAAGAGAAGAATAAAATAGGGTTAGATTTGTTCAAATGTCCCTTTAGTATTCTTGAAGATAATTATCATTGAAAAGCATTATTTCAAAAGCGTTAGCTAACGCTTTTGATAAAAAGTACAATTGCCGTAGCTGAACACGTCCGGCCAGCACGCGTGGGAAACCTTCCCGACCCGACTGAACTTTGAGCCGAGCGCGCGCAAATTCCATGAATTCATTTTTGCCCCCCCCCCCCAAAAAAAAATTATATATATACTTACAGCATCAAATTTGAAGTCGTGGTCAACCCACTGCCTGGCCTTCTGGTATTCGTCCTGCAGTCCCATGATGTACAGGGTATCGATGCCGTCGATGATGGTGGCGCCCATGGCAGAACGCCCAAAGATACTGGCGGAGTGGCCAGTCCTAGCTATGGGTTTGAGCTCGTTGGCCCCCCACGCATACTTTGCATAGCCGTTCCATGCATGTAACATCATCTGTAGGGGGAAATATGAAAATTGTAAATGAAATGCACTCATTAAGTAGATACTGTAGAACAGAGTTTGCTATTTTTTCTTGAAAATTAACATGAATACAATTGTATGTCATAATAAATTGTAAATTTACATTTAAATGAAGAAAACTGATTGCACTTTAGAAGGCTTTTCAGCCACAATTTCCATATAAATATTCATTGGTAGATTTTCAGTTCTCACATTGTACAATGTTACAGTGAGTTGGTCTCACAAATAGAGAGGCTATAAAAGAAAGAAAAAAAGAAAACTACCAAACGTTCATAACAATTTATTGATTAAAATCCATGGAGAAAAAAACCTGGGTACAAATCATTTTCACGCCGTACAAATTTAACATGTTCAAAGTTGATTGCAAGTTGATGAATCTGATGGTGTTGTGCTAATGTGCTTGTGAGTACTAGTAACTGTAAATACAACACAGTACGTATACCACTATACATATTTATAATTAGTATGTCAAGTTCATATTGATTAAAGTGATGAAAGTGGCCTTGCTGCGTCAATAGTCAGTTTATACATTTGAACAGGGCCTCAGGCTGCTGTGCTTATTTTTGTCTATTGAAGGCTAAATAGATATTTGCCTCTACCACACTGCTTATGGTTCTTTCTGAAACACAATTTGTGAGTCTTTCGCTTAGTTTTGATTCTGAATCTATACCTAACTACACTTACTATTAAGGACTTCTAAATAATAATGATTAGCCCAAATTTACCAAGTGCTTATATGATGACATAAATGGTACCCTGGGGTACCAAACGAAAATCCGCCATTTTGTTTAAATTTTTTTTTTTTTTTAGGGTGCATACAAGCGTATAGCGTGCATACGAGCACGCGCTGCACTGCATGCACAACGCAATAGCTACAGTACGGTTGTACTTCAGGTGGACACAAGATGGCGCTACACAACGCGGGATACCGGGGTACAACGGTACCCCGGGGTACTGCGTGTGTCATCATATGCAGTGCTTGTAAGCATAGGCCCGCTGGCCCGGGGCCACTAAAAAATAGCTCCGGGCCACCAAATTTCAATCATTGATCCTAAATTCTACTGGCCCGTTCAGGCAACAAAGTTTAACAGAATTTGATGTTTTTCTTTGTTTGGGGCAACCAGATTTAGGTTTTGGGCCACTCAAAGTTGAATAATCTTGTTTTTACTTGCCCGACTGGGCCACAAGACAAAAAGGTTAATTTCTAGTATTGTTGTACATGCATGTGAAATTTTTCAACAATAATTTTGTCTTTCTCAAAGAGCCCTTCAAATATTAAAATATATTCAAACTTGTACTAGCAGCCACCTGTCTACAGCAGCTAACCTGCCTACATATAGTGGCCACCAAAAGTGATCCCTGCGAAGAAAAATAATGTTACAGAACCTGTCTATAGAGTATAGGGATCACCTGGGCAATTCCACGATAACACCGGGACACTTCAGAACACATTTTCATTTTCCAAATGTAAATAACAAACTAAGTGTAAAGAATGAGAACAATCTTTTATTGTATATCTTTGACTGTTATCACAAGCAACTTTGAAAAAAAAAATTAATACAAAATTTTCATTTATTAATGAGTTACGCATCATTAATTACTACTGTAACACCGGGACGCAAAAAGGACATGCTTTTTTTAACACTTTACATACTGGCAAAACTCTGTGAAGTTAATGAACATTTTGAAACTTGGCTATATTTATTTGGTTTAGTAGAGACTCAATAATAATAATTAGGTGTTATTTGGAGAAAAAAATCTATCATGAAGATAATTATGAACTAGCATATACAAAATTGTACCGTAACACCGTGACCGTAACACCGGGACCTCTGAAAGGGCATGTACAAAGTCTATGGAAAATTAGGTTGTCTTACTATACTGGCAAAACTCTGTGAAGTTAGTGAATATTCTGAAAAGTGGCTATATTGATTTGGTTTAGTAGAGACTCAATAATAATAATTGGGTGTTATTTGTAAAAAAAAACTATTATCAAGATAATTATGAACTAGAGTATACAAAATTGTACCGTAACACCGGGACTGTAATGTACAAAGTCTATGGAAAATCAGGTTGTCTTACTTTACTGGCAAAACTCTGTGAAGTTAGTGAACATTTTGAAAAGTGGCTATCTTGATTTGCTGTAGTAGAGACTCAATAATAATAATTGGGTGTTATTTGTAAAAAAAAACTATTATCAAGATAATTATGAACTAGAGTATACAAAATTGCACTGTAACACCGGGACTGTAATGTACAAATGGAAAATTGGGTTGTCTTACTAAAAACTCAAACAAAATTTACTTAGCCTGGGTCGGAATACCGGAATCCGTCCGGTGTGTGCGTGTTCCGGTTTTGTTTTCTCCATTCCGGTATTCCGATGAAAATCGTGGAAAACCTCTTTTTCCTCAAATATTCATATTTTGTAGTAGAAAACTATCAGAAGAAAACAAATGACAAAAAAGTACAAGAAAGACGATGTCGAATGCAACTTACAACGACAAGAAATCCGCTGCGTTTATTATGAAAGCCGATCTAGCGAGTACTACGATCGACTAGGCTATCTACCCCGGCGCGCCCCGCACATTCATGCAGCTGCATGCTATCAGTCAGAGCTCGCCGTACCATATATGTCATCGCAAAC
This sequence comes from Echinarachnius parma, assembly GCA_037951105.1. Classification (NCBI taxonomy): domain Eukaryota; kingdom Metazoa; phylum Echinodermata; class Echinoidea; order Clypeasteroida; family Echinarachniidae; genus Echinarachnius; species Echinarachnius parma. The sequence goes on along the minus strand of JBAMJV010000324.1, from coordinate 89,487 downwards.
GTTTCTCAAACGTTGACATCCAGTTCGCCCTCTATCGGTACTAATGCGAGATCAATCCACCGGGAATTGGGGAATCCCCAGCGGATGGATCTCGCGTAAGAAAATAGACTATAAAACCTGCACGCAAAGTATAAAAGTGTTAGTGTTGACTTATTCGTGTCGTTGTACTAGCCAGTTCATGCAGTTTCGAGCGAGTTAGAAAATGTTCGAGATATAATCAGCGCATTTTTTTTGTGGCTGTTTTTGCAGGTAATTGTTCTCGTATTTATTTTAAAAGCCATATAAGTAAAATAAGAGACATTTTCGTTCCTTTTCGGCACTTTTTAAGAGTGCAACTTGCAAGGTCAAGGCAGGCAGTTGAGTTGGCCCGTCTCGCAGCGCGGGGCCTGCCTGCGCTGCCGAAACTATGGCAGACCTTCTAGTGCGTGTTCGTTCATTCATTGGCAGGTTTTTTTTGTCGGAATACCGGATTCCGACCGGCACAACACCGGCGGATTCCGGAACAAAAAAATTCCGACATGACTCAGGCTTAAAATTTACTTTAGGTAGTAGATCAAGCAACAATTTAGTATGTATACATCAAGCTACCACCCCAACATGACAGAAACTAGCTGGTCACTTTAGTATGCAGTGATTCTCTATGCTCCCTGTACTATTGCAATGTAAGTCCCGGTGTTACAGTCCCGGTGTTACAGTGACCGTAACACCGGGACCACTATTCAACCATTTTTAATTAATTAATGAAATGTCCAATCATCATTTTGATACTTGTTTATGGTAGATATGTGTGGTCAAGATTTGGGCAATTTAAGTTTTTTTGTTTGTGTTCGTAATTTTCTTACAATGCTAAAAATATCAGTTTTTACCGTAACACTGGGACAATATTCTTTATCATTATATAAATGAATTGTTCATTGAAGCATATCAAAATTAAAAAAATGAACTTCAATGATTTTTGTTATTACATTCAACCCTAAACCTCTGAGAAAATATAATAAGTTTTTGCCTCCTGTCTTACTTGCTCTTGCTACATTGATTTATTTTCAACACGTTTTCCAGACATTTGGATGAAAATTAATTATTCATATTTTATGCGCATATTTTAATATGTTCCTCATGTCCACTTTATCGTGGAATTGCCCACCTGTCTATAGTCAATGTTCAAAATTAGCACAGGCCCGATAGTATAGTGGCCACTTTTTTGTTTCCCGTACATGTAGGTGTTCACTATACAGGGTGGCCCCCAAAAAATGGAATGGGGTACTTCCCAAAATATAGTAACAAAATGATAATGTCCATCGGATAGAGTGTCTTTTCCAATGAAAAACGATACCAAGAACAGTCATTTTGGTTGTGGGCATAGTTGTTCGATACTATGATGGGCAGTAAGTCCGATTTATCGGGGACTGACTTGGTAAAAATTGACAAAAATGGGAACCTGACATGGTGTCACTTACAGCGCCCTAAAACAAAAACTACACACAACTACTACACAAAAAGCCGGGGCATAAAAGTATTGTATAAATTGTAGCCATCATACTATCACAGAGCTCTTGCTTTGACAATATGTAAACTGAGCTACCAACAACTTTTTATTTTGGAGCATTCCTGTCATTGCTACGAAAAATCATGAATTATATCATGAATAAATAAATAGTACCTAACAAGGCTTAATGCATTAAAGACAGGAAGGGCATCACATTTCCAACGGCCAGCAATGCTGCGGATGTCAAATTAAGTCAAGTGAATGTTTTGATTAAAGCGCTCAATGTTGATAAACATCGCTTTAACCATTTAGAAGTACTGTACTTGCACATCAAGCCCTCATTTCTACAGAAAAGTATTATCAAAGACAGATTTTGAGCATGATGATTATCTACCTTACTCTCCACGAACTTGAAGGAACTACAGCGTCTAGATGGCCTAATTTTCACAATTAGGCTCTCTATACGTAATTTTTCCTCCAGAAAAATAATTTGGCAGTCATTTCCCATGAAATCAATCAATTTTGGGGTAATTAGTAAATATAATTGTCCTGGGAACGCCCCTTTTAAATCGCCAAAATGTGACGTCATCTAAAGAACGGACTAATGAACTAAATTCTGTAGATGACGCGTCATGACGTAAGCCAATGAATTGTCAATCACATGTCGATCACGCTGCCGATTCCGGACCCTAAATGTGGGTGGGGCGTAAACTGGCTGCTAAGTGAGATTTGGCATCAGAAAACTAGTCTTAAATCACTACTGTGTTTATTTTCATGGAGTTTTTTTCGGCAGACCTATTTTACAAGTCATCAACTATGGAATAAGTGCCCAAGTACGTTGTATTCTTTAGTTCCTTTAAAGTGCCAGCAGTGTCAATCAGTGTGATTTAGCCCCCGAAATGGCAACAAAAAAAACAACCTGTTATTTGCATACGGTTCAATGCAAAACAAATTTAAGTTATATTTCCATGAAGGCGAGCTGGAAAAGAAGTCCATGAAATATGAATTGTTATTTTTACTCTGCTAAAAGGCCTTTTGGGAAAACATACAGAGCAGTGACTAGACCGAAAAATCGTTCGTTATAATTACTCCGCTAGCTTGATGGTCGGATCGCAGGTATTTAACGACCAAAGTATAGAGGGGAAATCGTGTGTAGGTGGATAATCGTACGCGCGCGACTCTTAGTACGGCGTTCAGTGACTCGCGCTTGCTAACTAAAATTGCTTCAAATCGGCTTGCGACAAGTGATAACATCGAGTCAATAAGTTCCCAATATCTGACTGTTTTCTATATTTTGCATAAAATTGATTAATTGTATGTATCAAGTATAAAACATAATACCATATCTGTTTCAAAGCAAATTCAATACGACTTGCTTTTAAGCAAAAATTACAAGTAAAGACAAAGATATCGCAAATTTCATGAAGATATCGCAAATTTCATGCAGATTTCATCAAACGCGCGGCGTGTGGCTCCCATTCATTGTGTCCGGCTAAAAAGTAGCCCCCTTAATACAGGGTCTATGGCAGATTTACTTCGTCACAGCGCGAACACAGATTACTGTCTCGTAATGGGATATAAGTAAAAAATCTGAAATCCCATGAAGAGACGGGTATTTCTGTCTAAGCAGTGACATGTCTTTAGAACCTGGTGGAGTAAAGTATGTGCAACAATCTAACATTCTGACATTCACCAGTTCACACAACTTTCTAGTGCATGTACATGTATGGCCTGCTAAGTATCAGCATTGCAAGCGTACCATTTGCAAGGGAGTACTCGGCCACCTACACGTACTTGCTTAGGCACTGTCAGACGGAAAGGTAATGATTTCTCAGTCCCGATTCCTCAAATTGCAGCACAGCCCATTCGCCACCCTGCAAGATGAGAGTTAACTTACCATTTGCTTCAAATGTTTGCATGTACTGGTGGCAAAGTTCACCAGAGCGGCCACATTCTACAATGTGTATGGTAGCGTAGTGGCAGGAGAACTTTGTCACCTACATGCAAACATTCAATGTGAACAGGCTGCGAGTGGAGATCAAGACCACAAAATAATGACCTTTCTGCCTGATTGCTTTGCAACAGAAACGTGCATTATATGCGAATATGGCGCGCGCCAGCGGCACATTGGAATGCAAGTAGCCAAGTTGTTATTCAAATGTTGGTGTAGCATTCAATTTAGAATATTGTTTGCCAAACAATTTTTTTTTTGTATTATTATTATTAGATTATATCAAAAAAATTCAAATATACAAACAACAAAAAGAAAACAAAATTATGTCCATCCATTGGCATTGCACTGATCCTCTCAACCTTCAATGACCAAGTGGCCGAGTTCACCAGTGTGGCAGTTTATACCCGCCACAGCAGTACACTAGTCACTAGTACGCCAGCGCTTGTGCTACACCTAATAATCACGATAATTGTGCTTAAAATGATGTATAAGATATGGTACTTACCACCGATCAGAGCACAAATATGTGATACAACTGTGTCGTATCGCGACTTCTGAACGATCGATGATTGCGCTTTGGTCTCCATTCAAGTACAAGTCGCCCGGCCATCTGCGGGCGACTTGAATGGAGACCAAAGCGCGATCATCGATCGTTCAGAAGTCGCGATACAACGGAGAGAAGTCGAGGAGGTGCATAAATCAATTATTTTGATGCGGAATGGAGCGAAAAATCATCATTTTTATCTACCGCCAAGTTGTATCACATATTTGTGCTCTGATCGGTGGTAAGTACCGTATTATTTTAAGCACAATTATCGTGCACACAAAAGTTAAAATTTGGGGGCTCTATTACATTAGGTGGGTGTAGAACGCCAGCGCAAGCACTGGCGTTCTCTAGAGTTAGTACACTAGCTGTGAGGAGTTTGTTGCTTGTGCTCATTCATTGAAATTGAAAAGCGCCTTCAGACTTGACAATGCAATTTACTTCAACAGTTCAACCTCAGACTTGGCTTAAATTCTCAAGAAGAAAACAAATACATAAATTAAAGCTATGGATATTTATTATTCAGGTTAAGACTTAGTAAAGACTAATAAAGAGCAGGAAACAAATGAATCACCTCTCGTATATGATCCCTTTTATTTTTAACATCTTGATCGTTAGGATCGCCGTCTGTCCTTGAAATAATTCCACCTGCACCAATCACGTTTTTTCGGCCACTTCTCGCGGCTTCGATATCCTCTTCAACCTGCTGCTTTTGATCAGCTAAAAACTTTGCTTTGTCATTATTAATATCATCTTTTATTTGTGCAATATTGCCTTGATCCATGTTTGCATCTGGACCACCATTTCCTTGGATCTCCCTTTCGTGTCCGTTGTGATTTAAGGCCCCTCGTGCTTGCTGCAGCGCCTGGTCCTGGGCTATTTGCAGTTCTATTTTCCTCCTATCTTGTTCCAAATGAACGTCATGACCTCCCCCTGTGTCTTTGTTTATGTGTTGATGGCCGGGAAACGTTTCATCTCCCGGTTTGAACAGTTGTTCTGGCGAGTCCACAAAGGAGTTAACACGTCCCCGCAGCTCCGGCACAAGGAACACTGCGCTGTAACACACACTCATAAACACAAGAAACAGAAGATAAACAACGTATCTTTCCGACGCTCTAAGTCCCGTTCTTGTGTACCCTAACGGCACCCCGTTAGAATACCTCTGATGGAGAGGTAATATAGGTCCTTTGGAATTCATTTTGGTGCAATATCAAAGTCTGTTGATGAAGAAACTTGACGAAAATGATGTCATAGTATTATCCCTGTCGTGTCCATTGTCGCTTCAGCGGCTCCTCGTACCGAATAGCATCGACGTGTAACTTTTTCGTGGGGAAACGCTGGCTTGCGCTTGGCTGCACTGCTGCAGCACCGATCGAGTCCACCCACAAATTATGCACTTCCTAAATTATCGACGGGTGCAATTGGCAACGCCGCCGTATGCATATTATCATATCCACACAGACTATATTCATCGGTATGATCTGAAATATTGGTGTACGTGTTTAGTAAAAAAATAATGTTGACAATAACAGATATTTAAAATGTAATATTCATCATATATTGAGTGATTTGTTCGTATTATTTAAACACTTTATGTACTGTTTTACCTTTACTTTTATCAAAATCAACATGAAAGAAATTCACAAAATTGGCAAATATCTATTATTTTCTGGTAGCGCCATCTCTTGACAATATGCCATATAGTTCTTCACCTATTACCCATTATACAATGTTGAAGTACTAGTAGTGGTATACTTCAATGATACCATATACCATCAATTTGTATTTCGGTACTTTTCCCACTACAAAATGTTGGCATTATAAGGACATTTCGCAAAATAATTTCCCCTATAATGCCACCATACTAAAATCATTTACTCCTTTACCGTTTGTCTAAAAAAAAAATGGTAGTTGGAAAATATTCATGTTTGGTGTCATGTTGAAGAAAAATAGCTAGGCTTTCTGAACATGTTTAACGATTGCCTTATTTACATTTCAATGTATTTGACACATTTTGTTAAATCAACAGAAGCTTTACGAAATCCTCAACGATTCGTCTATGAAGTAATGTTTAATAATGTATGCGTGTTATTGCAATACAAGCCTAATTGACTGCACCTCAACATCAGTTCACCCTTGAGGAAAGAATCTCTATGGTCTTGATCGAGATGCAAACACAAAACCTGACTAAAGTCTTCTATCGAATCCACTGATGGTTTCCAGGCAAACGCTATTAGTTTCCCGAAACTATTAGGAACTGCCAAAAGTGCAAGAAATTTGAGGCAATTGGAATCCTAAGTAAAGCATGGTCAATTTGGAAGATATCTATCTATTCAGAATACCTGTTTAAGTTGGGGGAGATCCTACCATCTCTAATTACCGTAAACCCCTCCAACATTAGCAGAGCCAAATGTAATTGTTCTCATGCCATTATTCAATAACTCGGTATAGGCCTACTCAAATTATTGGGGGACACGTTCCCAAGGTGCCCCACACGCCCGCCCCCCCCCCCCCCAAAAAAAAAAAACAAAAACAAAATCCCAATCCCGTTGCTACGCCACTGGCTTGTTAATGATCTCCATCATAATAAAGAATAGGTCCGGGGAGTAGATTACTTGCTTCAATTATGAAATTATAATATTATTGCTGGATGAAGTTGGGTTTCTTTTATATTTGAAAAAGAAAAGTACTGGTGTATTCACAGTATCGTACACATGCAGAGTAAAACCAGACGGGGCTAATTATTTGTCACAAGGCATCTGGGGAGGGGAGGGGATGGGGCCATGCGCCTGGGAAGCGGGAGGGTGTTTCACAAAGCACTTGTCGTCACGACAAATGCCATTTCTATGACAAATTTCCATTTCCTCCGTTTTTCAGGGGGTGCACAGCACCCCCTGCAATTTTTTTAAATGTTATAATGTATATCATTATGCTTCGTTTACGAAATTGTCACACATCCGACAGCCACAAATGAGGTTTTTTTTTTAACTTTGGGATAATTTGGATATATGCAAATTATGGTTAGACGATATTGGGCAGGAAGGTCAGCTTGCTACAACTTCTGTAAACTATTTAATCTTCACAAAGATCAATCATTCAGACGAACATATCAGCACCAGACGGGAAAATGCACCTTGACATATAATCAGTGGCGGATCTACTCGGGGGGGGGGGGGGGGGGGGGGGGGTGGTGGTTATGGGGTTTAAATCCCCCCCCCCCGGCCCCCCCCCCCCCCCCCCCCCCCCACCTTGGGCTGCCAAGTGAAAATGTATCAGTGAAAAGAGTGAACAAAAATCACCTACGGGGGTCACTTACGGGGGTTCAAAATAGCAAAAAAAATCGCCGCTTCGCGGCCATCACTGATAAAAAGTGAACAAAAATCACTTACGGGGGTTCAAAATAGCAAAACAAGTCAACTAGTTATTTAAAAAGAATAGTATACAGTGTATGATACGTTTTGAATTCAACCGAATCTTCCTCTTCATGCTCATACAGGCAAAATAGTAATTTCGGAATAATATTTGAACAAAAAATACACATTCTCTGTAAAGCGTATCTCAGGATCTGATAAGAGATACTTACTTATTAATACTTACTTATTGAGTAATTTAAGTAAGTATGTATAACTTAATAAGTTATACATACTTACTTAAATTACTCAAATTATTGGCCACGTTCCGAAGGTGTCCCCATTCCGTTGCTACGCCACAGTCTTGTTAATTATCTTCATCATGATAAAGTATAGATCCGGGGAGTAGATTACTTGCTTCAATTTTGAAATTATATTGCTGGATGAAGTTGGGTTTCTTTTATATTTGAAAAAGAAAAGTAGTGGTAAAACTTATTTTAGTCGCTAAAAATTGGTCAGGAAGGTTTCACTGAAATATAATATGCTTAAAATAAAAGATTTCCATCAAACAAACATTGTTTTGTTTCAAAATGTTTGTGCTCTAGGACTTCACACTCGGGCTTCCTCTACCTCGAAAACGAATCATTTTTTTGAAGTGCCCTCTAAACCATCAGGGGGTGTATTCTGAAAATGATTTAAAGCTAAAATTTATTGTATCTATACGTCACTAAAATATTTTAGCCAAATCGGTATTCTGAAACTGTATTTAATATATTTAAAGGGATAGTTGAGTTCTGGTAAGGAGAGTATAGTTTTGGTAAAACTGAATTTTAGTAACCAAAATCTGCATCATTACATTACAAACTAATAGTTATAACTAGAAAGGAACACAAAATTACAAATGACGTAGTAAAGATCATGTTATCATTCAAAAAGAGCCGTTAAAACGTAAGAGGGCGCTCTCTAAACACTCATCGGTTTCAACCATTTTGAATAAAATATTGTGCATGTGATGCTTTGTAGAAATAGTGATTAGATAGAGAAATAACCAACAACTATTTAAATACCTATTTTTTTACTTTTTGAAAAGAGGAAGCATTTTTTTGAATTTTTAACGGCTGGTTCAAAATTCTCTAATAAACCTGGGGCCCCAGGTTTATTACAAATTGTTATATTTATGGATATTTCAGCCGTCTCTGAACCGATTTTGATCAAACAAAGATGATTTTATTATTTAAATATTATGATCTTTCAAATTTTACACTCAGTTTTTCATTACCTCACAAAAAAAAAAGTAGTCTAGCGCCCTCTCTACCAAAACTCAACTATCCCTTTAATTGACGTAGATATGACGTAGATACAATAAATTTTTAATTTAAAATAGTTTTCAGAATACACCCCAACTTTACTATCACTTTAAATTTATAACATTGCCTTTCACATGAACATGCTATGTTGCACACACACAAAACACGCATGCATATTTACCCCCGATTTATGCACGCACACACACACACACACACATACATGCCCATGCAATATACTGGGACACTTTTGGTTTGTACTAAGTTATGTTTATTCCTCCAAATACACACATCCACAATATACCGGCACACACACACACACACACATACTTGTAAGCACCGGCAAACGGGGACTCTTGACTCTTTACCTGGGAAAATGGGGACTCGCGAAAAACAAAGGATAGGGGGGTTCCTCATACAGCTAATGCACATCTAGGCCAGGGGGAGGGGGGTATCCAGGTAATATCACATGAGGGCGGTATAGTAGTTTTCTTGCCGATCACGACACACGCACGATGTAAACCACACACTCCGATACACACAAAAATTTCACATTTACATTCCAATCGGGGACGAGCTTCAGAACGGGCAGCAGTTCAATTAGTTACATTCTAAACGTGGACAAGCAGTGCTTTCTCATTGTAATTCTAACCGCGGACATCCGCAGTTGGAGTGTGTCCGCGATTAGATGGTGTTTTGTCACATGTATGTCCCCGATTTGGGGGTGTTTACAAACACGTATATTTATGCACGGACAAACACACGCGCGGACACACACACACACAGAGTGTTACCAAAGCCATACTGATTGGAAGCACATTATATTTCATACGTTTTCTTTATTATTTACAGTTAATATGTTTGTTATGTTCCAAGGCCATTGATTACTACAGCTCAGTTGCTCATACAGTGGAACCTCTCTATAACGAGCTCTGTTATAACGAGGTACCTGATATAACAAGGTAGTTTCACAGGTCTAGGGCCCTGATATAGCAAGGTAGTTTCACAGGTCTAGGGCCCTGATATAGCAAGGTAGTTTCACAGGTCTAGGGCCCTGATATAGCAAGGTAGTTTCACAGGTCTAGGGCCCTGATATAGCAAGGTAGTTTCACAGGTCTAGGGCCCTGATATAGCAAGGTAGTTTCACAGGTCTAGGGCCCTGATATAGCAAGGTAGTTTCACAGGTCTAGGGCCCTGATATAGCAAGGTAGTTTCACAGGTCTAGGGCCCTGATATAGCAAGGTAGTTTCACAGGTCTAGGGCCCTGATATAGCAAGGTAGTTTCACAGGTCTAGGGCCCTGATATAGCAAGGTAGTTTCACAGGTCTAGGGCCCTGATATAGCAAGGTAGTTTCACAGGTCTAGGGCCCTGATATAGCAAGGTAGTTTCACAGGTCTAGGGCCCTGATATAGCAAGGTAGTTTCACAGGTCTAGGGCCCTGATATAGCAAGGTAGTTTCACAGGTCTAGGGCCCTGATATAGCAAGGTAGTTTCACAGGTCTAGGGCCCTGATATAGCAAGGTAGTTTCACAGGTCTAGGGCCCTGATATAGCAAGGTAGTTTCACAGGTCTAGGGCCCTGATATAGCAAGGTAGTTTCACAGGTCTAGGGCCCTGATATAGCAAGGTAGTTTCACAGGTCTAGGGCCCTGATATAGCAAGGTAGTTTCACAGGTCTAGGGCCCTGATATAGCAAGGTAGTTTCACAGGTCTAGGGCCCTGATATGACAATATATATCTGTTATTATGAGGTAATATGATGGGCCACAGGAGCTCGTTATAAGGAGGTTTCACAGGTCTAGGGCCCTGATATGACAATATATATCTGTTATTACGAGGTAAATGTGATGGGCCACAGGAACTCGTTATAAGGAGGTTTCACAGGTCTAGGGCCCTGATATGACAATATATATCTGTTATTACGAGGTAAATGTGATGGGCCACAGGAACTCGTTATAAGGAGGTTTCACAGGTCTAGGGCCCTGATATGACAATATATATCTGTTATTACGAGGTAAATGTGATGGGCCACAGGAACTCGTTATAAGGAGGTTTCACAGGTCTAGGGCCCTGATATGACAATATATATCTGTTATTATGAGGTAAATGTGATGGGCCACAGGAACTCGTTATAAGGAGGTTTCACAGGTCTAGGGCCCTGATATGACAATATATATCTGTTATTATGAGGTAAATGTGATGGGCCACAGGAGCTCGTTATAAGGAGGTTTCACAGGTCTAGGGCCCTGATATGACAATATATATCTGTTATTATGAGGTAATATGATGGGCCACAGGAGCTCGTTATAAGGAGGTTTCACAGGTCTAGGGCCCTGATATGACAATATATATCTGTTATTATGAGGTAATATGATGGGCCACAGGAGCTCGTTATAAGGAGGTTTCACAGGTCTAGGGCCCTGATATGACAATATATATTTGTTATTACGAGGTAAATATGATGGGCCACAGGAACTCGTTATAAGGAGGTTTCACAGGTCTAGGGCCCTGATATGACAATATATATCTGTTATTATGAGGTAAATGTGATGGGCCACAGGAGCTCGTTATAAGGAGGTTTCACAGGTCTAAGGCCCTGATATGACAATATATATCTGTTATTATGAGGTAATATGATGGGCCACAGGAGCTCGTTATAAGGTTTCACAGGTCTAGGGCCCTGATATGACAATATATATCTGTTATTATGAGGTAATATGATGGGCCACAGGAGCTCGTTATAAGGAGGTTTCACAGGTCTAGGGCCCTGATATGACAATATATATCTGTTATTATGAGGTAATATGATGGGCCACAGGAGCTCGTTATAAGGAGGTTTCACAGGTCTAGGGCCCTGATATAGCAAGGTAGTTTCACAGGTCTAGGGCCTAGATATAGCAAGGTAGTTTCACAGGTCTAGGGCCCTGATATGCCAATATATATCTGTTATTACGAGGTAAATATGATGGGCCACAGGAACTCGTTATAAGGAGGTTTCACTGTATTCTATTTTTAAAGGGATAGTACAGTTTTGGTCAAACTGAATTTTAGTAACCAAAACCTGCACCATAACATTACAAACTTTACAAACTAACTGTTATAACTCCACCATGCTTGAAAGGTATAACAATTTACAAACGACTAAGTAAAAAGTATGTTATCATTCAAAAAGAGCAGTTAAAACTTCAGAGGGCGCTCTCTAAAAACTAATTGGTTTCAACCATTTTCAATTAAAAATTGTGCATGTGATGTTTTGTTAAAATATTGATTAAATAGAGGTCATCAACAACCATCTTAAAACATCTTTTCCAATTTTTTGAAAAGTGTAAGCATTTGTTGTTTGTTTTCAACGGCTGGATCAAAATTACTTAAGTATTGTGGGACCCCACAATAATTACAAAAGGTTATATTTATGGATATTTCAGCCGTCTCTGAACCGATTTTGATCAAATAAAGTTTATTCCGTCATTAAAATTGTATGCTCTTCTAAATTTTACACTCAGTTTTCATTACCTCACAAAATTGTTTTTTCTTGAAGCGCCCTCTATACCAAAAACTGAACTACCCCATTAATACGAAATAAGCACTTTATGAGGTAGTGGACAAGTTTTCTTTAGCAACCGTCACTATAAGTGAATCTGCTTATCTTTTTAATTCATTCACAAATTTTCAGAATGTAACATATTTTACAGATTTGTCATGTACTACATGACCTTTTATTACAATTCGAATTGCACAATGAATAGTAAGTGATAGACATTAACCCGTTCATAGGTTATAACCAGGGCTCCACACTCACCTTTTTAGTCAGTGGCCGGTCGGGCCAGTGAAATAGTTTTTTCTCCTATTCTGGTGGCCCGAAAGAAAATTTACTGGCCCCAAAATTGTATTTCATGAGTAAGCTTTTCAAAATATCACTCTTTCCTAATCAAACCTGTGATTACAGATGAAGCATGACTTAAAAGAAAACAATTTTTTTTTCATTTTGTCAATGTCGGGTTGAAAACCTGCTTGCCCGATCGGGCCACCAAAATATGACTTTTATACATTTTGCTGGCCCCAAGTGCAATTTCACTGGCCCCGGGCCAGCGGGCCAGTGGGAGCTGTTATAACCATAATATTGTCAGTTGAGAAAGATAAGATTTCTTGAAAAAAATGCATGGCAATGGCTCAAAAACCATGTCACAATCAACAGGAAGTATGGAAGCGTTTCTCAGAGATGCCAGGGAGGATTCATTCAGAAATCAGAGAGGTTTCTTTCAATTACATACAGCATAATAGGAATAATCTATCAACAAATTAGGGAGGAATTTAAATTTGTGTGGTGTGACATTAAACAAATATAACGGATCTTTGACTGCCCGCAGTCGAAAATTATGCCTCCGCTATCACGCAATTTTCATATCCAGCCAAAATTAACATGCACTGAATTAATACTGTAAACTCAATTATGATGGTAATTCATCAACCAGATCTTGAGATATCACAATTACGAGCTATTTTGGCATTTACATGTATAATGAGTCCTGTGACCTTGACCTTTGACCTCATGACCCCAAGATTGTAGTGCTACATTGGCTCAATAATAACATTCAGGTACCAAGTGTGATTGAAATCTGACATTCATTTCTGGAGTTTTTACAATTACAAGCTATTTCGCATGAATTCTGTGACCATGAACTTTGACCTCATGACCCCAAAATTGTACGGCTACATCAGTCCCCTAAGATACATTCAGGTACCAAGTTTGATGAAATCTGACATTCAGTTCTTGAGGTTTTGCAATTACAAGCTATTTTAGCATGTATTTAGAGTCCTATGACCTTGACCTTTGACCTTATGACCCCAAAATTGTATGGCTTCATTGGCTCTCTAAGATACATTCAGGTAACCAAGATTGATTGAAATCTGACATTCAGTTCTTAAGATTTTGCCACTACAAGCTATTTTTGCATGTATTTATTGAGTCCTGTGACCTTGACCTTCGACCTCATTACCCCAAAATTGTATGGCTTCATTGGCTTCCTAAGATACATTTACATACCAATTTTGATTGAAATTTGACATTCGGTTCTTGAGATTTTGCCATTACAAGCTATTTTTGCATATATATATTGCGCCCTGTGACCTTGACCTTTGACCTCATGACCCCCAAAATCTAATCAGATAATTGTCACCCCAATATGTACAATCATACCAAGTTTGAAATTGATCTGTCAACCGGTTCTTGAGATATCGCGAGAACGAAAACGGGACGGACGGACGGACGTACGTACGGACGGACGGACAACCCAAAAACATAATGCCTCCGGCCTCTTCGTTGGCGGAGGCATAAAAATTCAGGGAGCCTCCCTAAAAATCGGGGAGGGTTGGCATCTCTGGATTCTAGTTCAGTCATTAAGTTCAAACAGTTGCATCTTCCTTTTTTTGGGTCTTTCTTACCAATATTGCATATATGTCAGTGATAGCTCTTCTGAATCATCCGCTTTCATTAAAAACAACACAATGACAGGGTGGAATCCTCCTTAATAAATGCAACACGTATTAAAGAAACATGGACTATTATTAACACATGGTGGAAAGAGCAAGAATGGAGCATAAGAATATTTCAAGAATTTGTGCGCTTATCCCACTCATTCCCCCAACATCAATGACACACAAAACTTGTGTTTATACAAGTTACCATTTGAGATACAGTCAAACCTGTCTATAGCAGCCTACCTGTCTAGATAGAGGCCACCAAAAGTGATCTGCAGAACAATACAATGTTATGGAACCTGTCTATAGAGGTCACTTGTCCACAGTGTCCACCTTTCTTGTTTCAATTAATAGGTTGTCAACACAGATTTGAGTGTATTTAAAAAAAACATGTTCCTAATTATTTCCTAGTCGCATTAATTTTATAACTCAACCCAAAAGAATAACAGAAGACCGGAAGACGTGGCAAGCCATTGTGGAACAGAAGCCATCACACATCCAGACGATGGTGTGGACGGCATTTTATAAAGTTAGTCATTTAATCCTAAATGGCAGCATCCCGCTAAGTAGCTCCTCTGTTGGTCTAGGATCTCTTGAACGTGAAGCTTTGAGTTTTCAACTTATCATCGCTAACTCAGGTTGCATTCTCTTCTGTCTTTAACCTCTTTACTTTACTCACCGTCTCGTACCACTTATCTTTTCTCTTTGTTATTTTCATTTTTATCGTCTTCTTTGTCTTGCTGCTAGGATCAGCTGTAAAGTCCAAGTTAACTTGTGTCCCTTGGTCTTTTGTCCTCACAACCTTCTTCTTCTTTCTTTTCTCAATCCTTTTCCCTGCCTTCCTTTTCCTTTCCCCTACCTTCTTTTTCTTTATTCCTTCCTTCTTTTTCTTTAGCCCATCCTTTTTTTTCTTTTCCCCTGCCTTCTTTTTCTCTTCCCTTTCCTCCTTTTTTATTTCCCCTTCATTCTTTTCATTTTCCCCTTCTTTATTTTCCTTTTCCCCTTCCTTCTTTTTCTTTTCCCCTACCTTCTTTTTCTTTACTCCTACCTTATTAACCTCTTCCTTCTTTTTCCTTTTCCCTCCCTTCTTTTTCTTAACCCCTTCCTTCTTTATCTCTTCTCCTTCCTCTGTGTTCTTTTCTTCTTCCTTCTTCTCCTTTTCCCCTTTTTTCTTTTTCCTAACCCCTGCCTTCTTTTTCTTTACCCCTGCCTGGTTTTCCTTATTTTGTTCTTCTCTGAGTGCTCTATCTCTCATCCTCTTCTTCCTCATCCGAATTTTGCACCTCTCATTGTAACGAGCTTTTTGCTCTTCATTCATTTTCTTCCTGTTCAAAATGTTCCTGGCTGCATCTTTCTTACGGTGCTCCTCGTATCTTGCCGGATCTTGTTTCACCAATTGCCTGAACCTGCGTTGTTTCGCCGCGAGATTCAATCTGGAACGCTCTCGCTTCTCTTTGCAACCGGAATCGATTCCGACATGATTTTTCTGTATCACCAACGGGATGAACCCGAGTCCGTTTGCCGCTACTGAATTCACATTGCCACAATTTGACTTCTCTTCGCTACCCAGATCGATTCCAACATTTTTGTCCTGTTTGGGCTGTTCCGATTCTTCCGGAAGCGGCTCTGAATTGTCACTGCCCATTTCTCCAATCAGTTCTCCAGACGGGTTTTCCTAAAGGAAAATAAAAGTAGAAATGTAGGTAATGATACAAAATCATTAATTCACATTACATGATACAAAATCATTAATGCACAATACTACATGATACAAAATCATTTATTTAGAATGGATGATACAAATTACAAAATCATTAATTCACAATACATGACATGCATTCTGACTATTTTGGAGCGTGTGGAAAATGGACAAATTGCTTTAATAGATCATGCTGGTACATATTTTTTTAATCATTCAAGTTTGGTTCTGAAAATCTGCAGACGGGTCTACAGAAAACAAAGTCTTGAAAAGTTTTAATGGAAATAGACACAATAAGAAACACAGTTTTGTATGCTGCTCTTTTTCTATTTTGGGTAATTATTTACAGAATCATGTAAACCCTTTTTTAAAATTTAAACTGTAACTGATAAAAAAAAACGGAATTAAGAATACGCAGTTGGTTATAGAAAGACTCCGGCTACTTCGTTGCAGAGGTATACAAATTAAAGGGATCTAGTAACTTTGTTGACATGTGCAAAAAGTGATGAATGGTTTTCACAATGTGTATTGTTGTGATATGATATTTGTGAAAATGTTGTGTTAAATGGATATTATATGGCCGAGTAATGAGCAAAAAATGCAAAGTGATATTCACTAACTTATTGCACTGACTTTATACATGTTTACGAATATCCAGTGGATAGTTACATATTGGAACACTTCAATCGTAAATATCTTTTTAACGAAAGGGAAAAAAAACTAAAAACCTGTCCCATGCTTCTATTGTTAATCATACAAATACAACAAGGTATGAGATAACCACTAGAGTTCCAAGTAAGTTTTGAGGATTTGGATTTTGGACAATGTTTAGAACCCTTTAAAGGGATGCCTGTAAAGTGTCTAACTCCACGAAAATTACTTGGAGCTTCGTTTCTCTTCTACCGTGTTGTTTAGCTTATGGTAAGAGAAGAATAAAATAGGGTTAGGTTTTTTCAAATGCCCCTTTAGTATGACGATATTTATCATTTAGCTCAAGAGCGTTAATGAACGGTCATAAACGTCATACAGTAATTCGTTGTAAAGCTGACGCATATTTTCGCTTTTTTAACCAGCAAAGCAGTGTTCTTTTTCAATGAAACTTTCACACATCATTCGGACATATCTTACAATGATTTTGGTTCAGGATTGAAGTCTCAAATGTCATTTTGGGCAATATCTGACACTTTACAGGTGCACCTTTAAGCCCGACCCGTGCTCACCCCATAAATGCTGTCTTTGTCTTTGAGGCCTTCCATCATCACCCGCACCTTCTCTTCTACGGCCACCTCATTTTCAGGTTCCCTCCAGTCCATCATCATGTCCTGTCTCCCCTCTCCTTCCTCCTCATCAGAAATTGTGATTAAAAAAAACAGGTGTCAATGAAAAATATAACAACATTTTATAAACAAGTGCTCAAGACCATCATGAAGCTCACACATTACCAAACTGTTGTCTGTCTCCGCTTAGAAATGCGTTCACTTCAGTTCATTCTTTAGGTTCCATCAAAGTGATTCATCATCTGCCATCTCCCCATCCTCCCTCTTCTTGCATAGAAATTTTGATAAAAAACATATTTCAATGAAAAATATACTAATTATAAGCAAGCGCTCAGATTCAGAACCATCATTAGCCTCACACATTACCATACTGTTGTGTGTCTTCTAATCTGTGTGCACTTCTTTCTTCAGGGTCTGTCCAACAATCATCTCTACCTGCATCTAGACATTTTGATAAAAAACAGACTTTTAAGTGAATAACATAAATGGGTACTCAGTAGTGGTGTCGGTGAGTCACGGGTCCCGCCGAAAAAATGGCGCAAAAATCAATACTCCATATCCCGAAAAAAAAGAGCAAAAGTCCCCTCTTTGAACGGCAGAGTTATCGTGTTCATTCAAGTGACAAAAATGCAGCGCTGTTATGACAATAAATGACCTTCTAAAATACAGAAAATTTGTAAATCAATTATATTTTCAGCATTTCTGACATGATTTTAACAGAATTATGGTAACGTGCTGTTCAAATTTACATCCATTACAAAATTTCTGACGAAAAAAGGACATAGATGACCTCGGTGGCTGATTGTTTCTCGGAGGCCGATTGTCAGAAATGTCATAATCGAGGTAAATTTGAACAGCATGTTACCATAAACTATAATTGATTTACGAATTTGCTGTATTTTAGAAGATGATTTATTGTCATAATTGCGCTGCATTTTTGGCACTTAAATGAACATGATTTCCCAGCGGCGTGACATGCCGATATGCAATAGCGAAATCAACAAATGGGTAAATTTTGGGTACCCGTGACTCGCCCGAAAAATTATCGCGAGTCCCGGGTGGTAAATACTCCCGAAATCAACACCACTGGTGCTCAGGTTAATCTACTTTCAGTGAGATGTAAATTTTGGCGTAAATGGTCCTACCAATTCCCCTTTGAGTCAAGATATCGACTGGCAGGGTTGATATCTATATACTACTTAAAGGGATAGTTGAGTTTTGGTAAAGAGGGCGCTACACAAAATAATTTGTTTGCGAGCCTCAAAAAAAACAAAAAAAAACAGAGCCTCAAATTTGAAAGAGCATAACATATTAATGACAGAATAACCTTTATCTGATCAAAATCGGTTCAGAAATGGGTGAAATATCCATAAACAAATCCATTTATAATAATTGTGGGGCCCCACAATTATTCAATAATTTTGAACAAGCCGTTAAATAATTTTAAAAATGCTTTCTCTTTTCAAAAATTTACAAGAGGTTTTTAAATAGTTGTTGATTATCTCTCTATCTAATCACTATTTCAACAAAACAACCCATGCACACAATTTTATTGTAATTGGTTGAAACCAATGAGTTTTTAGAGAGCACCATTTTAAGCTATTTTTGAATGATAACAGGCATTTTACTTACCGTAGTCATTTGTAATTTTTCGCTCCTTTCGAGCATGTTGGTGTAATAACTATTATTTAGTAATATAATTGTGCACATTTTGGTTACTAAAACTCAGTTTTACCCAAACTGTACTCTCTTTACCAAAACTCAACTATCCCTTTAAACGAGGAGGCAGTGTCTGTCTGTTTGTTTGTTTGTTTGGCTATGTAAATCACCATGCCTTGAGGTATGACCCTCACCTTTCAGGTGATGATTGCTACTACCATTAGTGAGGTAATGGTCAAAGGGTATCAGATTACATCAAACGGAATTTGATTTTTGGGGCCGTTTTGAGCCTGGATATTGTGGAAGGATCTCAAAATTAACTGTGTAATTTTTGTCGAGAGGGGGCGCTAGACCAGGAAGGGTCGTGCCACTCCTACTCCTAGTCCTAGAATGAATAAAATATTCTGAAATCAAATTTTACAACTATGAAACTAAAACATTCCAAAGCCAGGGAATGAACCATGAACCAGGTCAGTCGGGGTCAGTGCGAAGTATTTCATTTCATTGTCACTATCTAATTCTAAAGCCCAGCGCAGACATAGCCGACGCGACTCGACCCGATCGGTTTTCGTTCGGATCGGCTCAGTTTTATTATATTTAAGTGCCTCGCGACACACATTTTGCCAGTCGAGAGACAGTCGGATGCCAGTTGGGGCCAATTCAACACACGCCTGAGTCGCGATGTACACTAGCGAATGGGAAACTGTATGGCCAAGTATGCCCAAAAGTCACACTGCCGTATAGCAGTAGTGACTTCACTAACCCCCATTTTTGGGGTTAGTTGTAAAGACTATTGTTCATGAATGATTTCTTATTTTGTATTTTCTCACCTAACTTTGTAGATCTTGCTAGATGGCCGATGAAAAATTCTCCATTTGATGGCGTCACGTTGCCCCTAGCTAAATTGAAATGGGCTTCAATAATTTTCGTTGGTCCTGCTTGCACGTCAACACAGCATCACCGCACACGTGAAAATGGCATTCACTGTGCAGCTAGCGCATTTTTACATACGTCATCAATCATACAAACTTGTTTTGGTCGGAAGCAAGGCTCATCATCGACTGTTAAAACTGCAAAGTAAAAATGTATAATTTAATTTAATGTGTGTACGTTTTTTCATAAAAAATAAATATATTCCATGGTATTTAATTTAATTCTATTCAAAAATCAGTCGTTACAATTTTTAAATCCATATTCTTTAAAAGTTTGAAAAACAACAATTCGCAAGCAAAATACGGTAGTTTCATCTCAAGCGCACTCAGTGGCACACACTTTATTTCCGATTTGACAGGCATACAATAATGTGCGTAAGTAATTTACAACGTATCAATTCATGGCTGGACGAAGACTACCTACCGAAAGGTCATTTCAGCAACACACTTTTCACGGTACTTCCGTCGCAAGCGTGTGCGATGATCAGCGCTCGACGCGACTGCATGGCAAATGAACGTGAAATATTGGCTGATTCATAGCAAGAAAAGTGGGTAAGTATCAAAAACACATCTTTCAATGATTTAATTTCACCTTATACTAGTCTATAGATTACAAATGTCATGTCATAAGTGGAATGAATAAACGGGGAGAAACCCTACCTTACGTTTTGATGTAGGTGGGGATGTGGGTACCTGTATAGGTACCCACATGTAATGGGGATGATTCAACACGATGAATCGGCTCCGACCGACCGGGCCTAACTCTAGCCTGATTGAAACCAGTCGGATCGGGTCGAGTCGGCTCTGTCTGCGCCGGGCTTTATGTGTGGCGTGCATCATGTGCATGGAAGGCCGAAGGCGACCAACGAGTTCGACCCATCATCATCAATTCAGCTAGCCGGGTCCGCTGGCGTGGCCGTGGATAGTCGAGGTACCGTAGGTGCATCCAAACTAGATCTACAGGGGGAAAGATACACTTTTCACAACACAAGCCACAATGTTTGTTTTTACGACTTTACTCACCTGATCGTTTTTTTGAATGGCGGGGATAACGCTCGGGGCTGATGCAGAGTTCATCATACTTGAAATCTTTAATCAATTCAAGGCAAGAGAAAAGTTGAAATAATCATCTTTCGTTTTTCGTTGGCAAGCGCAAGCCGAGACACAATCTATGGAGCGCCAGCTGTATTCTATCCTAAGCGAATTATCCTGGCGATGGAAAGCCATTTGTAGCATAATATATACGGCTCTGCTTGGATCTGCTTGGAATATTCAAAAGGTGACCACCAGGCAAAGAACAAGACATAATTATATGTTTTGGCACTCTTTTGTGATATCAAAATAGATACCCAAAGGGCTGTGTAATTATTAAACAAAGCAATTAATTACCACCACTTACGGAACCACTATTATTTCCTGGGGGCAGGGGGGGGGGGGGGGGGGGGGGGGGCAGGGTCCCGATTACGGACCAGCGACATTTACCATGGTAATTAGCATCATTGGCTCTAACTCATTTATGTCAATATGCTAGAATTTCATACAAAACAACAGAACGTAGCAGAGCACAACGTTTATATTTCAGCAACATTAGACAAAGTAAGTAACTGTATGTTGACAAAAAACAACATACTGTATTCATCAAGAAAGTTACATGAACAAAATAAATATATTTTGTATATTCAATGAAATATATAAACATTAAAAATAATAATCTCAATGACAACTTAGTATAATACCTATTTGGTATTTTGATTATAGTCGTCATTTTATCATCGGGGGGGGGGGGGGGGGGGGGGTACAAAAACCTTTCTGATTTAGCCTTTTAGACATTTGAAGATTATTAAGTGCAAATTGCAAGCACCCGTGATGGAATCATAAGGGATACCCACATTGGGAATGTCAATGGGGGTCCAGGGGGAGAGCCCCCGGAAGATTTGGGATTTTTGACATCCAGATAAAACTTAGAGTTGTCCAATAAATGTAAATATAACACATATATAGTTAGCTCAATTTTAGTGGGCATAGCGCGATGTCCTGAATAAAAACTATAACATGTGCACATATATGTATTGATATGTCTGCTCTTTCTGAACCGATTTTGATCAAATGTGACCTTACACCACAAAACGACCAATAAGTCGGGAAAACTGATTGTGCTGCTTTTCATAAAACATTAAAATAGAAGGCATTACCTTTAAAATGGTATATCATTCGTCATATTTGGACTAAGCAAACCCTCTCAAAATGAACAGCAAAAATTTGGAATATGGCCCAAGCATTTTTAAAATAAGGGAGAAACGGGCCATTTAAAAGATCAATTTCCATTAAAGCGCTGTAATAAGATCACATTTATTAGATGAAAAAATAATATTTAAACATGATTTCCAACGCTCAAAATGTTACAGAAGCTAGATTGAAATATGCTTATTCAGGAAATACCATCTCATATTTTGAACAAAATTTGACTATTTTAGCTAATAAAAGAGAACTACCACAGCGACATAAAGGTCACAAATAAAGTTTGTTTTATCTTTAAAGTTATATGCTCTTCCAAATCACTTAGTTTGTAGTTTTCCATTACCGCACAACAACAAAATCTTAACGCGCCCTCTATACCAAATCTGAACTATCCCTTTAATGATAATAATATTAACATCATAAATATATATTTTTAAATAATTGTTATCATTATTATTAGTTTTAAAATAATAAGATTTTGAAGAATAATCTAATTAAAAGTCACAAAGTCACAAAGTCAAAGGACAAAGATACAATAGAATTATAAAAAATACTCTGGATAATCATCCATTTAAAGGGGTAGTTTAGTTTTGGTAGAGAGGGCGCTGCACATCACAATTTTTTTGTGAGGTAATGAAAAACTGAGTGTCGAATTTGCGAGAACATGCAATTTTAATGGCAGAATAAACTTTATTTGGTCAAAATCGGCCCAGAAACGGCTGAAATGTAGATAAATATATCTGACCCTATAATTATTTGGGGCCCAAATAATTAGCTGAATTTTTCAAAACAATAAAAAAATGCTTGCACTTTTTCAAAAATGTTCAAAAGCGTTTTTTAAATAGTTGTTGATGATCTCTCTATTTAATCATTATTTCAATAAAACATCACATGCATCATTTTGTATGAAAAATGGTTGAAACTAATGCCTTTTTAGAGAGCGCCCTCTCGAGTTGTAATGGCTCTTTTTTTTTTAATGATAACAGGCTTTTTACTTAGTCGTTTGTAATTTTGTGTACCTTTCTAGCATGGTGGAGTTAAAACTATTAGTTTTATAATGTTACTGTCCATGTTTGGTTACTAAAGTTGAGCCTTACCAAAACTAAACTACCCCTTTAATTCATGTTGGTGTATAGGGATTAAAATGTGAAAAAGGTTATGTCAGCATCACGGACAAAGATTATTTGCGAGGCATAGTGTGATACATTTACATATTTGGGCAAACAAATTGTTGCTAGGTAATTAAAATGGTACCCTTGTTTGTTATGCTATAAAAAAGAAGAAGACAAAAACAACAAAGACAGTAAAGCCGCATAAACATGATGAATGGAACATCATGAACATTTCACTATGTCGCCCTCTGACGGCCCAATAGTTTTAATAATCGAGTTATCTATCAAAATGGCGAGCGAAGACGATGACATTCCTGGTAAGTTTGTCATGTAAACAATGCTGCACTTTGCCTAGTAACGACTATTCATTAAGTTATTTATGGTGTTTTTGTGCATTTATTTGTTGTCAAAGCATAATTTATCACGTTTCTATGTAATATCAATGGTTTTATAGTATCGTAAATGTTGCATGAACCGTATTTTGTTAATACAATTTGTGATTGAATTCGAAACGCATCGGCTTCGGTATCGGTTCTTGAAGGCTTGCTGCCCCAGCAGTATCGGCGGACGAGCACTGATATTTCTGGTGTGAATAACGGCTGCCTCCGTGGTTCACCAAATCTAATTTTCCTACGCTGTTGTTGATTGTCACACAGACTAGATCATGACTAATCTTGATTTGTGCAAATCAAATGTTATAGCCTAACAATTTGAGGCTATATCGTGGTTTAGTCCCCTGGGGACTCCAATTTTTACAGCACCAAACTTACGGCAATTTCGATGGATTTCTCGGTCTACTAATCTTGAATAGATTTCCTTTGTGTACGCTGCGAAACTCGCCTGAAAGCGGGGATTTCTTGGGTTTTCTTTCCACCACGCGTTTTCCCATAGAAACAATAATCACGGATGCGGACGAGTATCACAAGAGACATATAATTGCAAATTTTGTAATCGCAATCAAAAACACATAAATCGCTTCCACAAATCAGTAGTAAAACCAAAAACTGTATAATATTTAGACAGTTCAATAATTCAACTCTCTTTTACTTACTCGTGAAATTAGGCTCCGCCCTGTACAAACCTATGTAGCGCCTTCCATAGAGTTGTACATGGCGGAGCCTATATTCACGAGTAAGTAAAGAGAGTTGAACTTCGCCAACTCTCTTTACTTACTCGTGAAATTAGGCTCCGCCCTGTATAAACCTATGGAGCGCCTTCCATAGAGTTGTACAGGGCGGAGCCTTCATTCACGAGTAAGTAGAGAGAGTTGAACATTGATTTTCATAATTACTTGATGCAGTTTATTTCGGGTTCTTAGATGTTATTATTCTGACGAAATAAACCCAATCTCATAAATATTTGGGTTCATTTCGTCAGAGGAGTTTAGGATTCATTGATTTCACGAGTAAGTAAAGAGAGTTGGCGAAGTTCAACTCTCTTTACTTACTCGTGAATATAGGCTCCGCCATGTACAACTCTATGGAAGGCGCTCCATAGGTTTGTACAGGTCGGAGCCTTATTTCCGAGTAAGTAAAGAGAGTTGAACATTGACTTTCATAATTACTTGAAGCAGTTTATTTTGTTTGGACGGTTCTTTGATGTATTATTCTGACGAAATAAACCCAATCTTATAATTATTTGGGTTTATTTCGTCAGAGGAGATTAGGAATGGAAAATGTTACGAATTGTCGTTTTGACGAAATAAACCCAATATTCTCGAAATTTAATATTTGTTAGTTTGTGGAAGCAGACACGCGACGCGCATCAGATCATATCGGCCGCAATTTGACTTGTCAGCTGGTAGGAAGGTGTCCGGTTCGAACTGTCCCCCGGAGCCTTATTTCACGATAATGCCCAATTTGAAAGCTAACTTTGCTTTTACTTTTAGATTGAAGCTGGGTGAATTCAATTTGTTATAATATTAATATTATTTATGCACATAAAATAATATTATTATATATTATTATTAACATGCAGACTTTGATTTGCAAGCCCAAATGTAGATCGACAAATATATCGCTTTCATGGCCTTTTTGACATTATTATTGTTATTTTCACTGTCGGCATTCTAGCGATAGACGCTACCCATACACTGTGCCTTAAGAGGCAAGAACACCGTAGCTCCGCAGTAAAAGTTACTTACGGAAAATCATTTTTTTTTGCACATAAAACACAACATATTTAGTATTTTGAGCGACATTTGTAGCCCTATCAATACATTTAGGGCTGCTGCTGCTATGACATGACAATAAATATTGTTTATTGTTATTGGAAACCATTTTGACTGGCTTTGCCTTTGGTTGGTCCATGATTCCCCATTCAAAATGCATTTGAAACTTATTTCAACCCATTTTTCCACCTTAAACCAAGTTTATGCCAATTATCAAGGTGACCTCAGCTCTGGTGAGATTACACAATAATCATGGTAACGGACACAACAAAATATGTTAGTGCAAAAACTAATCCTGTTCACATGATCTACTAAACTAAAGTACATGGACCCAGTCAGCTGGACCATTTACACACAATTTACGTTAATATGCTGTAGTCTAGATGAGCATACCGGCCATTTGTAGTACCATTGCGCAATATCCAATTTCCGTTCAACAGGTGAATGCCATGAATTTTGGAAGCCTCGCTATGGAAAAGGGGCTGGAAATAAGAGTTTTTTCTACATTTTGCAGTTTCAAAAAGAGTTCGTAATTATCAAATTATATGAATTGTGGATCACATTAACAATTTTTTTTTGCATTTGCTGGTAAATGGAGGGAGGAATCGGCCAGCAAAAGTATTTTTGTTTTGGATAGTGCAGCAAGCGGGAGAGGTTCATCTCCACACAACGCTATTGTAATGTAGCTATGTGTGATCCTGGGCTGTTCATCATTTATGCATTGCTAAAATGACAAACTTCCTCCAAAGAATTTTAAAAATGCAATTACAATCACCTAGATGTCCCACAAACTGGCAAATATGCAAATTGAAAATATCTATTAAACTTGTTTTAGATAACAAATTCAATACTTTTCTTTAATTAGCATTTATAGCAAGACCTGGTTCAGAGACATCCTTATTTCATCCTTATTTCTAAAGTCATAAAGACCTTGACACTACCACAAATATCTGTCAGTTGTATTGATTAGATTGATATAGAAATAATCTAGTAAATAAAGAAATC
This sequence comes from Echinarachnius parma, assembly GCA_037951105.1. Taxonomy (NCBI): domain Eukaryota; kingdom Metazoa; phylum Echinodermata; class Echinoidea; order Clypeasteroida; family Echinarachniidae; genus Echinarachnius; species Echinarachnius parma. The sequence continues at coordinate 63,279 of JBAMJV010000324.1, read as the reverse complement.
AAATTCTCATGATTTGTCTTTGACTCTTTGTTTTAATGTCGAAGAGTGAAGCAATCTAGATATTTGGCAAGATCCTGTTTATGGGCATCACAGCTCGACTCTTTCAGGCTCTTAAATATTCACACTTTGTTTGTGACTAATTACCATAGCCTAACCAGTAACGGATCACCCACCAAAATTGATGTACGAAGACGTTTATGACTACCGTATTTGTCGGTGTATTAACCGCTCCGGTGTATTAACCGCACCCCCTAAAAAAAAAAAAAAAAAAAAGTGCATTTAATATGGTCGTGTATTAACCGCACCCCCTTTTTTTTTTTTTTTTTTTTTGAAAAAAGGTGCGGGTAATACACCGACAAATACGGTATCTATTTTTTTTTCATAACTGGAAGAGGTATACGCATCTTATATCAACTTTATCATCTCCTTTTTAAATGTGATAAACCTCAGTTACATGATCATCGTGCAAAAGTGAGAAATTAGTCTTCAAAATGGTATCATCTAGTGAAAAAATGTTCAGATTCAGATTTTCAAGAAAAAAGAAGTAAAAAAAAGAAGTAAAAACAACTAAAATATGCCTACGGATCTGGATTTTATACTTGATATACACAGCTCAGAAAGAGGTCCTGGTGTACACTCTACAGCATTTTCAGGGGTGTTTGGGTGCAGTCTTATATAGTAAAAAAAAGGCAAATTTTAATGTATGATATTACAAGCAGAAATGAACTCTACCAGTAACGGATCAACCTTAAAAAACAAAATGAACTATCAGAATTAACTTTTATTTCTCTAAAATTTGTATTTAACTTAAATCTGTGATATTTCGAACTTAAAAATGAAATTATTTTGATTTTTTTTTTAAATTTGAGTTTGTGTGTGATTTTTGCGGCATTCTGTAGGGATCACATGTAGCAGATTTCAAATCCTCATAACTACAGAAGGAAGCTAGTTTAAGAAGTAAAGTTTTCCTTGGATATACTTGGTGAAAAAATTAAGATAATTGGTCAATTAATTTTCAAATGAAGCCAGGTGATCCGTTACTGGTGAAGTGGTGATCCGTTTCTGGTAGAGCGCAAGGGGTTCGTTAACGCGCAGCGACTTGCGTATTAGCGGCGGAATGAGTTTGAATCTACAATATTCATAATCTACACCATTTTAGCTTTCCAACGATGTATGAAGAATAATTTGTCTTGGCAAGAAATTCTTTGCACTGAAAAGTGATCCGTTACTGGTTGAGCTACGGTAAATAGTTTTAAAACTTAGTAGAATTAATTCTCAGACTTCGTTTATCTCTTCTTCTTTTTTTCATGTCAGAGAGTGGAGCAGTTTTCACGTTCGGCAAGAGCCGCTTCGCAGACAACACTGCCAATAAGTTCTGGATACGCAATGATCGTGCAACTCAAGTCAGCTGCGGGGATGACCACTCTGCTATGGTCACAGGTAAAGTTCCAGGGCTTGACATTAGCACTTGCCCTATTGCCCGGGGCAAGTACAAATTTATGTCGGGCAGGTAAATTTTCATAAATGTCCTAGTTTGGTTGCCAACTAAATCATTGGTCAACTACTAGACAATAATGTAATCCCTAACGTGTAAATCTCATCTAGAAGTAAATGGGCAAGTAACTGTTCTGTTTGTGCACGTAAAATGTGAAAAGTTATGATTTGACTTGCCGGGACGGGCCAGTAGAGAAAAAAGTTAGTGTGGAGGCTTGGGTAAATCGAAGCTTGAAATTATCATAGGCCTTGCTGGCCTCTATAAACCCTCTTGCCCGATTCTCCAGGGCAAGTAAAACTGAATTTGCCCAACTGGGCAATTTTGTTGTTGTTGCTTTTGTCTCGCTTGCAGTTGCATTGTCAAAGGTAGCATTTTGACTTTGGGGGAATAGATCTAGTCATGCAACACCTATAATGTATAATGTATTCCCAATATAGCAGGCTTACTTTTATTTTCTTGACAACTTGCCGGAAAGCCTCAGGCATATGGGTGGAGTTTGCCGTCGGGCTAGTAAATATTGTTGGTTTAGAAAGAGAAGGGGGCTTGTTTAAAGTTTGAAATTCATATATAGAAATCAATCAAACGTAGCGCTCTTTTATACTTGATGAATATTCCCCAAATTAGACATAATTGCCAATTTTGCATCACATAGATCATAGATTAATTTAGCAACAACTTGACTTAAAGCCCTTCACACTCACCCATGATATAGGAATCACTTGCCTGATTGGACAAGCAAGAAATATTTGTTTTTGTTTTTTGTAGAGCCCTGAATAACAATTGCCTGTCCATAATGCCTGTCTCTACCCTTGCAGAGAATGGTCGCGTGTACGTGTTTGGTGCCAATGACTGGGGCCAGCTAGGGCTGGGTCACACCAAGTCTGCCAACAAGCCTAGCAGCATCAAAGGTCAGTCTGTCAACACTTTCTTTATATATGTGTTTTTTAAATTTTGTGTGTATGTACCAGGGGAAAAACAAAATTAAATTCATTTATCCGGGGAGAATTTTCAAGTTCACACCTGCAGGCATGAAAATATCGCTTTAAAAATGTGTTTTGCATTGAGCCCTTTGCAGCTTTAAAGAGGACCACCAGGCAAAGAACAACATATAATTATATGTTTTGGTACCGTTTTGTGATATCAAATAGATACCCAACATTTTGCACAAGGTTGTGTAATTCATAAACGAAGCAATTAATTACCACCACTTACGGAACCACTATTATTTCCTGGTTCCGTACGGGCAAAACATTTGCAAGTGCGCCAATGCTATTCACGCGTACGTTTGGAGACAATAGAATCCCGGACGATTTGTTCGCTCTGGACAATGTACTTAGTCTTCGTACATGCAGACCCATGAACGCATGGCGCTTCAGAATGGTGATGCGTTTTCCAATTATAATTTTTTTTTCTGGAAGCATATTTTTGTGAACTTGTTGGTGGAAGAATGCCAGACTACTAAAGACGTTACCTTTCATTTTTTGGGTGATGGTACCCCTTAAGGACGTTCCCCAGTTAAAGTGAAGTCCATGTCAGTTTCTTCAAACTTTCCATACCGTAACTTTGACCCATCCGAATCCCAAATATGCAAATAAAACCAAAGATTCGTGTGCTTGTTTTTCTTCTACGGGACTCTGAAGAATATGGCAATCTGACGTCCAGTATAGAATGATAGCGTTACAGGATCAAGGCCATGATAGGCAACAAAATGTCCAATAGCAAACTTAAATCCCCATAATTCTTTCAAAATCCACGTAATTTTCTCCAAACTTGGGAGAATTGTAGAGAAAGGTATCCAAAACGAGGAAAACAAATTTAAAGTTGGGGGTGTATGCTCTCAATCTTGCTAGCAGCGCCCTCACGCGGCAGAAACCACCAATATCCTAAAAATCCTTCTCATGGACGTTTTCTGTTAGGGGTGGGATAATGAGCAAGGTTCATAAAACTTATGCTGTACATTCAAAACCCATGTCACTTTTACGAAACTTGCCAAAATTATAGAGAAAGGGCTACTGAATACAGAAAAACTATAAAAATGGGGGGTTCGTGTGCTCGTTTTTGTGCTAGCAGCGCCCCCATGCGGCAGAAAACATCGTAAGACCTCAAAATCTGGTCTGGAACCTATCCAGTGATGCACTGATGGGGTGGGTTCATAAAACTTATGCTGTACATTCAAAACCCATGTCACTTTTACGAAACTTGCCAACAATATAGAGAAAGGGCTACTGAATACAGAAAAACTATAAAAATCCAAGGGTCCTTTTGGTGTAAATAGGTACCCATGTCTAAGGATTTTTGTGGATGTGGTGTGGCAACATTGGTAGAGCGCGCGCTTTCCACTCGTGAGATCCCGGGTTCGAACCCTGCCCACCGCGTTTGTCCTTCGGCAAGACAATTCATCCACTATTGCTGCTCTCTACCCAGGTGTATAAATGGGGACCGGTAGGAGGTGAAAGCCTTTATGTGAACGATCTTCTTGAGCCCACTGAGCGCTTGGAAGGAATACTCCCCAGGGAGTGGAGATGGTGCACACAATGTGTGCTGGTTCGCATTGTATCCTATGACCGGGGTAATAATAAAATTGTAAAGCACTTAGAGATGATTATCAATCGTGATAAGCGCTATATAAAAATTGGATATTATTATTATTATTATGTCTAAGGATTTGTTTTCACAAATGGACCCATGTCTGAGGATTTCGAACTTTAAATATTACGTTTTTTTAGCTGTAATATAATACAATGGGAAATCATTTTGCAGTTTCTTGATAAAATTTGTTAATAGTTAACTGTACCATACTACAGGTACGGCGCAAGGGTATTTTCTAAGTGAGGGCGAAAGTGTATACTTTGAGGGCACTTTGCGCACAAGCGAGGGAGCGAAGCGACCGAGTGGGGGGAGGGTGTGGGAGGGGGTGTTCCCCCTCCGACACCAAGGAGCTTTGGCAATTTTTACACTAGAATGGAGCTATCTGCTGCATATCGGAGTTGAAATTCTCAAATTTTCAAATGATTGAAAAACAGTGAATATATCTTCAATTATGGTACGGTATATAGTTTGGATAAATATGAATAATGCGAGCGACCGGTGCGAGCTTGAAAATTTCAGCAACAAGCCAGTCAATATTATTATTATTATACATACTATCCAGAGCAAAACATAAATTAACAAAAACATACATATTACTCCGTTTTTTCAGTGAAGAAGACCAATGGATTGAATCTCAAATTACTCATCAAACATTTTCAAACCATGAAGGGCCATTTGCGGGTACTATAGCAGAAGTGCGTAAACATATATTCATACGTCACAATTAGACACGCGCAAAGTCATTCATACGTCATTGAAAAACGCGCGTATGAATTTGCGCACTTCATCTGACCAACCTGCGCAGTTCGGATGCGCACAAACATAACTGGGGAATGTCCTTAAGGAGGCTCTTGTATGATTTCGCGGGAGCTCATTTTGGCATTTTGGGGGTTAAATTGCCCTGAGCCCATGTGTACAGGGAATAATTTCCAGCCCAAAAATTGCATAGCAAATCTGCTATACAAAATAATTTTTGTATAGCAATTGGATAATCTTGTATAGCAATTTTTTTCAGGAAATCATAATGCACATTAACACCACACACAATGACCAAATTAAATTATACTAAGGTAAGAAAAGTGTACTGTGCATGCTGTGGAAAACTGTGTATAGCGTGCGATATATACATCAGTCCAGTGCAGTACATTGCATACACACTCACTGGGCTAGCTGGCCGGGTGTGTGTGCCTAGCCTGTGTAGCTTGGAAGAGCTGCATAATTATCATGTCTAGACTGCATGTGTAGACTGCATGTCTGCATACATTTGCATACACAGGGCTGGCTGTGTGTGAAACATGTATGTTTACACAGCTCAGGGCTGGCTGTGTGTGAAACATGTATGTTTCCACATCTCGCATTGCACAAGTGCGATTCATAAAAAAATATGCATAGCAAATGGCTAAAAATACATCGCGAATGAAAATTATTCCCTGGTGTATCCTTTTTCACTGGCAGGAAGGGCTCCACACTTAAAGGACATTGAAATAAGACACTAGATAGGATGAATAGTCCCTGAAATTTGATCACAATCGGTCAAGAAATAAGAAAACTATGGCTCTTTGAAAATAGCCATCTATTAGCCATACGTTTTGTACACAAAATTTAAATTCTGTTCAATTTTCTCAAAATATATGTTTACCCTTCGTTTGTTTTGTAGAATACATACACAACATATCATGAGTTTGGGGAATGGAAAAGTGTGACTATGAAGAAGACTGTAAAAATGGGAACATTTGTGTACAAAACATATGGGGAGTAGTCCACAAACTTATCAGAGTGCGTTGCCTATTTGAGTTCCCCATAGGAATAAATGGACATCTTCAAAGAGCCATAGTTTTCTTGTTTCATGCCCGATTATGCTCTAACTTTCAGAGATTGAAAATCTACATGTAGTTGCCGGATCGGGCCACTAATAATTAACTTGTGCAATGAGATTGTACTGGCCTGGCTTTAATTGCTATTATATCCCTCATAAGAATGTTCTAGCCATGTGATTGGTCAAAATAACGTCACATGTTCAAGTATAATTTCGCTGATACCGCCCAGACAGGTATAGTACTTTTGTATAGTATCAGGGGTAACAAACTTTTTGGCTCTGCCGAGGATGGGATTAGTAAATTGCTAATACTCATGTAATTCTCATAGGACACATTGATAAAAAATCTGTAAATTAGGAATCAGCGAACGATTACAGACAAGTTGTTATGTCTCCATGACAACCAAGTGTGCAGAGGCAGCGAATGAGAACGTTTGCGCAAGCGCAAGTACGCTTGTACGCGTAAATGCGCAGAATAGTAGCTAAGGCTGTTGACGAGTCCCGGGTACCCGGGTCCCGCCGAAAAATGTCGAGTCCCGGGCGCAAAAATCGATACTCGATATCCCGAAAAAAAAGCAAAAAGTCCCCTCTTTGAACGCCCGAGTTATCTGCCCACTCTCATTTTCTTTTCATTCCTTTTTCCCTCTTTGCTGTATTTTAGAAGATGATTTATTGTCATAAATGCACTGCATTTTTGTCACTTGAATGAACATGTTTTCCCAGCGGCGTGACATGCCTATAGCGAAATCAACAAATGGATAAATTTCGGGTACCCGGGACTCGCCCGAAAAATTATCGCGAGTCCCGGGTAGTAAATAAACCCGAAATCGACAGCCTTAATAGTAGCGCGTTGGTGCGCAAAGTTTACGCGCAACGTACTTTAATAATGCGCTTAAAGGACAATGGTATTAGCGTATTTTACTTTTCATCATGAATTTAGCTCGTGTGCAGGATTGAGCCGAAAATTAAAATAAAAGACTCGATCAATGCTCAATATTCCAAACTTTGGGGCCCTTTTTGTTGGTTATAGGTCTTTTGGTGAACAAAATAATCTGAGGGATATAAATAAAATAACCAATCTCCGTACTCGGGTGATGGATGCAAACTATACGTTGCCTCTGTGATCTGCGAAGGTACTATCATGCCTTGGCTATGCCTCGGCAATGCCTGGGCATGATAGTACCCTTCGCAGATCACCTCGACACGTATAGTTTTGCCATCACTCTCCCAGTCGATGGTTATTTGCTTACTATCCCCTAGGTCTTAACCCATCAAGGACGAGAGCTATTTTAAGGCAAAATTGATCATTGTTTTCCTCTACAAATTGGCAACTCGTAATTTTTTTTCCGACCTTTTAATGACATAAAAATAGGTGGAAAATATTTAGTAATTACAATTTAAGACAAATATGAGTTTGTCGCAAAGTTGCCAATTTGAATGCCGAAATCTGTTTTAAAAATATCACAATGTGTTGCCAATTTAAGAATTTTCCTAAATTATAGCGATCTACGCAATAATTAAAATCATTACAAAATAACTAAAGCAGGTAGGGTAACAAAATAGGGCTAAAAAAATAGAGAAATGTTTGCTCTTTCTCCTTGTATACATCATATAACTTTGTATCTTCTTGCTGAAGTGTAGGACTACCAACCCACAAATATGTGGGACTCCGTCCTTGATGGGATAAGGCCAGTACTAGTTTGGCCAGCACAGGACCCTGTTCCATAAACGTGTCCAATTGTTGTAAGTGTCCAATTATTTAACTACTATAGATAGATATTTGTATTTGCTACTTTTATTTTATTCACCCTCCTTCTTCCTCTTTGTCGTTGATTAAAAAGGCCTGAAGCATGCAGGAGTTGTGCAGGTGGCCTGTGGGCGGGTGCACACCCTGGCCCTGACACGTGACCGGCGGCTCCATGCCTTTGGGGCGGGGGAAGACGGTCAGCTGGGGATGGGGAACGGCAAGCAGCACGACACGCCGGCGCTAGTGGAAGCCATGGAGGAGCAAGACTACATCATGATCTCATGCGGCACTGGCCACTCAGCCGCACTCACAGGTAAATTGTATCTTGATTATCCCCCTTTTCAAGTAGCAAGCACAATTGGAATTAAATAAAATTGAATAACAAAGTAGTGACAGCACTTTTGTATTTTGATTATCATAGGGATGGTGATTATGAAAGTAATTATGATAATAGAGATGGTGACAGTGGAAGTGGTTATTATTGTTGTTGTGTTACTGCAGCCAACCAAAAAAATACACGGGGGCGACGGGCGATTCGCCCCCGATACCTTTGGAATCGCCCCCGTGAGCCACGGCACGGGGCGGAAAAAGAAATTTATTTTTTGTATTTTTTTTTTTTAAAATTTTGTTTTACATCTTTTTGCATGATCGGAAAGCGCCAGAAACGTACCAATCATGGCATAATCGGATAGATCACATCATGATAACCATTTATTAGACCCTTGAGCAGTGAAAACGATGTAAAAAAAAAAAGAGCCCCTGTGAGCCCCAAAATAGCCCCCGTGAATAATTTCACGAGGGCGTTTTTCTCCCTCAAAATTTTCAAAATCGCCCTCGTGAAAAAAAAGTATTTTTTTGGTTGACTGCAGCTACTAGTACTCTGTTCACTTGGGGATGATAATGGTGACAGTAATGATTGTTGTAATTATTGTTCCTCTAGCTACCGGTACGCTGTTTACCTGCGGAGGAGGGTCAGAGGGTCAGCTGGGTCACCATGATGTCACAGAGGTCAACCCTCCCAAGACATATCATCTGTTATCACAATAAATATTACTTTTATTATTATGATGATGACATTGAAGATTGTAGATTGAAGTGATGATAATAATGACGACAACAATCCTTGTAATTATTATTCCTCTAGCTACCGGTATGCTGTTTACCTGGGAAGGAGGGTCAGAAAATTATGATAATAATTATGATGATGATGGTGACAGGGATTATGATTATTATATTTGTATCACATTGTTCCTCTAGCTACTGGTACGCTGTTCATGTGGGGAGGAGGGTCAGAGGGTCAGCTGGGTCACGGTGATGACACGGAGGTCAACCTTCCCAGGGAGTTGTCTGTAGGAGTCCCGGTCAGGATGGTGTCCTGCGGCTACTACCACTCTGCACTCATAACGGGTGAGATTTATGCTGTGAAGACATGTGGAAGTGCTGTTGTAAATAATGATTTGATTTACATATGTATAGGGCCTAATATGATTCATTGATCATCATCACTAAGTGCTTTAGTTTACAATGACATTAGTACCCAGTCACTTTCACAATCACTTTCTTCTCTCTTGGGAGCAATTCTTTCTAGCAGCCATAAAGGGATCTAGTAACTTTGTTGTCAAGTGCAAAAAGTGATGAATGGTTGATAAAATGTCCACTTAGTAATGTGTGAAAATTTCATGTTAAATGGGTGTTATATGGCCAAGTAATGAGAAAAAATGCAAAGTGATATGCGCTTACTCATTGCACTCACTTTGTACACAGTTATAACTATCCAGGAGATAGTTATAAATCTGAACAGTTCAATCATACATATCTTTTATAACAGAAGAGAAATTTGGAAAATCAAAAGCTGTTCCGTTGTTCTATTGGTAATACAAATAATTTCGAACTGAGACCTCCAGATTGCTAGAATGGTGCTCTACCAACTGAGCTAGAGAGCTGTTCTAATGGTTTATGTTCGCTTGGTCTACACTCATTTGTACGTTCTGATGGGTGTTCATCCCTGAAACCTGTTACAATGTTCGTGAAGGTCAGAAGCTTTTATAAACCTGACAGAAATCTGAAGTCCGAAGAAATCAACTTAGGCAAATATGTCTTGGGTTAGAATCCCACGAAAACCATCTTTTCTTTGTTCATTTTCATCGTTATCATAATTGTTATTAATGTGTCTTTGCAGAGGACAAGAGGTTGTTTACATTTGGTGAGGGAGAGGGGGGCAAGCTCGGTCTAGGAGAGGATTACTTGGACAATGTGTGTGAACCTCACCACGTCACAGCCTTGCGAGACCCTGTGGAACATGTGTCATGTGGCAACGCTCACACTGCTGCTATAACAGGTAAGCCCTGAGATATATCTACCTAGATGTATGCTTTTTTTCTTTGCTTGAAACGGTCAATCTTCACTTTCATGTGCCACATTTTCCCCCACATAAAATACTGCTATATTTTGTAATTGTCTATTGAATAATATGCTTTTAGACTACATACCATCATTGTTCATTTAGAGTTGATGTTGTTTTTTGTCAGTTGTAAAGCTTAAAGATTTGTTTACCCATTTACTAAATGATTAAATAGACAAGATTGTTTCTTTGTCCAGAATAGATGTAGCATATTGAGCGCGCATTGCCATAATAATCTTGGGCGTGTTTATGTATATTTAAAAGTCTGTTTTTGTTGCAGAGAACGGCCGTCTGTACAAGTTAAGTGATGGTGCAATTTTCCACAAAGTTTCAAGCGAGGTTTCAAAATTTTTCATCCTTTTCTTGTCTTTGTTGTTGTTGCAGAGAAGGGTCACCTGTACACATGTGGCGATGGTGCGAGTGGTCAGTTGGGACTAGGCCCAGATCTCTTGCAGACCTCTACACCCACCAGAGTGGGCAAGCTGGAGTGGACCAAGTGTAAAGTTGTGACGTGTGGGGAGGCTCATACTGCAGTTATTACAGGTAAGTCATAAAGGGGGAGGGGTGAGGATTGGTATGAGGAGGGGGGGGGGGGGGGTGACCTCCTACAGGTGGGAGGGGGCAGATCTCTTGCAGACCTCTACACCCACCAGAGTGGGCAAGCTACAGTGGACCAAGTGTAAAGTTGTGACGTGTGGGGAGGCTCATACTGCAGTTATTACAGGTAAGTCATAAAGGGGGAGGGGTGAGGATTGGTATGAGGAGGGGGGGGGGGGGGTGACCTCCTACAGGTAGGAGGGGGCAGATCTCTTGCAGACCTCTACACCCACCAGAGTGGGCAAGCTGGAGTGGACCAAGTGTAAAGTTGTGACGTGTGGGGAGGCTCATACTGCAGTTATTACAGGTAAGTCATAAAGGGGGAGGGGTGAGGATTGGTATGAGGAGGGGGGGGGGGGGGGGGGTGACCTCCTACAGGTAGGAGGGGGCAGATCTCTTGCAGACCTCTACACCCACCAGAGTGGGCAAGCTACAGTGGACCAAGTGTAAAGTTGTGACGTGTGGGGAGGCTCACACTGCAGTTATTACAGGTAAGTCATAAAGGGGGAGGGGTGAGGATTGGTATGAGTAGGGGGGGGGGGGGTGACCTCCTACAGGTAGGAGGGGGCAGATCTCTTGCAGACCTCTACACCCACCAGAGTGGGCAAGCTAGAGTGGACCAAGTGTAAAGTTCTGATGTGTGCGGAGGCTCACACTGCAGTTATCGAGGGGAGGCCCTTACTGCATTTGGGTAAGTCATAAAGGGGCAGAGGTGAGGATTGGTTGTAGAAGGGGGATGGGGGTAAACTCATACAGACTAGAGTTAGGAGGGGGTGGATATCTTGTAGACATCAAACCCACCAGAGTGGGGCGAGCTGTATTCCCAAATATCTCCTTATTGTGAATTGTATGTGACCGGCTATAGCAAAACCTGGCACTTGTTGGTATAAATAAAAATGTAGATTATCACACCATTAGAAAGGCCTCATCACAAGCTTTCATTTGATGCTTTGTTCTAACTAATTGGTCAATAATTGGTGTAAATATGATTGTTCCAACTTTACAATCAAAGGTCTTTTACACACATTGTGTGAACTTAAAATGCCCATTTCTTCAAAACATGAATTATTGACAAGTGCCAGGTTTTGCTATAGCAGGTCACATATTGTACCCAGATTCATGTTGTACAACGAGGGAGTGATATAAACTCAAACTAAATCAATGTGCCCCTGTGTTCCCCAATCTCTCTTACAGCTAAGGGTTGTCTCTACACATTTGGAGACGGTCGGCACGGCAAGCTTGCCCAGGGGGAGGAGCGGTTCAGTAACGTCTTCCTCCCGTCCAAGGTTCACCGCTTCAAGGGCTTCCATGTGGAACAGGTATGTAGCTATAGCTAAGCCTCCACACTAACTTTTTTTCTGTACTGGCCCATTAGGGTAAGTAACGTCATATGTTTTGAAATTTTACTTGCCCTCTTACTTCTAGATGAGATTAACACATAAGGAATTACATTATTTTCTTGTAGTCGAAGGATTATTTTGTTGCCCGATTGGGCAAGCAAACTAGACAATTTATTAAATTGTACTTGCCTGACACCAATTTTTACTTGCCCCGGGCAAGCGGGCGAGTGCTAGATTTGAGCCCTGCTATAGGTATATATTGAAAAGGGACCCTCCATCACTGTAAATCTGTTTTATTTGGTAAATGTCCAAATCCCAATCAGAACAAGGGGGTGTTTCACAAAGATTCTAAGCTGAACTTAACTCTTAGTTGGACCTATAACAATTATGGAGAGCCGTTAGTTTCTTTGTAAAATTGATGAAACAGTTCTTTTGAAAAGGCATAAATCAGTTATATTTGTTGTTATCGAGGAGCCTTGAAATATTTGATATTTTTTGTTGGAAACTCAAATACTCAGGTTTTTGTTTTGCTTTTGAATACGTTTTTATTCCAAGGCTACAAATGGCTTTCCATATTTGTTAGGCCCAACTTAGAATGAAAACTTAGAATCTTTGTGGAACTCCCCCAGGCGTTATTTTGTTTGCATTTTTATTCTTGTAGAAGATTTATACAGTAGCATAACAAAAAAACATTTTCTTATTCTTTTCTTAGTCCCTAAACCTAAACCCAAAGCCTACATGTAACTCTAACTCTAGCATATTTGTGAATAAACATGTAGATCCCTTTAATGGTCTGATTTCCCTCTCTCTCCCAGGTGTCGTGTGGTGGATGCCACACCCTGGTCAGGGCCAGGAAGCGGCAACCCCCCGACGACCCGGCATCAGACTCAGAACCGGAGGAAGCAGAGCCAAAGTTCAGCGACCCAGAGATGGGAGCCAAACTCAGCAAACTAGCCAACTCAATGGACCTGAAAGGGTCACTCAACGGGTCATTAGGGGGCACAGCAAGGATACGCAGGAGACAGCGGGAGGTGAGATAGGCATTCAATTATACAAGCTGAAGAAAATATAAAATTGAGATATATCAGTTCTGTGGCTCAAGCCTCATATTCTTTTTAAGTCTCCACTAGATTCAGGTTTTGGGCCACTAGAATTTGTAAAATCTTATTTTTACCTGCCCGGCTGGGCCACAAGGCATCACAGTTAATTTCTAGCATTGTTTATAATGTTGTAGGTCTCTCCCCTGCCGCCACTGTATTCAGGTCTTGGGCCACAATAATTTGAACAATCTTATTTTTACCTGCCCGGCTGGGCCACAAGGCAAAAAAGATAATTTCTTGCATTATTTGTTTATAATGTTGTAGGTCTCTCCCCTGCCGCCACTGTATTCAGGTTTTGGGCCACAATAATTTGAAAAAATCTTATTTTTACCTGCCCGGCTGGGCCACAAGGCATACAAGTTAATTTCTAGCATTGTTTATATGTTTTAGGTCTCTCCCCTGCCGCCACTGAGCAGAACCCTGCCCCCTCTGGGGTCCTCTACACCAAAAGCAGCTACAAGAAACAACCCACTCAACCTCAGGCCACTCAACGGCGGCACTATCCCCAACTACAAACTCAAGGCTAGTGGTGAGTAGTAAATGGCTATTAACTATGTAACACTATACTATACACTAGCCTAATTCTAATAATAAGTAATAATAGCTTGCATTTATATAGCGCTTAATACAGGGTTTTCTAAACGCTGTTACAACATATAACCTTATCTGTCAAGCGGAATCTTACTGGAACCCCCCTGTAAGACCCTCCACACCAAAAGCAGCTTCAAGAAACAACCCACTCAACCTCGGGCCACTCAAAGGCGGCACTATCCCAAACTACTGTAAACGTGGTAATGTTCGCGGTGCAATAGTTTTTCGCGGATTTTGCACTGAAGTCAGCGTCCGCGAATATAAATGCGCGATTTGCAATGTGTGTGAACACTTGCTCGGCAGCGAAATTAAAAAGCTGCGAATGTGTTTTCGTGTTGCTCAGCGTGAAATATTAATCGCGCGAAAATAACAACATTTACAGTACATACTCAAGGCTAGTGGTGAGTATATTATATTTGTAAACAAATGTGTAACACTAATGTTCAGCCTCTGGCAACCTGACCCTAACTGTATCCCTCCTGGACGCTGCAAATCCAGCACACAAAAAGTAGTTTCAAGAAACAATCCACTCACACAAAGGCAGAACTATCTCAAACTAAAAACTCAATACTAGTGGCAAGCATTTTTGTTTGTTATTCCACAAGTTTGCTTTGATCTTCTCTTGCTTTTTTGTAATGTTTTTTTTTTTTCTGTGCATGTTTTTTAAATGTGTACCTTTAAGCTTTTTTGTTTTGTATTCATTTAAGACGAGCCAGATGGAGGAGGAGGTGGTGGGGACGAGCCAGACAGCGGGAAACCCGTCTCCAAGCGGGAGGAGGATGACAGTGCAATGGAGGATAGTGAGGATGAGGATGACGGTGACGGGAGAGAGAACATCGTGCCCGGCCAAGACCCCCTTGCAACGGTAAGTTTTTCCTCTGGTGGATATACGTGTTAGTGTCCGGCCAAAAAATATTTGAAAACTTTGTAGTGGCCCGGGCCGGCAAACCAAATAAATTAACTTATTATTTCATTCAAATATCCAAATTCCACCCTGAGTTTGTCTTAAAAATAATTGTAATACAAGAAAATTATTTGTTTCATCCAGTTTAAAAGCATTCTGTTATTTGCTAAGCCCCACCCCATACAAATTTAGGAGGCAGCTTTTCTTTTCTTAATATTTCTAAATTTGTTTTTCATGGCTTTAGGCATATTTGTGACTGGGACATTTAATAGTATACATTAAAAGTTGGTAAAGTCCTTCCAATGCCAATTTGGCGCATAAAGAAGCACCTATATCAGAGTCTGTACCCCTAGACCACTCATCTACTAAAGTAGTGAAATTTACAGAAGGAGGCAATAGTCCTTTGGCAACTCTGTGCATTTCACTTTCCCTTCTCGATTCTATAAATGCCAAGTGCCTGGCTAAAAGGCAGAAGGTATCATTTAAACAAAATTTGATATGACCTGGTGAGGGTTCAAACCCGGGACCTCCCGTGCATGAGGCTGAGACTCTTAACTGCTTAGCCACCATACCTGGTTATCTTATCTTTGTACATAGCCCACCAGGTTCTTGTAGGCAAGGGGACGATGTGATCAGAGGGTTTCTTTTCCAGGTAGTCTTGTAATTTTTGTTTAAAAAAACAAGGTGGATTCCACAGAAGAATCCGTAGTATCGAACATCGACATCTGCTTGCTACGGTAGGCTTTTCTCAACTATCAAAGTTGTTTTCCACTTATTTGTGTAAATAACAGGAAATAAGACTTTTCTTTAAAAAAAAACAAGCTGTTACTGAGAATTCAATGGATGATAAAAATGCTATTGTGGAGGATTTGGGAAATTTGTTGACAGGGTAATCTTGACCTGAAGGATTTTCTGTTTTTTCAAAATGTTCTTGTCTTGTTTTGACTAGAATTCTTGGTAACTGCAATTCTTAAAATGAATTCTCTCTCGTCATCCCAATGGTTAAACCTGTAAGGATTACAAGAAAAGGAACCATGAAATTGACTTAATTGCAGTCATTTAGGGAATCAAATTTAAATACACACACATACAAACATCTTGAGTTCTAAATGGGTCTAACCATCAAGTATGATATAATATATAAATTACCTTTAAAGCCAAATAACAGTTTTGGGAAAATTACTGATTAGTATTGTTGAAATAGTATGACAAAGGGTTTGTGTGGAAAAATCTGAACCTTAGTATCGTTAAATTTAGAAATATCAGTTGAAATGTTTATTCATGCCGCTGACATTGGGCCTAAATTCACCGTCAGTTTGGCCCATCTACGCCGGCGTAGCTATACGCTTGTTCGCATGCGGAGCGCACGTGGTGCAGCATTTTCAATAGGTATTGCACGCAGCCGCGAACATGCTGTCTAATTGTGTCAATGCATTGATAGTTTACATTAAATTAAAGTTATAATATATTCTTTCACATGGCTGGTGATTAAAGCGTATTTTTCATTTTTGTTGGTGTGTGGGGCATTTTCCCAGTACTGTCATTTGGCTTTAAATGAATAGGAAGCGTGAAGCCATTCAGTAATTAGGTGAAATTATCTTCCTTTTTTAAAAACACACACAAGGATAAATTTGTATGCCTCCGCAATCAAGTGGCTGGAAGCACTGTGTTTTCTGGCTGTCTGTCCATACGTCCTGTTCTCCTGATCGCGTTATCTAAAGAACAGATTGTAGAGTTACCATCAACCGTGGGACATGCATGTATCTTGAGGAGCCAATGGACTGATTAGATTTTAGGGTCATGAGGTCAAAGGTCAAAAGGGCTCATATATGGGAATAGCTCTTGTTATTGTTTTGTTTAAGCTTTCATTCCTATTTTTGACTTCTCAACTTCTTTACACAGTATTGAAGCTTTGTAAGTGTTTACAATCAAGTAGAAATCATGGTACTAACAGAGTATAGATCAAGGCATATGAAACCCTTCAGTAATTAATAGTACTACCCACACAAGGACACATATTAGCATTAATTATAAATGGGTGGAAACTTTCATTCAAATTTTTTCTAAATATTATGGTCGTCACACAGTTTTGACGCTTTTAAAATGATAGTAAAGTTCTGGTTCAAACACTTTGCCCTTTTGCCGATTACTTATATGCTATATGACATTTATTTATCGTGAAACTTTTGCACATGTATCACTTTTAGTGAACATATGGGACTACAGTAATACACATGTTATAAACCCTCTGCCAGATTTTGCAAATCTCCCAGGGAGACTTTCAAATCCTAACACTTCAATCACAAATATGTTTAAAACGAAAGAGGAATTTGAAAACCGAAACCTGTTTAGTTCAGTAATACAAATACAAGGTATTTTGAAGTGAAGTTAGTCAATTTTGACAATGTTACGAGATCTTTTTAAAGGGGACCACCAGGCAAAGAACAACACATCATTATATGTTTAAGTACCGTTGTGTGATATAAAATACCGTAAAACTCCGTGTATAAGACGCACTCGTGTATAAAACGCACCCCCAACTTTCTAAAAAAAAAAAAAAAATTTTTCATGAATATTCATATATTCATGAGGTAGCAATGCTCATTAAATATGCAAAATACTAAATTCATTAATAACTTTTTTGTTGAGAAAAATGTATAACCACTGTTTAGAAAATTTAATATTAAATGAGTGCTGCTACTCATGAATATCTGAATATTCAATTAGTAGCAGTGTTAATGCTTAAAAACTTGCATTTTGTTTTGCTAACCACTATAATTTATGTAGGAAAAAAGGTATATTTTGATAAATGTTCCCCCTTATATCGAGCTAAAAAAAAAAAATTTTTTTTTTTGTTTTGTTTTTGTTTTTGGCTGTACCTGTGTATAAGACGCACCCCCCACTTTGAAAATTTTCAGACAGAAAAAAAGTGCGTCTTATACACAGAGTTTTACGGTAGATGCCCAACACTTTGCAAAGGGTTATGTAATTTATAAACAATACAATTAAATACCATCACATACGGAACAAACATGGCCTCGTGGTTACGTATACGCCAAACGTCTGGGAGTGCATATTCACGCGTACGTTTGGAGACGATGGAATCACGGATAATTCATCCTAGACAATTGGTAGTCTTCGTCTGCAGATCCATGAACACATGCTTTAGTATTGTGATGCATTTTCCAATTATAATTAATTTGTCTGGAAACCTTTTTTTTCTGAACTTGTTGGTGGAATGGACTACTAAAATGTCACCTTTCATTTATAAGAATATAATTTGTAGGTGTTAGTTCCCTTTAACATTTTCTGATAAATTTGCTTCCCTCCCACACAGACACACTTTTCAAAGTCTGGGACTAAGGAAGGGATGAAGCCCTTCACACCTATGCGATCAAAGAAACATCCTAAAGAGGTAACAAAACAATTTGGCGTTCATAATTTTTTATTTTTTTACTCCAAAGAATGATTTTAACAGTTTTGATCAAAGTACACAAGTTATTTGCCATAAAAAATGTTTTGCTAAATTGTATTGTGATAAATTAAAAAACGGCCTAAAGAGGTAACAAAAGTATTTAGCGTTCATAATATGTACTCTTCCCAAAGAATGATTTTAACAGTTTTGATCAAAGTAATTGGTACACTTATTTGCCACAAAAACGTTTTGCTATATTTGTATTGTGATCAAAAGTTAAAAATGTTTCTTTATATATGGAACACCAGTGCTGCTCGACATCCATGCTAATAATTCTACTGCCCTTTGCATAGTAAATGATATTAGAGTCAAAACTATGCCACCTATGGAACACGAAAACACTGTGTCCACTCTAGACAGTTGACCTCTACAGACAGGTTCCATAACATTTATTTACCCTGGAAGGGATTACCTTTGGTGGCCAAAGGGCAAGTCAATTTTAGGGCAAGTCAAATATTAGGGCAAGTAAAATCTCAACATTTACAGAGTATGATTTACCAGTATGATTTAATCGTATTTAGTACGATTTTTTGATGAAAATACGACAGTACGATTTCTTAGCAAAAAAATATGATAAAAAAAAAAAAAAAAATTCCCCCCATTTAATAGTAACGGTCAGAAAATGGCAAAAATAACTTTTTAAAAACTCATGAAACGTTGTGTGATCGACTGAACCAACTTTTTTTATTAACCCAAACATCCATCTAAGTATTTTTGTTGCACAAATTGGCTTTGTGAACAAAATTTTGTTTTTCTCCGTCGAGGTTGGCTGTAAATGTTAATGAAAGAGCAAACATTTTACTTGCCCGTTCTTACCAGTAAAACATTTCCCTGACATTTTAAAGGCCAACGGGCCAGTGTTAGTGCTGAGTTTTCGTGAAAATCTGATTTTTCTCTCCAAAATAGGATTTTTTAGGATATTCAGTCTGTTTTTTTTTGTCAAGAGGTTGGCATCTCTGCATTTATGATTTGACTTGCCCTAAGTGGCTAGTACAGAAAAAACAGTTAGTTTTGGGGATTGGTAAAGGTAATAGTGATGGAGGAGGATTATGAAGAGATCGTGCTCTCTTATCACAACTCTGAAGACATGTGTACAGTACACTCTAAGAGTTAAATGACCTTTGACCTTATTCCCCTCCAGGACACAGAGAAAAAGAAGGAGCCTGCTGTTGAGCCGTTGGACAGAAGGAAAAAGCCAGAGGAGGAGGAGGAAGAGGATGATGATGATGAAGAGATCATGCTCTCTTATCACGGCTCTGAAGACATGTGTACAGTACACTGTAAGAGTTAAATGACCTTTGACCTTATTCCCCTCCAGGACACCGAGAAAACGAAGGAGCCTGCTGCTGAGCCGTTGGACAGGAGGAAAAAGCCAGAGAAGGAGGAGGAGGAGGAGGAGGAGGAGGAGGAGGAAGAGGATGATGATGAAGATTCAGAATCAGAGGAAGAGGAGAAAGACGCACAGCCAAAGAAAGGTAATATGATAAGTCTTTCTGTGTGCAAGATTGGTAGAGCTCAGGCCTTCCAATTGTGATGTCCCGAGTTAATACTATGGATATATCTATAGCGCAGCTACTATAGATATATACTCCACTGCGTTTCTTAAGAGCTCCTATTAATGAACAACAAAAACAAGAACAAATGCAATTATGAAAAGGCCTGTATACAAAATTTGTTTTTAACACAGCTGTAAATGTTATGACCGATTAAACTTCCCTCAAATGCAGTGGTAGGCTGTTCCACAATTTTGGGGCTGCACACACAAAAACTCAATCTCCTAGAGTTGCCTTTGTTTTGTGGGCACATTTAGGAAACTTAAGGAGCAGTGTGTGATGTGAGCTTCGTAAATCATGGGAATGTGAATTTTACTGAAACAAGAGTAACTCAAATATGTTACTAGGGGCTTGACCATTCATTACCTTATACACAATCAACAAAATTGTAAATGTGATACGTTTCTTTACAGGCAGCATATGACGTGATTTCAAGAGAGGAGTAACATATAATTTGAACGATATTACAATATTAGCATTACAATACAATAAATCATACATAGTAAGAATACAACCAAGGTCACAGTTCTATCAATCTAACAGATGCAATTTACAGTGTCAAATAACACTTTCGTGTACAGATTTATTTGTTCATGCATGTGACTAATTTTTAATCGTATTAAATTTATATTTATGTATTTCATATTCCAATTTATTTATTTATTACATTTTTTGTGTAAGTTTTTAGCGCCACTTTTACTTTTTTGTCGTAGCAGGGAAACTGACGCTGGCCATGATGGCAGGTCCCGAGACAACCGGCAAGAAAACAGCTCCGGCAAGAACCAGCAAGGATGATGACGAAGAATCAGAGGAGGACGACGATGATGATGATGACGATGACGACGATGACGACGACGGTGATGATGAAGAGGAGGAAGAGGTGAAGGATGTTGGGAAGAATAAGAAGCCAGCCACAACTAGCGTGAAACCAAAGGAGCCTCCCAAGAAGGCCACAAAGTCTGCACTTGAGAAGAAGGCTGGTGATGAGGAGGATGAGACGGATGGGAAGAAGGCTAAAGGAGGGAAACCACCTGCAACGACAAAAGGTAATGCAGTGCAGTGAAAAACACAATGCATGGGGGCTCAGGGCGATTTAGCACCACTGGGGGGATGTTGCAAAAAGAGTTGCGATTGATCGCAAGTCAGAAAACATTCGCACTTGAGCCAATCAGATTTGCGCATTTAGGCGCATTCTCTGACTTGCGATTAAACGCAACTCTTTATGCAACACCCCCCTGATATGCCCCAAAACAGCCCCAGTAAATCGTAGGGAGTTCAATGCAAAACAAATTTTAGAATGCAATTTAAAAAAAGTAAATGAATATTCTGTTTTTCCTTGGTGGCCCTTTTCGAGCAAGTAAAATGAAGATTTTTTAAACACCGAGAAGTACTGAAGCAAGAATGGGTTGTCCCAAACAAAAGAAAAACAATTATTAGTTAAAAAAAAAAAGGTTCTTAGATTTGATTGCCCAGTCAGGGAAGTAAAATTATGCAGTGGAGGAATCTGGTGGTCCAGATCTCATTTTTCCTGGCCCCGGGCCAACGGGCCAGTGCTAATTAATTTCAAGCCCTGTGAAATGTCCTGTTTGAAAGTCATCTATGCAATGTCGTCTCAAGGACGAGAGCTATTTTAAGGCAAAATTTATCATTATTTTCCTCTACAAATTGGCAACTCCTTATTTTTGTCTTCCTTTTAATGACATAAAAATAGGTGGAAAATATTTAATAATTAAATTTAAGACAAATATGAAATGGCTTTGCCGCAAAGTTGCCAATTTGAATGCTGAAATCTGTTTTTAAAATATCACAATGTGTTGCCAATTTAAGGATTTTCCTAAATTATAGCGATCTACGCAATAATAAAAATCATTAAAAAATAACTAAAGCAGGAAGAGTAACAAAATAGGGCTCTAAAAATAGAGAAATTTATGCTCTTTATCCTTGTATACTTCATATAACTGTGTATCTTCTTGCTGAAGTGTAGGACTACCAACCCACAAATATGTGGGACTCCTACCTTGATGGGTTAAAACAAATTAGGCATATTTTGTTATTTCCATTACAATATTGTTGTCTTATTCTGTGGGAGAGAAAATACAACAAATACTAATGTATTCTTAGAGAATACATTTTAAAGCCAACAATTTTAAATTGTGTCAGTCGGACTCAAGTTAAAATGTAATAATATCATTGTAAAGCGCTTATAGATGTTTATCAATCATATTAGAGGCACTATATACATCGAGTACATTATTATTATATAAACAATGTATTGCTTACCTGTCTTACATCGAATCAACTACAGATGCAAAATCAAAGGCTGGACCCAGCAAGAAAGATGATGACGATGATGAGGATGATGATGATGATGATGACGACGATGACGAGGGGGATGATGATGAGGAAGATGGAGGCACAAAGAAAGAGGAGGCAGCAAAGTCAACTGAAAAGATTGAAGCGGAGGAGCCTGAGCCCAAGGTAGGCCACTTTGGATTTCCTCTGGCCTCATATATCACCTTGCCATGTTTAATTTTCATTTTTGTTTGTATCAAATATAAGAAATCTTTTAATTGTTTATTATTTTGTATATATACAAGCATTGACATCAAATGACTTCAAGCAATACTACTACTTGTAATAATTATGATGATGATAATAATGATAATATATAGTAATAATAATAATAATAATAATGATTTAAAAAAAAAATAAAAATAAAAAAAAATAATGTACACTTATATTTCGCAGTTACCATTTAAATATACACTACTGCGCATTACATAACAAACAAATAATTTAAAAAGCTACACTAAAGAGATAGGTTTATAACTTTGTTATAATTATTTCTATGACAATATATTATAATTCAACAGTGAATCATATGACACATTTAAATATTGCATTTGGTAGTGTTAAATGGCATGATCATTGGTATAAAAATGCACAAATTACTTTTCATCTCGGGGAAGGAGTGGGGGCGGGAGGAGGGGGAGATTTGTCATCCCCCTTAACAAAATGATTCCTTTGCAAATTTCTACTGAGGGAACTGAACAAAAAAACCAAGCAGATCTAGCAATTAACATTGAAATTGTGGATGTAATCAAATAAAAAAAAACAACAACAACACTGTAGCAAATACACCCACATGTTTATATGTTTTATATGATTTTGTCAACATTTTTCTGTTGAAAATTGTGCAATTATGATTCAAGATCATTGCAAAAACACAAAACATTTCCCTATCAGATCAAAACATCAGTATTAAAGAAGCTACACATTGGGGACTTGTCTCTGTAAGTGTTTGTTCCAAATAGCGTTTTTACTGTCCCAGTTTCTGTTATATGTTTGCAAAATAAAAGTGATGCTGATCGAGGCTTCATAAATACATGAACCAGATATATATAGGTTGAACCTTTTTTTTCTTCAAAAGCTAAATTAAGTCTGCCATTATAGTATTTAATATGGCTTTTTGTCCCCATGGGATGGTTCTTGCGTTATTTGTTTTGCAGTAAATAGCCTTTGATATAATTCGTAACATATTTAAAGTAATTAAAAGAAGGCAAAGAAAATGGGATTCTGATTATTATAAACCATACTTAAAGTAAGGTTGAGTAGCTGTATAACTAGTAAATGTTGCTTCTTGAATGGTTTTCATGATAATTAAAGGTTTGGTGAAGCTGTGTGTGGCCCTGGCAAGTCAGCAGGATTTCTTTTGATTTTTTGCTTGATTTACAGTACCATACTTGAAAGACTAATGAATATCATGCACTCACGATTTTCATTTGAGTTTTGTTTTCCTTTGTGAAAATATATCTGAATGAAAAAGATTAAAGGGGTAGTTTAGTTTTGGTAAGGCTGAACTTTAGTAACCAAACCGGGACAGTAACATTATAAACTAATAGTTATAACTCTACCATGCTCGAAAGGTATACAAAATTACAAACGACTAAGTAAAAAGCCTGTTATCATTCAAAAAGAGCCATTAAAACACAAGAGGGCGCTTCCCAGAAAGGCATTGGTTTCAACCATTTTTCATACAAAATTATGCATGTGATGTTTTATTGAAATAATGATTAAATAGAGAGATCATCAACAACTATTTAAAAAACGCTTTTGAAAATTTTTGAAAAAGTGGAAGCATTTTAAAAAAATTTTGAAAAAATCATCTAATTATTTGGGCCCCAAATAATTATAAGATCAGATATATTTATTGATATTTCAGCCGGTTCTGGGTCGATTTTGACCAAATAAAGTTTTTTTCTGCCATTAAAATTGCATGTTCTCTCAAATTCGACACTCAGTTTTTCATTACCTCACAAAAAAATTGTGATGTGCAGCGCCCTCTCTACCAAAACTAAACTACCCCTTTAAGTTCAAGATAAATAAAACAGAATGAAATAGGGCTATGTTTGTGTTTATTACTGGTACATATGCCTGCCTGTAGTGACCACCAACAGTGATCTGATTGCAGAGAAAACAAAATTGTATAGAACCTGATTATAATAGAGATCACACATCTACCACAGTGCATGGTCACTTTCTTGTTTCCCCATATGTGGTCACTATACACATTACACAGGTTTAACGGTATCATGGCAGCATTATTAATATGTTATTATCATTGAACATGTTGTATGCTTTTATAAGAATTTCACATCACATGTTTAATTTTTCCCCTGCCATTGCATCTGCATTGAAAATCACATTGCACTGAGCTGCAATATTTGTATGAATACCCCTTTATTCTACTTTTGTAAGTACAAAAAACACCTTATATTTGCTGAAATCTGTGGTTATT
Organism: Echinarachnius parma; assembly: GCA_037951105.1. Taxonomy (NCBI): domain Eukaryota; kingdom Metazoa; phylum Echinodermata; class Echinoidea; order Clypeasteroida; family Echinarachniidae; genus Echinarachnius; species Echinarachnius parma. The sequence continues at coordinate 38,873 of JBAMJV010000324.1, read as the reverse complement.
GCTGGTGTGCATGTGCAGTAGATTTTTTCTCATAGCTCCGTCATGCTTAGTCATTTCATTTCTTGAATCCTTTTCCTAAATTCTCTACTGCGGGTTAAATGCAACCCCGGGTTGTATCGCTATACTCGATGTCGTGAATTTTTGTTCATGTATGAGTTTCCAAAGTGTGATGTCACAGCTCGTCATTTCCTTGGGTAATGGTTCTAAACAAATTTAGGCAAGCCAGAAATGTATGCCCCAGGCCTAGCCGTTGCTAAGAAGACAATCGCCCAGCTCCAACCCATTACCAAAAGCCTGAATAAAAAAAACAAGATAATTAGAACCATTACTATGGAGTAATAAAAGAATATGACATCACTACCTCGCTATTCTGTTTAGATATAACCCATGGACTTGATTGTAAAAGGGAAGTGTTTTATTAAAGGGGACCGTTTTGTGATATCAAATAGATACCCAACATTTTGCAAAGGATTGTGTAATTCATGAACAAAGCAATTAATTACCACCACATACGGAACCACTATTATTTTGTGGTTCCGTATGGGCCAAACATTTGCGAGTGCGCCAATGCTATTCACGCGTACATTTGAAGACAATAGAATCCCGGACGATTCTTTCGCTCTGGACAAAGTAGTCTTCGTACATGCAGAACCCATGAACAAACATATGCTTTAGAATGGTGATGCGTTTTTCTAATTTGTTTTTCTTTTTCTGGAAACATTTTTTGTGAACTTGTTGAAGGAATGGAAGACTAAAGATGTTACCTTTCATTTATAAGAATATTATTTTTGGGTGGTGGTACCCTTTAAATGGCTGAATATGCACAACTTAGGGAATATATGTAAACTCAAATCATCCTATCACCAATGCATTGTAAATCATCCTATCACCAATGCATTGTAAATCATCCTATCACCAATGCATTGTAAATCATCCTATCACCAATGCATTGTAGGACTGGAAAACTGACAATTTTGCTGGAGGGCACACAGCAGAACTGCTAATTTCAAGGGTGAAATATCAGTATTTGTCTATCATTGTGACAAAGCTCCCCAGAATTGGGTATACTTCATCCAGTCATACGTCGAAACATGCCCCACTAGAACAGGCCACCACATTGGCGTCAAAATAAATAAACTAAAAAAACACTGTTCATATTAGAGAGTAATCCATGTAGGTTTATTAACAGAGTTTCTTCATGACGCTCAGAGGGACAAGCAGATCACAGATCTGCTCTCAACCAAGTCTTGACGTATTCTGCTTCACAAATCCAACTCCAGTGCCAATCTCAGTCCAAAAATAGATCCAGAGAAAGTAACAATGCACTGCTTGTATAATTCAATATTATAAAGAGCAAGTTAAGGTTCACTTCTTGTGTAACGCAAATTTGGCAGTTACATAAAATGTACATAAAGAAATAGTTAAGAATATCAATTCACCAAGTCAGCAATCTGGCCAGACATCCACCTCAGCTACTACTAACAAATACATAAAGAACTGACTTCCACCCAATCAAAGCACTGGTCTAGCAGGTCTACTTACATCACATGAGACAAAGAGTTAAAATAGAAATTCATCCTAACCAATCAGCAACAACGATTGACCTTATATAAGCTATTTATTCCTTGTCTAGAACGAGCATAAGAAAAAGAAATACTTCAGACCAATCAGTACTCCCCTTAGTGGTGTTTTCATACACCTTATTTTATGGTAATTACTTCATGTTGACCCAGACACATTTGTCCCTTGCTTGGTCAGTATGAAACTCTGCATGTGATAGGTGCAAATTGGTGATGCAGGGTATCAATCACATTTAGTGATATTTCTAGTTTATTTTTGCTACGTCCAATCCTGTTAGTCCCGTTAAGCTGTTTGTCATGCAATTTGCACAGACCTTTTTGCTACCACACACTCAGGCAATTAGACCGTGATAAATATTTTGTTGTTATCCAACTAATATGTTGGCGCAGGAGGTCGATAAAGTACTTTCTAATCCACACTCAACCTTTCTTGATGCCAGAATTAGAAACACTACATTGGTGTTTCCCAACGGCGTTTGAAACAAACAAACAAACATTTGTTACAACTGAGTACCAGAGCCAGAAAGAATTTTTGGATATCTGTAGAAAAACAACCCTGAAAAGTTTGGGAAATGAACCAAATCTTCTAAATTTTGTTTTTGTTGAAAAAATAGAAATGTAAGAGCAGATCGGATGACCTTCGCCAATCATGTGACTATTGTATTGTCCCATATGCGTTGGCTTGTGGTATTTTTTCAGTCGCACCGATCCTGGTAATTTGAATGATTGGAGTCCAGATTTTGCCTTTAATAACCGAATATTGATTGTATTTTACTTTTAAACACAGTATATGTTAGAGTATTTTGAATTAAGATAATAGTTGCTGAAAAATATTTTTCTGTATGTTGTATCATTTTAAATGAAGAAAAAACTTCTAAAAACTTTTTTTTAAAATTTTACTATTACATGTATACATATAAACCAATATTGGGAGTTTTTGGTTTGAGAGGTTTCCTGACACTGATTGTGAAGCTTTTGATCATATCTGTTGACGTCATTACATTAGGTACAAAAACATAATTGCAGGATCCTATAAGCGGCCAAAGGGTTCTTGATGGAAACGCTGACAATATTTTGAATGTTTGCTTCCAGAATTAGACCAGTTCGCTAACATGTTGAAGGGATAGTACAGTTTTGGTCAAACTGAATTTTAGTAACCAAAACCTGCACCATAACATTACAAACTAATAGTTATAACTCCACCATGCTCGAAAGGTATACAAAATTACTTAGACTAAGTAAAAAGCCCGTTATCATTAAAAAAGAGCTGTTAAAACACAAGAGGGCGCTCTCTAAAATGCATTGGTTTAAACCATTGTTTATTAAAATTGTGCATGTGTAAATAATGATTAAATAGAAAGATCATCAACAACTATTTTAAACCTCTTTTGTAAAATTTTGAAAAAAGTGTAAGCATTTTATTTTGTTTTTCTGAAATCATTGGATATATTTATTGATATTTTAGCTGTTTCTGAACCGATTTTGATCAAATAAAGTTTATTCTGTCATTAAAATTGTATGCTCTTTCAAATTTGACACTCAGTTTTTCATAACCTCACACAATTATTTCTTGAAGCGCCCTCTATACCAAAATTGAACTACCCCTTTAAAATTGTATTGTTCCCGGCAATACGTTCCTAGCAGTAAATGCTTCAATAAAGAAACTAACCGTTTGTTTCAAGAAGTAAATAATCAAATTATGTACAATGTTTTGGGCGCATCTGCTACCCTTCGTCAAGCATAAAGACATACATGTAGCAGCACGGTCGCAATTGACATGTTTGAGCACGCGAGGGTGCATACGTTCTCGCGTGAAACGTGACGTTTTGTTTGTGCTGCACAAGCGCTACAATAAAATATGAAAGCTGTAAATCTGACCAAAAGGCAATTAGGAACCTATCTTCTTATATCTGTCGTATCACTTGATTAAACATTACATTTCATCCATATCATCTCAGTTCTTGATCTTATCTCTGTCGCATCAAATGATTAAAATTCCATCTCAAACATCTCTGCTGCATCCCTTGAATAAACATTCAATCTCATCCATATCATCCCAGTCCTTAAAGGGTACCACCACCCAAAAATAATAATCTTATAAATGAAAGGTAACATAATTAGTAGTCCATTCCATCAACAAGTTCAGAAAAATATGTTTCCAGAAAAAACATATATAATTGGAAAACGCATCACCATTATAAAGCATGCGTTCATGGGCCTGCGTGTACGAAGACTACCTTTGTGCAGAGCGAACGAATCGTCCGGGATTCTATTGTCTCCAAACATACGCGTAAATAGCATTGGCGCACTCGCAAATGTTTTTCCCGTACCGCACCAGGAAATAGTACTGGTTCCGTAAGTGGTGGTAATTAATTGCTTTGTTTATGAATTACACAACCCTTTGCAAAATGTTGGGTATCTATTTGATATCACAAAACGGTACCAAAACATATAATTATGTGTTGTTCTTTGCATCACTTGATAAAAATTCAATCTCATACATATCATCCCAGTCCTTAAACTACTAATCGTCGCATCACTGGATTAAAATTCAATCTCATGCATATCATCCCAGTTCTTGAGATCTTGTAACTAATCTCTGTCTCATTCCTTGAATGAACATTTAATCTCACTTCTCATCCCCTTGACGGTGATATTGAGAAACCCCACGATATTTACTCCCTAACGTAAAGGCCCGGTCACATATCAACGGATAGCGTAAACAGATGCCCGACGAATAGAAAATATGTGATATCAAATTGTCTGGTGGTGAAAGTCTTCTCCACTGCGTCATGCACAAAACATTCCACCGGATGTCATAACGTACATTGCCTGACAAGGAACTGACAAGAAACGTATACCATCGGAGACGAACGGATTGATAATTTTACTCTCCGTCTGGCATCCGCTTACAATATCCGGTGGTATGTGACCGGGCCTTAAGTAGTGAAGCAAGATGCTGCGAATGGGAATGATTTGTACAACGTTACAAATAAGGCTGAGTCATGTCGGATATTTTACAAACCGGGTTCCGATCGTTTTGAAACGATTGGAACCCGATATTCCGATTAAAAAATGTAAAAAATGTAAAAAAAAAAAAATGTAAAAAAATGTAAAAAAAAAAAAAAAAAAAAAATCGAGAATTTTGAGAAAATTGTATATAATATGCTGATAAATGCTACATTAAGTCCCGGTTTCGTTTTCTCGGAAACAAGCTCCGGGAAAAAAAATCAAATAAATAAATGTAAAAAAAATAAAATACAAAATAAATTAAACAAATAAAATACATACAAAATTTGTTTACAAATTATTATTATTTTTTTTTTTTTTGGAACCCGCTTCCGAAAAAACGAAACCGGGACCCGATGGTGACGGTCAGAACCCAATTAGATCGATTGAACCGACTCAGCCCTAGTTACAAACACTTGTAATATTGAGTACTTCTAAATAGGCTTTAGGTAATCCTGTCAGTACCTCATTACGAAGAGGCCATTGACATTTTATGGAGAGTGTACGTTCTTCACTAATTGTGACAAACAAAGGCATAGGGGGGTGGGGGGGGGGGGGGGGTGGGGCTAAGGGGTTGCTGCCCCCCTTGGAATTTTGAAAACGGCCATATTCGGGCAAAAAGCACCTGAAATTCTGTATTCAGGATTTTAGCGGTCACATGATACCGTCATACCTCTCTTGGCTTTAAATTCCTGAAACAGTCAAACAGTCGCTCCGACAAATATTTACTTCTAGGCATACCCATTACGGCATACTACTTGTAATTACTACTAACGTTCATAGAACAGCCTGCCTAAAGCGAACAGTGTTCAACCCGCTATATCCTGCTAAAACTCACTGCGATTTTTATTATTTTGAGGTCTTAAAATCAATATACATGTAACTCCATGAAAAGGAGGTTTCAAGTCCTATAAGACTATAAGCTCTTAAATGACATTTTCTTTCATACATGTAAGACAATAATCTCGCAAACAATTGTCCGAGTTTCATTGTCCTTTAAAGGGACAGTCCGCCTTTTACAAATCATCTGAAAAGTTTCCAGTACCTAGATGTGGATAAATATGACACCCATGTGTGAAATTTTAAATTGAACAACGCTGTAATTTAGATTCTATGAAGGAAAAACTACCAAGAAAAAATAGCAAAGATATCCTCTCTTCAATGTACTACATTCCGGCCACTTGATATGTTTAGCTGATTCATTGTCAGAATACAACTATCTGGGACTTATTCACGAGAAACCTGTGTATAGATACAATTTCTTATAATAATATGCATGCTACAAAATAACAATCTCAAATGAAAGAAAGAAGGAATAGATCTAAGTTTGAAGAATATTTCAGTACTTAATTGATTATTCGGTCATTAAGTTGCACACGGCAAACGCAGGCAGTTTGGCGTGCACTCATAGTTGTCATGCAGTATAACCAGGGAAGTGGAAGCCTGTGAAATGAAATTACAGACGCAGGTTTTGATATACAGGCAATATGTGGACGTGAGGGAAATATAAAAAAATGGCATCACAAGACAAGGTTTAAAAACTTTATTTATAGGTAGAAGTCGTTTTATAGAATGGAATCTTCACAGATAGTCTGGAATATTTGATTCTGATGTATGCGTGCTAAACCTTGAAACAATTAAGGGTGAAAAAAAATAATTGATCTACGTATAGCCCCGTATAGCCTGACTAGGCATTATACTCGGCAGGAAAAGTAACGGAGAGCTTAGCGTAAACTCCCCGCCGTGACCCCATCGCAAACCAGACCATTCGACATGCATAACTAGTACACTGTACAGCATATGTACCTGACTTTTCAGCTGCGTAATAAATTGTAACGTAAAATGATAATCCACCAACTGGGCCAGGCCACATCTACTTTTTAAATGGTCTTACCATGGTATGACCATTTACAAGCCCGACACGCAATATAAGCTCGGCAACCGGTTTATACTTAAAGGGGAATTAACCCTTATCCTTTTGACTTACTGGATGTGATGAGAGCATAACTACTATCATTGCTAGTCACTTATTTCCTCATGAATATTCCCAATAATGAAAATAATCAATATTTTATGGCCCACTGTCGTCTGCTTTCAATGCCAACAGGAGGCGGCCATTTCTTCAACTTCTCGCGGTGAAATGACGTGTCAGGCGGAGAACACAATAGCGGGTTACGATAATGCTATTGTGCTCTCCGCCTGCCACGTCATTTCACCGCAAGTAGTTGAAGAAATGGCCGCCTCCTATGGGCATTGAAAGCAGATGACAGTGGTCCATAAAATATTTATTATTTTTGTAATGGGGAATATTCATGAGGAAATAAGTGACTAGCAATGATAGTAGTTATGCTCTCATCACATCCAGTAAGTCAAAAGGATAAGGGTTAATTCCCCTTTAATGCATGTACATGTATGCCAAGCATTTTTTACATGGGCCTTAGACATTATTAGTGCAATGCAGGCTGAACAGTACAGTATTGTAATGTGTGTATGTGTGGGCCTCTCAGCCCGGCCACGGACCCCCGAGTATGCATGGGCGGTGCAGAGAGATCGATTAGCACCGCGCTACATTAGCTAACGTGAACAAATTTACAGTCGGGCGAAGGATCATGAATGGGACAATAAAAGACGACGCGCGTTTTATTATTTGGAGGTTTATAACCAATTATAACTCCACGAAAAGGAGGTTTCAAGCCCTTATTTTGTCAGGCAAGCTGGTAAATGACATTTTCTTTCGTGTAAGACAATAACCTCGCAACTTTTAAAATTTGGCTTGCAAAAGGCGGAGGAAAAGATTTGGCCAAACATATCTTAGAAGGTACCGTAAATCTATGTGTATAGAACGTACCTGTGTACAATACAGTTTTTTTTGGCAAAAAAAAAGAAAAAAGAAGTCACCCTGTAGTGCTGTTGGAATGCGTACGACATGAGTCTAGGCTCCTGTTAAAGCTTACTGCCAATAGTAGCATTCATCATATATACATTTTCTCGTATTAAAAATAGTGGTTAGTAACACACTGCTGCTCATGAATATTCATATATTCATGAGCCACTGCTCGTTAAATATGCAATTTTTGTTTTACTAACCACTATTTTTAATATGAGAAAATGTATATGATGAATGCTGCTATTGGCAGTAAGCTTTAACAGGAGCCTAGACTCATGTCATATGTGTTCCAACAGCACTACAGGGTGACCCCAGAAAAAAAGTGCGTCTTATACACAGAGATTTACGGTAACTTGCTCTAAGTTGTAGATTAGGCCAAGACCGATATAGTCAGTAAGTCTTATAAATAATTACTTTTTACCTTTTCAAATTGTACTGAAGTGATGTATTTGATGAATGTTTGTTTTTTTCACCTTTTTTCAAACTTATCATCAACATCTATTTTTCTTTATTTTTGCGTTATCTGAGCTGACGCGCCTTAACGCTCCCAACACACCCTTTCGGCAAAACCGGGGGGGGGCTTTGGACGCGACGCTACCCACCCTTTCGGCATAAGCCGTTATATTTAATAATTAAATACAAAATCAAACAGAGTGTAAATTAATAAAGTATATCTTTAAAAATTACAGCAATTAGCAGCACAAAAGATTGTGTATTTAATACTTAGCCACATCATCCAAAATAGACTTAGCATGAAACTTAGCTAGCAGGCTTTTATGAATATGGGCCCAGATGGATTTAGGGGAGCGAACACACACTTGAATAATTCATTTTCATATTTCATATTCATATCAATCTTTTGATTTCAAACAAATATTAATCACCAGACAGGATTTCACATCTTTTTGTTGCATGTTAATTAATACACTATGATAATTTTACATGTAGTTGCATTTTTTTGGCTTTAATTGTCTAAAAAAATAGTTGATTCTCTCTATAGATATAAGTGTTTGTTAAATGGTGAAGTATGCCTTTTCCTGTTTTCGACATGTTTCGCCATGTGCATGTTACAGTTGTGCAAGTTTTTTTGAGATGGAGAAAAATGATATTAATTTTATTACATGTAGTAGATATTTTATCATTCTTATGATTTATTTATAATTTTGTATTGATCAGTATATATTTTATTTATTATTTTCCCCTGGGGGTGCTCTACTTTACAATTATCAATAAATGTTATAATTTTAGAAAAGGATACAAACACAGATGACCTACATGTATACCCTTACCTGATAACAATGTTAATTTGAAGAAGAAAAAACAACAACAACACAGATATGAATGATATTAAGTCATTTTCAGGAAATGTAATCTATTAGGGGTGCTCTTCAATCAGCTAAGTTCTGTTTTGGAAGTAAAAATTAATAATGCAATTATAAACAATTTGAATGGATTGTTTTCTTCAAGCTTCATTGGTGAAAGGAAGATTTCTAGACTGCTTTCTGTGCTGATGGTAAAAAAGAAAATACCATGACATTTGTATGTGGTCATGTAAAGAAGGGGGTTATATTTTGGCTTAATGAATTCAATAAATTTGATTTGAATTGTTTTAATGAAGCTTGATTACTTGGGTCTAACTTCATTGATTACAATCAAATAAAAAAAAAAACCTCAGATATTAACGTTATTAAGTAATTTTCAGTTATGTTTTGTTAGGGAAGTAAAATTAACAACAAAATTATAATAAATTTGATTTGATTTGTTTTCATCAAGCTTCATTGATTAAAATAAAACGTTGAGTTTACATACAGTACGGTGAAAACAGCAAAAACTTCAGAAACAGAAAGCAAATAAATAAGTGCACATCATTCATTAAGTTTGTCCAATTGAACTAAAATCACTTGGAGCTTTCACACTTCTCTCTATACCTTGTCGTTTGGCTTATGGTAACAGGAGAATAAAATTATTTTTTATCAGGAATAAAATCTTGACTTCAATTTTCATTTTTTTCACTAGGTAAACAGCGTTCTTTTTCTGTGAAACTTTCACACATCATTCAGAAGAATCTTTCAACGATATTGGTATATGATTTAAGTCTTTAATACTTAAATATTATGAAATGAAATGGATCTCTTAGATATATTTTCCATTCTTTTTTGTTGTAATTTGTTTAATTTGTGCAGGCATGGCAGTTCTGGAAGAAGAAGAAGAAGACGGAGTCGCCATCCACCTCATCCCCAAGTGCGTCCAAAACGGCATCACCAGCAGCATCTACGACAGCATCCACAGCATCAGTGTCTTCAACCAGAAAGCCTGGAGACCAGGGCGGGTCAAAAACATGTGTCATCTTATAATGGATTTGATGCTGTTAACTGCTTTGTGGGGAATTAAAAACATCTGACATTCATTTTTTTAAACCTGAAAAATGGTAGGCCTGACTTAATACAAATTCCTGGTTGTCATCAAAAGCAGCATCATCAACATCAGTGTCTTCAACCAGAAAGCCTGGAGACCAGGGCGGGTCAAAAACATGTGGATTTGCTGAATACTTTGATGCCCTTAACTGCTTTGTAGGTAATTAAATACATCTGACATTAATACAAAAAGAAAGTGAAAATTGGCAGATTTGACTAAATAAACATGGCTGGTTGTCTGGTTGTAGCATCAGCAACTATGGTGTCTTCAACCAGAAAGCCTGGAGACCAGGGCGGGTCAAAAATATGTGTCATCTTATAATGGATTTGATGCTGTTAACTGCTTTATATCAAATGTTATCAAACACTTACATGTTGATGTTGTTCCAAGTATACCATTGTTGGGCTCTGTAACAAGAAGATTCACAATTAATTGATCGTACGATGAATTACGATCAATTAGTTCATTTTATGATCAATCAATTGATCATACAAAAATGATCATGATGAATTTTTATGTTATGGGGCCTTGGTGTGATATTCTCTCTTCAAAATATTGTCTTTTGTGCACACATGAAATACAGTCAAAATATGTGCATCAATGCACTAGCATTCTGTGCATTATAATGCAATCAGATATACCAAAGAGATATACTAGCATACTCGCAAACTAGCTCATTGGCTGCCTCTGGGTACTGTATTTGTTCTTAGCAACACAACCTCCAAATTGATTAGCCCTGATAAAAGGGTACTAAAACAAAAATTACTATCACCCTCTTCTCAAATCCATGCTGTATTGAGAACAAAATAATCTTGGATCACATGACTGCATTTTGACCAATGGCATTGCTAGAACATACTTACGAGTGGTGTAATAGAATTTATTTGGGACTAAAGTACTGGCCAAAAGAGCATATCATGTAGCAGAGTATTAAACAATACAGGATGGCCCAGAAATTACGGAACGGGGCACTTCCCAAAGTAAAGTAACAAAATGAACATGTCCATCGGATAGGGTGTCCTTTCCAATGAACAACGATACCAAGAAAAGTAATTTTGGACGTGTAGTTTTTGTTTTAGGGCGCTTTGAGTGAGACCATGTCAGGTTCCTATTTTTGTCAATTTTTACCAAGTCAGTGCCTGATAAATGAGACTTATTGCCCTACATACCATTGAACACGCGAATATTCCGCGCGCCATTGTTAGTGTGTATTCAGCTGTGTGCCGAGCGGTGCCGAGAGAATGGGCTTAATTGGTCACTAGTATGACGGGCAGTAAGTCTCATTTATCAGACACTGACTTGGTAAAAATTGACAAAAATAGGAATCTGACATGGTCTCACTCAAAGCGCCCTAAAACAAAAACTACACGTCCAAAATTACTTTTTTTGGTATCGATGTTCATTGGAAAGGACACCCTATCCAATGGACATGTTCATTTTGTTACTTTATTTTGGGAAGTGCCCCGTTCCGTTATTTCTGGGCCACCCTGTATAGCATATTTTGTAGATGGGTACTAGATAATAGAACCTTTTGCATATCAGAGATCTAATTGACATTCTGCAGCTGAGTACTTGACAATACCGTTTTATTGTGTATCAGGGTGCAAGAAATAGAACATACTTTAGCAGAGTACGAGACAATATAGAATGTGGTAGAGCTATTAGTACCTTTAACTTATTTCTTTATTTGCAAGTGCATCTGTGACACTTATGCATAGTGGGAAACCCTATATTGTGAAGTAGGTTTCTCGGGGACCTGTTTTGATTCATTATGGGGGATTTAAAATCATCTTATGAAACCATTTAAATGCAATCAAGATTGCCATATAATAAGTTAGTTTCAACTGTAAAGCCAAATAACAGTACTGGGAAACGCCCTTCTCACAAAAAATGAAAAATATGCTTTCATCACCTACATGTACCATGTAAAATAATATATGATAACATAGATGTTAATGTAAAGATTTGGACAAAAACTACTTCGAAATAGACTAATTGAGCATTAATAGCTTCCAAAATAAAACAATCGCTGACAAAGTTTGATTTAACCGCGTGCGGAACCTCGTATATATATGCTACATGCAAAAGATTATGCTAGCCACGGCATGCGGGCTTGTAGATATCTCCAGCCCAGCGTTAGCGCGTGGACAGGTGTGAACGGGCGGTGAAATAAGGCCAAATTTCACTGGCGTCTATTGGATTTCCTCTGATATTTCTGCATTTAACGATACTTTAGTTCGGATTTTACCACACAAGCCCTTTTTTGAATACTTATTCAACCATATTGATGTATTAGTTTGTCCAATATAGTTGTTTTCAGTAACTTTCCCAATGCTGTTAGTATGCTTTAACCTACCAACCTTCTGATTTATTTTTCTCTCTCAATCTTTAAATAGACCCTGTGGATCCTTGATATTATTATGAATTATTTTGGACGAGCAAAATCAGTTGATTCTGTCAAATTGATTTGTTGAATAGCTTTCGACCATTGAGCAATGAAAAGGGTATCGGGGAAGAACTACCTACAGAGGAGCTTTCTTCTAGCTCAGTTGATTAGAGCCCCAGTCTCGCAATCCGGAAGTCTTGGGTTCCAATCCTGCGATATTCATTGCTCTGGGTAACTAGTTCTAAACAATGTCAGGCAAGCCAAAAATGTGGGGTTTAGCAGTTGCAAAGAAGGGATTAATCAGGCTCCGACCAACCGTCAATAACCCAAATTAAAGGACAAATTAAAAATCAATATCATGTTAAAACAGAAGTCATGCGCTCTTGAGCCAATCAGAGTTGCGCATTTAGACACATTTTTTGACATCGCTGCGATTAATTGCATCTCTTTATGCGATACCCCCCAGTGCTCTACCAGCTGAGCCTATGTGCTTGCGTTCGTCCCTGAGACCCCTTTCAAAGATTGTGTTAACATGAGAATGCGCTGTACATAAAAGTCCTTCATGAGACCCTATTTGTGTTTATGTCAGCTTCAAATGTTGTGGTTGAAAAATGTTTATTATTTTGTTTTTCATTATCATTGAACATTCTCATTCAAACAGTTGTTGTTTATATGGCTTCCATAGCTATTTTTACAAACTTTGTTACCAGTAGTGAAATAGATGCTCCTTGTGTTATTTTTATCTCATCTTGGTCGTTCATTTTGTTGATTGCATGACTTAAAGGGATCTAGTAACTTTCTTGACATGTGCAAAAAGTGATGAGTGGTTGATACAATGTATATTGTTGTTATTTGATATGCCCACTTGGTATTGGGTGATTTCAAGTATGGTGTTTAAGGCCGGTGTTAGTGTTTATTACACACAAACACCAGTTTGATAAACACTAACACCAGCCCTAAACACCATACTTGAAATCACCCATTGTGTGAAAATTTCAAGTTAAATGGACTTTATATGGCCGAGTAATGAGCAAAAATGCAAAGTGACATTCACTAACTCATTGCACTCACTTTATACACAGTTCTGATGATCCGTTGGATAATTTAACATTTCAATCGTAAATATCTTTTTAACGAAAGGGAAATTTGAAAAGCCGAAACTGGTCCCATGCTTTTTTTGTTAATTAGAAATTGAATACAAGGTATGAGGGAACCGCTACAATTCCAATGGGATTCTGAGGATTTGGACAATGTTACTAATTCCCTTTAATATAGAACATACAAAACATGTTGTTTCTAGGTAAGATGTAGTGGAATTATATTTCATATGGAAAAGTTCCATGTTTTTGTGTGTGCGTGTTTCGTAATTATTACTTTTTTGAATTCATATATAATTTGTATGAAATGGTTTGCTTTTTTGTCTGTGTTTAGTAATTTTATTTTTCAAATTCATATATTTGACTATGCTTTAATGTATTAAATGAATGATTCCGTCCAGGCGTAACTGCTAATGTACATGTTCGAATATTTAATGTGTGAACTCTGAGATAAAGATGTTTTTACAAAGGATTCTTATGGCTTGTACATTAATAATATATTTATTGAAGAATCTGTAAATAGCTTGGTACACTGTAAAACAAATGACATGAATTTTAATTATTTAATTGAATGTATATTGCTGATGAACTTGAAATAGTTTTGGGCCTTTAATTCATCGCCAAATCAAAACAATTCATTATTTATGACTTGTGAATAATTGCATAGCCTTGCCATAATGAACTTAATACATGTATCTCTGTCAGAAACTAAAGATTTTGTTAAAAATGTAGCTTGATATTGGAACTTGTATTCAAATTGACCTACAAAATATTAATTTTCTGTGTTCAAATAGTATAACTCCACTGATGGAATGGATGTACAAATAAAGGATGTTTTCATAGTTCACACTCATTGCAAAAAGGTGTCTTTGTTCTTTAATGTTATTGCATATACATACAGTACATGTACATGCATTAATTCGTATTAATGAATATAGAATATACATTTTACACATACACACCCACACACACATGCTTGTTATAAGTGCAAACCGGGGACAGTAATTTTTTTGTCATATTTAACTGCCCAAACGAGGACGTGTGTGTGTGTGGTAATTTACATGCAAAAGGGGACACACATTTTAAACCAGGGACACCCAATTGGTGTGTGACAGTTAAAAGGGTTAAAAGGGTTAAAAAGAGTTAAAAGATTGTTGACAAGTGCAAAAAGTGATGCGTGGTTGATCAAATGTGTATCGGCGTGATCTGATATGTTCAGAAAGTAATGTGTGAAAATTTCACGTTAATTGGATGTTATTTGGCTGAGAAATGAGCGGAAATGCAAAGTGATATTCACTAATTCGGTGGCCCGAATTCTCATCAGTGGCTCAACTTGAGCTCGGCCTAAAAAGACAGACTACCGGTAACACTTTGCACCAGTAGACCTATTGTCTCATTGCTATGGTCCCCAGAGATATTCTAATGGTCTCCTTTCATTATCCAGTCAATCCCTTGAGTTCTGCTGATATGCATCAGGACAATGGGCCCTTTGAAATTCAGTCATAGTATAACAGGTCACCAGCAATACAGTGTCCAGGATGATCCAGGGCGCAATTCGGCTGATGACCGACTATACTATGAATGCCAATAATCAGAACTGAAGGGATTGACTGGATAATGAAAGAAAACCATTATAATATCTCCGGGAACCATAGCAATGAGACAATATGTCTGCTGGTGCAAAGTGGGTTAACTGGTTACTGGTAGTCTGTCTTTTTATGCCAGGCTCAAGTTGAGCCACTGATGAGAATTCGGTTTAACATCCGAGCACTTTAATCGTAATATCTTTTGAATGAAATGGACATTTGAAAAAACAAAACTTGCCCCATGCTTTTATTGTTAATATAAATACAACAAGGTATGAGAGAACCACTAGAGTTCCAAGTAAATTTTGAGGATTTTGCCCATGTTACTAAATTTCTTACACAGGCAACCGGGGACGTATTTTGGTGCACATTAATCGTCCCCGTTCTCAATATAGCCATTATATGCAAGTACATGTAATTTGCACCATGTCCCCAATTTGCGGGACCGTCCCTGGTTTGAATGTACGGTGTCATACTTACGTCCCCATTTGGGAGGGATTATCAACTTGCACACACGCACGCACGCAAGCAAGCACGCACGCACACACGCACACACGCGCACACACACACACACACACTTTTTTTTTAAAAGTGATTTTTATTCCTCCAAATTAAAACATTTACAATTGAATAAACATTAACAAAATATGTCCAATGTGAACATCTTAAACAGAATACAACAAATTACAATCTAATAAACAATTACAAATCTTCCATCACATAATTATGAACTACAGACGAATAATGATAATTGGAGGTTTTTAAGCTATGATAAAAAGAAGAAGAAAACAAAACAAAACAAACACCCTCTACCCCCTACCCCCCCCCCCCCCCTCCCCACCCCCTGCACACTCACTCGCTCACACCTGGTCGGTAATCTGCTCAGATTCCTTTAAAAATAATTGTTTACAAATACATAATTATCAATACTTTTAAATGTGACAATAGTCCAGTAGCCGGTTCTATATGTCGTGTATAAGACCTGCAGACATTCATAAGTCCAATGTTTGTTTGGCGAATCATATTCTTCATGGTTTCTAGAGAAAATTCAGCCTTGTTGCCACCTCGGCAACATTGAGCAATTTTTTTTATAAGCATTATCAAGATAATTAGCTAATTTGCATATTTCTGAAATAAGGTCAGAGGTCAATTTCTATCAAGGAATAGTACAAACATAATGAAAACTATTATTTCAGGGTGTTTGGGGGTGAGGAATCCATTTCCGGTGCTCATTTGCATGTGCCATATGGGCAACACCCTGAAATCCAAGATGTCTGCCCCTAATTTGCATATTTATGAATATTATTGGTTTTTAGTGGCTAAGGCCATTAATAAGCACAAAATACAGGTTATTATTTTGTAATCATGTTATACATATGCATTAAAGATATTTCAGCTTTGTTGCCATCTTGGCAACAATCAGCAATACATATGATTAGCATAATTATTTTTTTCACCTAATTTGCATATTCCACAAAAATAAAATAAAATCGTATATATTGTGAACCCGAAAAGTAAAAGTGACAGGTAATAACTCTTTTACAAGGTTTTGCGGGGCAACAAATCCATTTCTGATACTTAATTCAACATATCACCATGGCAACCCAGATAAATCCAAGATGGCCGCTCCCAAAATTAGTCGAGCTTCTTTTGGTTACATAAGACCGGGATGATCTTTTTTTGACTTTTAATCATTGGAATAAGTAACAAGAATACTAGAATCACAATTCAGTTTGGTTTTAACAATACAAAATAATACATTTATGAAATAAATGCGATCAAACAGACTAATAACACTATCTCCTTACGAAAGCCAAAGGCGGCCATCTTGGATTTATGTGTGTTTCCATAGTGATATGTTCAATTAAGTATCATAAATGGATTTGTTGCCCCCCAAAACCTTGGACAAGTGGTATTACTTGTCATTTTTAGCTTTGGGGTTCACACTATATTTGATTTTGGGGAATATGCAAATTAGGTGAAAAACCTAATTATGCTAATTATATGCATTGCTGATTGTTGCCAAGGTGGCAACAAAGCTAAGATGTCTTTCTTACATATGTAGAACATGATTGAAAAATAATACTTTGTACTTCTTGCTCATTAATGGCTTGAACCACCAAAAACTAATAATATTCATAAATATGCAAATTAGGGGCAGTCATCTTGGATTTCAGGTTGTTGCCCATGTGGCAAATGCAAATGAGCACCGGAAATGGATTCTTTAACCCAAAACACCTATATATAATAGTTTCCATTATGTTTGCACTATTCCTAGATAGAAAATGACCTCTGACCTTATTTCAGAAATATGCAAATTAGCTAATTATCTTTATAATGCTTATAAACAAAATTGCTCAATGTTGCCGAGGTGGCAACAAAGCTAAATTTTCTCTAAAAACCATTTAGAACACGAATAGCAAGAAAAACATTGGACTTATACACATTTCTAGGCCCTAGAGATGTCTACTGGCAAGCTCACGGGAGAAATATCGTATATAAAGGTTTTATTCTAAACTGCTTTACAAATTAAATCTTATTATAATTTAACTGTTTCCCATTTTTGTAAGTGTAGCCCTATAATTTCCCCATTTTAATTGCTATTTTTTCTTCTTGATTTTCACACACACACACACACACACACACACACACACACACACACACACACACACACACACACACACACGCGCACACACACACACACACACACACACACACACACACACACACACACACACACGCGCACACACACACACACACACACACACACACACACACACACGCACACACGCACACACGCACACACACACACACACACACACACACACACACACACACACACACACACACACACACACACACACACACACACACACACACACACACACACACACACACACACACACACACACATTCGTATACACACAATTTAAACACAATCATCAGCCTGGTAAGAAAAGTTAAAGGGATAGTTGAGTTTTGGTAGAGAGGGTGCTACACAAATTTTTTTTTTTGGGAGATAATGAAAAACTGAGTGTCAAATTTGAAAGAGCATACAATTTTAATGGCAGAATAAACTTTATTTGATCAAAATCGGTTCAGAAACGGCTGAAATATCCATAAACATAACCCTTTGTAATAAACGTGGGGCCCCACCATATCGATGGGCCCCACAAGTATTCGATAATTTTGAACCAGCCGTTAAAATTTGTTTTAAAATGCTTCCTCTTTTCAACAATTTTCAAAAGAGGTTTTTAGATAGTTGTTGATTATCTCTCTATCTAATCATTATTTCAACAAAACATCACATGCACAATATTTTATTTAAAATGGTTGAAACCGATGAGTGTTTAGATAGCGCTCAACAATCCTTTTAACAGATCGTATAACTACGCTGTCTCGCCTAGATCAATATGCTAAATGCAGTATTGCTCAGTTGCTGTAAATAAGGAATTATGGTTACAAACACGAAACCGCTTTGAATATTGGGGCCATCTACAAAGTACGTACGCACAAGAAGGGAGGGGAGAGGAGGGGAGGAACTCAGATTTCTGCTTTGGAAGAAATATGAGAAAACTCTATCGGGTATCCCACTCTTCACGCGAACGCTGGAGGCCGCCATTACGGACTTTTCGCAAGCCACGTCGTCACTGAGGACGACGAATAGTAGGGTGGTTAAGGGGTCCGTGACTGCATTTTGGGGTACGATTGTTTTACTTGGCATACATACTCCTTGGATCAAAAGAAGAAAATTCGTCCAAAGAGACACTCTGTATCTATGCAAATTAGGCCTAATTTCCATAATTGAATATGATCTCTCAAATAATCAATAAATACACCATTTTTTATAGATATCCCATTCCCAGGAATACATGTGCATACATGATGGAAATTAGGCACAGAGTGTCTCTTTGAATTAACTTTCTTCTTTTGATCCAAGGAATATGTTCTCTTTCAAATATGTCAATAAAGACACCAATTTCATGGAATATCCCATTTCCATGAATAAATTTGCATAAATTATGGAAATTAAGCTAAATTTGCATAGATACAGAGTGTCTCTTTGGATGAATTTTCTTCTTTTGATCCAAGGAGTTTGTATGCCAAGTAAAACAATTGTACCCCAAACTGCAGTGAACACCCATATTTTTGGCCCTTAACCACCCTACTGGAAGAAATGACGTCATTTAGGCGAGAAATTACGTCACTTAAGTGCGTATCTCACCGGCGGAGACGTCGCCGCGACTGCCGCGACTGATCAGTCGCGGTAGTCGCGGCAACTCGGGAGACCCGAAAATGGTTTGCAATCTCACCAAGGCGAAGTCTCGGAGACGTCTCCGCGACGTATCCAAGGGAGCAGGAACAAACTGTACCAAATGATAAAGAACTCAGTAATGTGGGTCAAGCAACGTCAAGTAGTGTCGCGGAGACGTCTCCGCAACGTCTCCTCTCAGTCGCCTTGGTCTCCAGTAGGTCGCGGCGACGTCGCGGCGACGTCTCCCCAGTCGCGGACAAAATTAGTCTCCGCGACTGATGGTCGAAAATCGAACATGTTTGATTTTCCCGCGACTCCCCGGAGACCCGTCTAGTCTCCAGGAGACGTCGCGGCGACGGAGACGGAGTCGCCAACTAGTCTCCAGCCCGGTGAGATACCACCTTTACGTTCTCTGGTCGTCTGGCCAATCTGAGCACTCGTTCATGCCCGATTTCAGGTTCGTCGGAAAATCCAGTACGCCGTCTTCAGATTGACGTAATCAGAGAATTATCAACATGTATGTGTGTGTGTTTTAACGCGTATATGTCTATGTGTGGTGGATTATGTAACTGTGGTGTATGCGTGTGTGTTTGAATGTGTGCGTTTGTGGCTGTGTGTACGTGTGTGCGCGTTTGTGCGTGTGTGTGTGTGTGTGTGTGTTTGTGAGTGTACGTGTGTGTGTTTTTGTTTGTTTGAGTGCGAGTGCGTGCGTGTGTTTGTGTATGTCTGTACGTGTGTGTGTGTGTATATATGTGTGTGTGTGTTTGTGTTTGAGTACTATTTGTGTGGGTGTTTATGTTGTTGTGTGTATGTGGGTGTTTGTGCGTGTGTGTGTGTGTGCTTGTGCATGTTTGTTGGAATGCGAGTGTCTGCGTGCGAGTGTGTATATATGCGTGTGTGTAAGGGTGTGGGTTTTTGTTTGAGTGTGTGCGTGTGTTTGTGTTTGTTTGAGTGCTCGCGTGGATGAGTGTGCGTGCGTGTGTTTGTGTGGATGTGCGTGTGTGTGGATGTGCGTGTGTGGGTGTTTGTGTGCATTTGTGAGTTTGCGTTCGTGTGTTTGTGTTTGTGTGGGTGTGTGTTGTGTATGTGTATGCGTCTGTGTGGGAGTTTTAGTAATGTTATGTTTGTGTGTATACGTGTGTGTAAGGGTTTGTGTTTGTGTGTGCGCGTGTGTGGGGTGTTTGTGTGCATTTGTGTTTGTTTGAGTGCGAGTGCGTGCGTGCGTGCGGGAGTGGATGTTTGTGCGTGTGTGTATACGTGTGTGTAAGTGTGTGTGTGTGTTTGTGTGATTGAGTGTGTGTGTGTGTGTGTGTGTGTGTGTGTGTCTGTGTGGGAGTTGGAGTAATTAAGTGTTCGTGTGTTTGCGCATGTGTATGTGTGAAAGTGTGTGTGTGTGTGAGTGTTTGTCATGATTGTGTGCGGGAGGGAACGACGTCATTGTGAACGCGCGTTTACTAAAAGCGAAAATGGTTCAAAGGCAGCGAACAGGTAGTGAACAGTCCATATGCACACTTGCGAAAATATCCTATTATTAGGTTTGCGCGGACTACATGCACTAATGCATTTTAAAGGGACTTAGTAACATTGTCCAAATCCTCAAAATAAAATTGTAATTCTAGCGGTTCCTTTATACCTTGTTGTATTCGTATTAACAATAAAATCATGGGACAGCTTTCGGTTTTTCAAATTTCCCTTTCATTACAAAGATATGTATGATTGAAGTATTTAGATAAGAAAATCTCCGGGCGAGATTTTCATCCCTGTACAAAGTGAATGCAGTGAGTTGGTGAATATCACCCAATATCACTTTGCATTTTCGCTCATTACTTGGCCATACATTGTCCATTTGACCTGAAATTTTCACACAATACCCTGAGGACATATGAGATAACAACAGTATACATTGCATCAACCATTCATCAGTTTTTGCACATCTCAACAAAGTTACTAGATCCCTTTAATAGCACCCATTCAAACCATTGTTAGAATACTTGTACATCTACAAGTATTCTAACAATGGTTTGAATGGGTGCTATTGAAATTCATTAGTGCATGTAGTCCGTGCAACCCCGTGCAAACCTAATAATGGCGGCCTCCAGCGTTCGCGTGAAGAGTGGTACATACCGGATAGAGTTTTCTCATATTTCTTCCAAAGCAGAAATCTGAGTCGGAGTAATGTTACATATAATAAACAGGTATATTACGATGTATAAAGTAGGATAAACTCTATTCTTGAGTTGCATTGCCCTTTAATAGGCGATCTCTGCCTGAATTAAGCTTGCGAAATATATATCCGCACGCTAAATGACACGCTTAAAATCAGCTGCACGCTCATAATTTCGGCAAAGTTCGCCTATTAAGCGTGCCGCTAGCCATCCGTTAGCTAGCCGCAGCCAGCCACAAATCAGCCGCTAGCTTGGATCACGCTTACGATTTCTGTAGGGGCACTCTGGTGCGTGCAGATTTGTGACCAAGTTCAATGGTTAGCATCTGTATAAAAACGATGAAGAATAATATTGGCAAATATTAACTTAATCCCGTGGCTGCCGCGGAGCAGCAATAAGCATATTACATTATAATAATAAGGTAATTGAGCGAAGCCATTAAACTTGAAGGTTTACATCAGAAATTAAAACCGATTAACTATTGCTATTTAGAAAAAGTAATGAATCTCTATGCCACTTTATAATTCTAACATGCAGTCATTAATAATTGCCCATTAGAAAGAGAAGATTATGACGAGGATAACTGAAGAAAAGTCAGATTCAGGTCAAATAATTATTTCAATTTATCATTCATTTATTCCTTAACAAACATGCATTGAATACGGTTGATTTGTCACTGAAAAATAATACACATCAAATTATAAATCTGAAGGAAAAAAAGTATCGTTTATATGTTATTTAAAACAATAACAAGTAATTAAGGTGATGTTAAAGTCCTTCCGTGACGGTGTAACGTTCACAAAAGTTATTACGGGTACCGCCATGATTTGTCAATGTTGTAACGATCCTTTCTTTTTGTGTGGCAGTAACGGAACGGGACATGGAGCAATTTGATGCATGCTTTTCGGAAGTACGGATCGATTGCGGCGTAGCAGAGAGGGTTGGCAATATTGCGGATGTAGGTGAGAAACACCGCGGCCTGGTAGACCGACGCCGTGATGGCGCCGGGCCTGAAGACATGGAGTAGCGATACGATAGCCCAAGGAAGACCACACACCGCCATGGTGAGGAAGATGGCGAAGAATATATTGAAGGCGCGCATGTTGGCCCGCCATGTCTTAAGGCGCTTCCAGGCCCCAGAACTGGGGGTTCCCTTTACCTCTCCCATCTCACCTCGTCTTGTGGTTGGGTAACCGCTCATATCGATATTTTTGTTTTCGCAAGTGATTCCGCTGCCATCGCCTTCAATTATTTCGTCGTCGCTAGTGTTTCTGCCCCCATGATGTTCAGTAGATATTATGATTTCCTTGCTCTTGTGATCTCCCCCTTCAGTTTTGATCTCATTTATGCCATTGGCAATTTCCCCACTGCGGCCATTGTCTACTATTCTTATATCATTTAGATTGCTAGGTTCTGTGACACTTCGGCAGACTGAGTTTGAAAGGATTTCAGAGTTCTTTGCACATCTAGCCGACGTACCCACAATTCCTTGGTCTATTTCAATAGTGATAAGATCGTCCACAATGGCTACCAACTCATCTCCGTTCATAATTGTGACGGATATATGTCTTGTCGAGGGTGACGTGAGCGCTGGTTCGGAGTCTACCCAACCAACTCGTGGAGGTTTCCTGGTGATATGTTCCTCTCCAGTGGTAACTTCAAATCCTCCAGGGTTTACAATGCCTTCAAGGTTTGTATTGCCATCTCCACCAGACTGAGATAAAGGTGTAATTTGTACCGCTGTTTCTTGACAAGAATCCACAGATTGATCCAGCTGAGATGTCGTATTGACCTCTTCTCGATACCCCTCATCGTGTCTGAGTTTGGGATCAGATTTCTTTTCGAGTGTCAGTAAAAAGCAACATACTGTGCGGATGTTGATAGTAGTCGATGCCTCCTTCCCAGTAAAGGACATGTCCAGGTGTCCTCTTCTCGTGATGCGACTGTACGTGACGAGGTTAAGGACGGTTGATACAATTAGAGGAATCCAGAGGATAAGAGTTGTCGTACAGACGACTGATAAATTGTCGGTGACGAAGGGTGGTTGAAACAGTTTTACATTTCCTGTCATCTTCGATCGGTAGGTAATAACGATGAACACTGTCCAGATGATGCACGACGCGAGGAAGACAACGATGACTTGACCGATGACGAGTCGAAAACGATGACGTCTCATTCGGTGGACAAATGGATTGACGATGGCACTGTATCTTTCCATTGCGATCAGCACTACGATTACGGCAGATGTCTGTGCCATGACATGTGAAAAGATCTCGTGCCACACATACATAAGCGGTATCAATAAACGCCTCTTCTTGTGGAAGATCTCTGCCAGGAGCAGCGGCATGCATGATGAGCTGCTCACAAAGTCCACGATGGCCAGACTTAAGAGAAAAGTGCTCATCACCGTGCGCCATTTCGGATGTGTTGCGAATACGGCGATCACAAGAAAATTTGAAAGAATCGCGAAGATTGTGACCAGGACCCACAGAACGCTTAAAGCGGCGGCGTTGGCTCTGGGAATCGAGGTGGCGTTACCGACTCTCCACTCTTCTGGGGGAAGAAGCGTGGACGTGACATCTACCATGTCAACGATAAAATGTTGCCCCGCCATTGTCGTTGGATGGAATATATTGTCGAGGGAATCAACACTGGACAGAACTACAAGCGTCGCTTCATTTTATACTAACCCTGTTGGGGCTAGCTGAGAATCCATGCAGACATCTGATTTGTCAACCACGTCTAAGTAATTAGAGACTGGTCAGTTTGTATGTCTTCTTCTTCAACTTCAATTGAATACGAGGCTGTGCACATGCGCGACTCGTAGAAAAGTTTTTTTTGTTGTATTGTTTTTTCTTTCTTTCATAACCATGATAACGACACCTGAGACTCGCCTAGAAAAAAGTATTGTTCTGGACAATAGCCGATTCTAATAACGCGCATGTTTCTGTCCTGTTATATCACTTGGGGGCACGTTGCAGAAAGAGATAGGCCCAACAATCAATTGGGAGCAATTAATTCAAACAATCAGATTTTCACATTTTGTCACACGCATCTGACTTACAATCGATTGCATCTCTTTCTGCAACGGGGCCCTGGTGCAAGATTGTTTGTCCGATTGTAATAAATATCCACGGACTTTGGGCATTTTGGCATTTAAACAAAATATTTATGCAACTATCCTTTGCACCAGCTCGACTCCCCGCGGAGCATACTAGTCACGAACATCAATCCTATACATTGAATTCCGGTCCAGAAAGAACCACCTAGCACTATGGTCCTATGAGTATTACAAGGTCACCAGCGTCCTTGGATTTGTCCCTAAAGAAATCTGGGGGTGTTTTTGTTGTCTTTTTGTCTTTTGGCGTCTTATAAATAAAGTAAATAAAGTTTATTCTGCCATTAAAATTGTATACTCTTTCGAATTTGACACTCAGTTTTTCGTTATCTCACAGTAAAAATACTTTGTGTAGCGCCCTCTATGCCAAAACTCAACTATTCCTTTTTACTCTAAGTTGGACTTACAAATTATGGATAGCCGTTAAATTTTTGTATAATTGTTGAAACAATTCTTTTGAAAAAGCAAACAGTTTGATCAAATCAGTTATATTTGTTATCATCAAGGCGTCTTGAAATGATTGTTATATTTTTTGTGGAAGTCTCAAATACTTGTATTTGTTTTCTTTTGAATATGTTTGATTCCAAGTATAATAGTTAAGTCCAACTTAGAGTTGAGTTCAACTTGGAATCTTTGTGAAACACTCCCAGGTCAAATACAGGGTGGCCCAGAAATAACGGAACGGGGTACTTGCCATACTAAAGACTTATGATGCCAGCCATACTGATTCGAGTAACGATCAACCGTGCGCCATTGTTAGTGTGCGTTCAGCTGTGTATAGAGAAGAAAAGGTACTAACAAAGGCGCACGCATTGAACGTTACTAATTGCTATGACGGGCATCATGTGTCTTCATTATAGCAAGCACCCCGTTCCGTTATTTCTGGGCCACCCTGTATAACGCGCAAATGGCTCGAGGCTGCACTGAATGTGTATCATTGTATAAATCGTTCTTTTGTGAAGCCTTGCCAATGAAAAGATTTATTTGACTATTAGAAACAATTAAGCTTAGCAATAATTGCTACGAAGCCATACATCCATGAAATGAAGCAATTTTTAAATTTTATGATACAACATATTTTGGGTTGTAAAACACGTCTTACCTTCGTTATTTCAGTTGATAGTGTGCCATGTTCGTGCGGGCATATTTTGGGTTGTAAAACACGTCTTACCTTCGTTATTTCAGTTGATAGTGTGCCAAGTTCGTGCGGGTACATTTTTTCCCCACAGGGGGCTGAGGTCTTTTGCCCGAATACCATATTCCCCATTTTCACCTGACGCGCAACAAATATTTTTAAAAAGGTTATCGCGATTTAACAGCCCAAAAATTATATACTCTTTATGAATTTTTCCCGTATATAAAATGCTTTTGCACGAATATGATATTAGTTTCCGGGAATACGATACGATTTTTCCCGAGTACGATATGAGTCTGCCATATGTTTGCGATATGAGTATCCCTGATAGCAGACTGACGTCTTTATGACGTCTTAATTTGGTCGTAAACTGGTAAACACGTCATATGTCGTACAAACGATCAGAATACGACGTCATTATGACGTATTTTAAAGACCATTTTTGACATGATGACTTATGTCGTATAAAAGACGTAAAATTGACGTCATTATAACATCTTTAAACGACCATTTTTCCACTATTTATTTTTGTCGTAGGAAAGACGTAAAAACAATGTCATTATAACGTCGTTCAAAGACCATTTTTAAGAATGTATTATTGTCGTATAGAAGACATGATAACGACGTCTTTATAATGTCGTTTAAAACCATTTTTGCCATACGGGTTTATGTCGTATCAATAACGCTATAAAGACGTAAGTTTGACGTCTTTTCAAGACCAATTTTTTGCCATCATTTTTTGTCGTATGGTCGCCCTTTTTACGACGTTAATGTGACGTATTTCAAAGACCATATTCCAATTGTTTTTTGTCGTATGGAAGGACGTAAAAATTACGTTAATATTACGTCATTTAAAGATCACTTTTTCAGTATTTATTTTTGTCGTATAGAAGACGCAACAACGACGTATTTATGATGTCTTTGAAAGACTATTTTGCCATCATTTTTTGTCGTATGGACGACCACTTTACGACGTCATTTTGAAGTCTTTTCAAGACTAGTTTTTTGCCATCATTTTTTTGTCGTATGGACGACCTTTTTACTACGTCATTTTGACGTCTTTCAAAGACCATTTTTTTCACTATTTATTTTGTCATAAAAACGTCTAAAAATTGACGTCTTGATGATGTCTTTTAAAGACTATTTTTGCCATTATGGTTTGTGTCGTACGACGACGTTAATACGACGTCATTATGATGTGATTTCAAGACTAGTTTTTGTCATCATTTATTGTCGTATGGACGACCTTTTTACAACGTCATTGTGACGTCTTTCAAAGACCATTTTTTCCAATGCTTTTTCGTCATATTAAGGATGTAAAAACGACGTCATTATCACGTCATTAAAAGATTATTTTTAAGTATTTATTTTGTAGTATAAAATACGTTATAACGACGTCTTTATGATGTCTTTGAAAGTCCATTTTTGCAATTAAGGTTTGTGTCCTACGGACAACATTATTAAGACGTCATTTTGACGTCTTTTCAAGACTATTGTTTGCCATCATTTTTTGTCGTATGGACGAACTTTTTACTACGTCATGTTGACGTCTTTCAAAGACCATTTTTTCACTATTTATTTTGTCATAAAAAAGTCTTAAAATTGACGTCTTCATGATGTCTTTTAAAGACTATTTTTGCCATTATGGTTAGTGTCGTACGACGACGTTAATATGACGTCATTATGATGTGTTTTCAAGACTAGTTTTTGTCATCATTTAATGTCGTATGGACGACCTTTTTACAACGTCATTGTGACGTCTTTCAAAGACCATTTTTCCAATGCTTTTTCGTCATATTAAGAATGTAAAAACGACGTCATTATCACGTCATTAAAAGATAATTTTAAATATTTATTTTGTAGTATAAAAGGCTTTATAATGACGTCTTTATAATGTCTTTGAAAGGACCATTTTTGCCATTAAGGTTTGTGTCGTACGCACGACAATATTAAGACGTCATTATGACGTCTTTACAAGACTAGTTTTTGCCATCATTTTTTGTCGTATGAACGACCTCATTACGTCATTGTGACGTCTTTTAAAAAACATTTTTTCCAATTATTTTTTGTCGTATAGACGACGTTATTACAACGTGATTATGACGTCTTTCAAAGACATTTAAACAATTATTTTTGGCGTATGGACGACCTTTTTATGACGTCAATAAGACGTCTTTATGTCGTCTAAATGGCGTAATTTATGGTACAAATTGACGTCTTCAAGACGTCTTCAAGACTCCTTTTCGGAAAAAGATATCGTATTCGGGGAGGGCACGATCGACTATCTCTGATTTATTATTTAAAGCCCCATAAATAGGGCAAGTTGTTTGGAACTAAAAATCCCTAGACTTAGAGACAATGGTGACAATGTGATTTGATATAACTCCCCAGGTACTCCATTTTACTCCATTCTGTAAACATGGTAAACATTGTAAAAAGGCAACCATTTAATGTTTGTGTGTAGCAATTGTTGAGAAGCTGGTCGTCCTGCTCCGATAATTCTATTTGGAGGTTGTTCTATATAGTATTACAGACTGCTCTTGAACCATAATCCGTAAAATTCCACGTTCTACTGGTTATATTTGATTTATGCTACTTTGTATATAGGTGATTTTGTTCATTGTCGCAACCTCGCAACTTTCAATAGGTAACTGGGGTATGGCGTCAAAATCACTCATTGTCATGGATGGCTTTCAGAAATGTCAGAAAGTATATAACGCGATTCCGGGGAGGGCACGATCGACTATCTCCGATCCACTATTTAAAGCCCCTAAATAGGGCAACTTGTTTGGAACCAAAATCTGTTAGACTTATAGAGACAATGGTGACAATGCGATTTGACGTAACTCCCCAGGTACTCTATTCTACTCCATTCTGTGTTTGTGTTACTATGCTCTGATTTATTCTCATTGTAAATATTGTTAATTTGATGACACCATTCTAAAAACGAACCTACTTTCACTCGCCCCAATATTTTAGGCGCGAAACGTAGTGATACGATACATTGAGTATAATCTTAAAGCGACCTCTTTCCTTGTTATACTTGCCCCTCCCCTTTATTTTGTTAGGTAACTGGGGTGTGGCGCCAAAATCATTCATTGTTTATAGATGGCTTTCAGAAATGTTAGAAAGCGCCATTCAGCAGAACTGTAAAGCGTAACTTTTTTCTTTCTTAATCGTTTTATGTTATTTATTTATTATTCTATGTGTGTCATGGCAATTCCTATCATCATGACTCTAGCGTAGGACCCTTTATTTCTCTCACACCGTTTATAACAATTTGAATCGTAGTGTTGCAATTATGATCACCATCCATTTATATGCTTATATATATATGAATATCTCAATTATGTCACTCCGTACTATACTGTATTTTTATTTGCTAATGCAATTGGTACTTTGATGGTATATACAGTAACTCGTACTGTTTGCCATATTTACATACGCTTGTATTCTATTGTATTTCATTTAACTTATACTTGTTTTCTTTTTTGTTTAAACAATGATCATAGGGATGCTCCCAGTCTGACCCTATGACATCTTCTCTTCCTCCTCACACTATCATGAATTCCGTATGCACCTCGCGTACCTCTTCTTTTATGTTTTGTTTTTTACTTTTCTTCATTTCAAATTCTATCCTCTGTCTCTATGCATTGCCATTCATTTTTGGGTCCCTAGTTCTCGCTACGCAGGTATACTGGCAGGTTTCTCCGGATCGGGGTGACGGTCATGCTTA
Source organism: Echinarachnius parma (assembly GCA_037951105.1). Taxonomy (NCBI): domain Eukaryota; kingdom Metazoa; phylum Echinodermata; class Echinoidea; order Clypeasteroida; family Echinarachniidae; genus Echinarachnius; species Echinarachnius parma. The sequence continues at coordinate 9,504 of JBAMJV010000324.1, read as the reverse complement.
TGCACATACGGATTTTTAAAATTGTTTTAATGACACAATCTAATGACTTCGCTTTTAATTTGTTGAATGAAGATGAGCTATTTGATTTATTTTATGATGATTCAAATACACAACAAAGAAGAAACAACATTGATTTTGATAGTAACATTGCCGAGGAAATTAATGAGCTAATGAATGATACTGACTTTAACAATGGCAATGTTACACAATATCCTTCCTCTAAATATATATCAGAACAACAATTTAAATCCTTAGAACAACAAGAAGATATTTTTTCTCTTCTCCATTTAAATATAAGAAGTATTAATAAAAATTTTGAAAATTTACGTCTACTTTTAGATGGCTCTCTACAGAATGGCTTTTCAGTCATTGGACTTACGGAAACTTGGCTATCTTATGGCACAAACACATTATACGCCCTTTCAGGATATGATTTTATAGACAATAGTAGATTAAATAGAACAGGTGGAGGGGTTGGTTTCTATATTAAACAAAGTCTCGATTATTGTATTCATAACGATTTAAACTCTATGTCAGAGTTTGTTGAATCTTTATTCATAGAAATTAAACAAAGGGATGACAAAAATGTATTAATTGGAGTTATCTATAGACCCCCAAACTCTAATATAAACGATTTTATGGTTTATATGCAAGACTTAATTAATTCACCTGCTTTAAGAAACAAGAAGTGCTATTTTGTTGGAGACTTTAATATAGATTTATCACAATGTAATACACTTAATATTCCCCAAGATTTCTTAAACATAATGTTGACTGCGTCTTTCTTGCCCCTCATTTCAAAACCTACCCGTGTAACTCAACGCTCAGCAACCCTCATTGATAATATATTTTGTAATGTAACTCCACTACCTGAGTCGAGTATAGTTTTATCTGACATATCAGATCACTATCCCATTTTCACAATATTTCCCTTTAAACATAAAAATAATAGGAAAGTAAATAATGAAAGCAAACGTAAGATTACCCCCGAAAATATATCTAGACTCAAGGAAGCTCTCGGTGATGCAGATTGGTCAGAAGTTTATAATATAGAAGATACTAATCGATCATATGAGGTTTTTACGCATACTTTGAATTCTTATTTAGATCAATATATTCCTTTAATAAAAGTTAAATTAGGGCAGTATAAAAAAGAACCTAGACTTCCTTGGGTTTCAAAAACGTTATTACGGTCTATAAATCGCAAGAATAATTTATATTATATAAACAAATTAAAACGCACTGAGACTTCCCGTGTAAAATACACAACTTATAAAAATACATTAATTAACATTTTGCGCGCAGAAAAAAAGAAATATTATATGAATCAATTAAAGTTATTTAAATATGACATGCGTAATACGTGGAGAATTATTAATAACGCTATGAACAATTTGAAGCAACAACATAATATAACTAAAATAAATTATAATAATGTAGAAATTAATGACGATAAAATGATTCCTAACGTATTTAATACGCACTTTTCGCAAATTGGTCAAAACCTTGCTCAATCTATTCCAATTGCAAACAAACACTTTGTTGAATATTTGGGTCCACCAAATAACAATTCATTATTTGTTATCCCCATTGTCCGCTCCGAATTGATTGATTTAGTAAAACAGATGCAAAGTAAAAAGAGCGCTGGACATGATGGTATTGATAATGTGTTGTTAAAACATATTATTATGCTTATAGTTGATCCCTTAGTACATATATTTAATTTATCTCTAGTACATGGGGTAGTTCCTAATAGTATGAAAATAGCCAAAGTTATTCCAATTTTTAAAAAGGGAGACAAAACAGATATGAATAACTATAGACCAATTTCATTATTAATAACCTTTTCTAAATTACTAGAAAAGGTTATGTACTCTAGAACTTTAGACTTTTTGAATAAGAATTTAATTTTCTCTAAATTTCAATTTGGATTTAGAAAAAAACACAATACAACTCACGCTTTATTAACATTTATTGATAAAGTATATAAAGCCATAGATAATTATGCACACACGATAGGAGTTTTCTTAGACTTCTCTAAGGCGTTCGATACCGTTGATTATAATACACTATTTTATAAATTACATCATTATGGAATAAGGGGTACAACATTGGATTGGTTTAAAAGTTATCTTTCAAATCGCGAGCAATTTGTTACTTTAAATGGCCACAGATCTACTTCGCAACCTTTAAGTTGCGGCGTCCCACAAGGAAGTCTCCTCGGGCCTTTACTATTTATTATATATATAAATGACTTTCAGAATTCCTCTGAATGCCTCTCTTTTATTTTATTTGCTGATGATTCTAATGTATTTTTATCTCATTCTGACCCAAATGTTTTAGTTGAGTATATGAATATAGAATTGAAAAAAATACATGACTGGATAAATGCAAATAAATTATCACTTAATCTAGGAAAAACTAAATACATGCTATTTAGTAATACTCTAAAGCATTTACCCAATAATATTGTATTTAATAATTGTATTATTGAACAAGTTGTAACAATCAAATTTCTTGGAGTAACTGTAGACGACAAACTCTCTTGGGCTCCCCACATTAATAATATAAGTCGAGTGATTTCCCGAAATATTGGAGTATTGAACAAACTAAAATACTATTTTCCAACTTCAACTTTGATTACGTTATACTATACTTTAATATTACCCTACTTGAATTATGGAATACTTTTATGGGGCAATACACATTCTACATATTTAGATAAAGTTTTACGCCTTCAAAAGAAAGCGTTGCGAGTCATTTTTAATGTGTCATTTCGGGCCCACACAAATGAATTTTTTAAAGAAAATAATATTCTTAAAATTCAAGATCTTTATAGCTATCAATTAGGACAATTTATGTATCACTTTAATATTGGTAACCAACCCGACGTTTTTAAGAAAATGTTTATTAAAAATAGCACTATACACAGCTATAGAACGCGAAACTCAGAAGCATATCATTTACCGCCCATTAGAACCCATTTAGCGAAATCAAACATTACATTTAGTGGTCCCAAGTTTTGGAATAATTTGAATGAGCTAATTAAAGACTCTCCCAGCCTCAGTCAGTTTAAATCTAAACTAAAACAACATTTATTAAGTTCGTATTTAATAGACTAGACTCATTTATAATATAAAAATTAAATAAATTAATTAAATTTAACTAATTTTACTCATGCGATATGGTGTGTACTTGTGCCCCGACCCGGACAACATTGCGTATTTTCTTATTGACGAGATTACTGATCCAAAATATTCTTGTGCTTTTGTCTTTATCTTTCTTTCTTCTATAACTTTCTAACTCCCAATTTTCTCTCCCTTTTTTTCTCCTTGTCTTGTTTGTTTTTTTGTTTTATTTTGTTTTGTTTGTTTTTTCATTCTAAGTAGTAATCATTGTTTGTAGACTATTTAATGTTATTTACTACAGGGGAGAGGTTCCCCTGTGGTAGTATTACTAAGTAGCGGTAGTTATAGTAGTATTGATATTGGTAGTAGTAGTAGCAGTAGTTGTAGTAGTTGTAGTAGTAGGAGTAGTATACATGTATGTTTAAGGTAATGTAAGAGTAACTTTCGAGGGCGCTGCACCCTACAAGCCTTGCTTCTTAGCAGCGCCCTCCATTTTCAACAATTATTTATTACTGATTTGTATATGACTTTTGTGTATTTTATCTATTTCATAACTCCTGTAATAATGCATTTTGTGTTTCACTTTGTAAAATTATACTTTGTTGAAAATGAAAAATAAATGAACTGAAAAAATAAATGAACTGAAATGTCATCCCCCCCACCTTGTGAGGTGGGGGGATGCATCCCCCTCATTCCCCCCGTTGTCTACGCCCCTGCATATAAGTGAATTTTGATGGCCAATTGGTAAAGATAATAATGTAATCATTCTGTCTTTGTGATGTCTTCCAGTTCTTTGATATCTGCCATTGTCAGGTCGAACGACTCATCTAGAGTACCGTATATAGAGCATGCGGTAGAAAAGTCATAAGTGAAATGTTGCAAAATGCACTGATTTTGTCAACAGTGTGCCTTCCTTGGCTTGAATGGGGATGAGGTGGTCATGCATGCAAAGCATTCAAACAAAAGGAAAGCCCTTTGTTGACAAAATTAGTGCATTTTGCAACATATCACTTTTGACTTTGCCCTACATTTGGATGCAATGCACATTCCATGATAAAATATTCATAGCAAATGTTATATCAATGTAAAGGGGGGAATTCACGCTTTATGAATGGTAATAGCGTAATAGAAAAGTTATTAATGCGCAAACCTCGATTGCGGAACTCTTTGTGCGTAGTATATATATTTTTTAAATTCATGATTGAAAAGTTCGGATTTAAAACCATCTACTGGATTATTATAACTGCATGTGAACAACGTGCAATGATTTTCATTTTCGCTCATTATTCAGTCATACGAAATTCATTTAGCATGGAGCGTTCACACATCACTCAGTGGACATATCAAAACACAAACATTTTAACACCCATTCGTCAGTTTTGCACATAACACAGTTAAGATATCCTTTAAAGGGATCTAGTAACTTCGTTGGCAAATGCAAAAAGTGATGAGTGATTAATAAAATGTGTGTTGGAGTGATCTGATATGTCCACAAAGTGATGTGTGAAAATTTCACCTTAATTTGATTTTTTCTGGCTGAGATATGAGCAAAAATGCAAAGTGATATTCACTAACTCATTGTACTTACTTTGTACACGGCATGAAATTATCCCGTAGACAGTTTCATATCTGAGCACTTCAATCGTAAATACTTTTTGAACGAAATGGAAATTTGAAAAACCAAAACTTGTCCCATGCTTTTATTGTTAATACGAATAAAACAAGGTATGAGGGAACCGCTCAAATTCAAATTGGATTTTGAGGATTTGGACAATGTTACTAAGTCCCTTTAAAGCTAGAGAATAACATGCAATTACAATCTGTTGGATATTAGGGTCCCACGTCATGCCCAAGGTTCACCACAAATAATTACCATCATCATCACCACCATCATTATCATCATCACCATCATCATCATCATCATCATCATCATCATCATCATCATCATCATCATCATCAACATCATCATAATCATCATCATCATCATCATCATCATCATCATCACCATCACCACCACCATCATAAACATCATTATCACCAACATCATCATCTTTAGCTTCATCATCTTTAGCTTCATCGTCATCATCATCATCATCATCATCATCATCATCATCATCATCATCGACATCATCTTATGATCGCCATTATCGTCATCATCATCGTCATCATCGCCATCATCACCTCCATCATCATCATCATCATCATCGTCAACATCATCATCATCATCATCATCATCATCATCATCATCATCATCCCCATCATCATCGTCATCATCGCCATCATCGCCAGCGATCATCACCATTACCATCATCACAATCATCACCATCATTATCATTATTATTATCATCATCATCACCATCATCATCATCATCATCATCATCATCATCATCATCATCATAATCATCATTGACAACAATAACAGGATGAACATCATCTTCACTAGTGGTATCCCCGGAAATAATAACGAGATGGGAAATTAAACAAAATAACAATTACTTCGTTTGTTTTAAAGTCATGGTATTAAATGACTGTGTACGTATCTTTGACTCGAGTCTACAACTGCGTTCTACTCTTCTATGAAATCAATGATTGTCTCGCGTTCGGACAAACTGAGTTTCATGCCTTCTGGCTATTCACATGTGATTAAAAGAATTGGAAAAAATATCAATATAAAAGCACACTGCTCAGGTTTCCATTTAATAATATTTTCTTAAATTATATAATTGTTTACTTCTTCCTTATTGGTAATCTCATAATAAAGTTCTGAAATGTAATAATTGATTCAATGATACGTATAATTTAGTAAGAAAATCAAATCATCGCCCGCAAGAAAATTAAGTCATTTTATTGGAGTAACAACAAATATACATTATCCATGCCTAAATAACACCATTATAGATGATGATAATGATGAGGATAACGATGATGATGATGATGATGATGATGACGATAATGAAGATGACGATGATGACGATAATGATGATGATGAAGATGATATTATGGAGGAGCACAGTGGCTGCATGAACTACAAGTAAGTTGTGTCATGTATTCATCCAATGCAATTACAACTCGTACATTTACATTTGGTCTAATACAAACAACAAAACACTCCTTGCTTTGGATTCATCATTTGTGTTGAATTTTAATGATTGTGATAATGCAAAGTGAACTTAAACCCAAAGAAAAATAAAATATGCGTTACGTTAGATTCCTTCACGGACACAGCATTTTAACGAACAAAAAACCCTGTTATCAGTGGCATAGCGAGGGCGTAGCTAAGGAGGGCAAAGATGCAGTTGCCCCCCCCCCCTCCCCCTCCCTCCGCTTTTGGGGGAGGGGGGGGGGGGGTTTATCCCCCTATGACATTTCTGTGGAGATACGATCGAATCCCGCCAGGGCCAACCCTGGCTACGTCACTGCTATGATAGTACCAATAGTGCAAGTTGACCAGTCGGGCGTTTTGAGTCTCTTTATTCGACTTTACCCAATGTCGCGAAGAGATTAATCGCACTAAGTCAAAATATTTCACATTATGTTCATCATGATCTGCTTTTTGAGCGAGCGAACACGGACTCATACGGATTTTGTATTTATTGATTTATTTAAATTATTATTATTATTATTAATATTATCAATATTTGTATTAGTTTATTTATTTGTATTAGTTTATTTATTTGTATTTATTTATTTATTTATCTATTTATTTATTATTATTAGTAGTATAAGTAGCAAATACACCAAAAAAAACCCAATACTACTACTGTAGTATTATTTTTATTTTTTGTATTTACTGGCGGCGGGGGGGGGGGGGGGGGAATCTCCCCCAAGGTAGAGAGACGATCGAATCCCGTCAGGGCCAGACCTGGCTACGCCACTGCTTTGATAGTACCAATAGTGCAACTGACTATAGTCATGCTAGTCAGGCTCCTCGCCCTCTAAAGTTCAGTTAACAACATTTTGATCATAATCAAAACTACAAAACCTTTCTATTATTAATATTGTAGACCATTGTCATATAGTACATGACAAATAATTGACTACACTATCAAGTGATCTAAATTATTTTCATTAGTGCTCGCTTTAATCTCTAAAAATCTGTCTGACAATTTTACAATATTACATTTTTAACTAAGTTCATTAGTACATGTATAAATAGTTTAACATTTACATGTATATCATGAACTTACAATGTTAGTAAGTACAGAACTGTATAACAATATACAAACTGCGGTGGGTAATGAGAGTATATAGGGGGGGGGGGAGCGCGGAAAGAAATAGAGAGAGAGAGGGGGTGGTGATTGATTGATTAATTGAATAATTTGTTTTTATTTTCCGTTTTAACCACATAAATACGAATAAAATAATTATTTACAATGCATGTTTAAACAAACGGCTGGATGGCTAATTATACTTTAAAAAAGCGTACCCGAAGTTCAAAGGTAAATTATTTCAAAATAATATATTTTCATACCATAAAAGTGATATAGATGTAAAGAGTAACTATTTAGAGTTCATTTGATACTTTTGCTGAATCAGCAGTGCCACGCATTGCTGAGTTCTTTGTTGTTGAGAGGACAGGTGCGAAACCCACTTTTTGCAAGTTTTGACTAATAAATACATTCTTGAAATCAATGGTGCCATACTTAAATGTTGCGTGATTTATGTAGATATTTGTTTTTTGTGTTGTTCAAAACATCTATCTCGTGTCGAATGTGGCCCACACATCCAGGTCATGAGGAGGAGAGGAAAACACCCTGTTCTTTAAATGTTCCAACATAAATAAGTCACAAGGTGTTAAAACAGGGGACAAGGTGGCCATCCCATGATGGTTAGGCGCAATAATTACACTTTCCCCATGTTCCCCAAAGACTTCCCGTAGTCTATCTCTGTGAGCGAAAAGACGATGGACAGAATGATGCACTGTCTTGGACCCACCATAATTATCTAACTACTCCATGCACTTATCGCTCAATTTGTTCCTCCAATTGAGGTACTGACCATATTCATGTATCATCTGAATGTCCATTATTGGATGACCATCGGCGCAAATTTTCAATAACAATGTAGTCAGTCGTGCATGATTAGTGCATGTATATATTCAATTAAACAATTCATTCATTCACAAAAACAAAAACAAAACATGTTAAAAGGGATGTATTCACATGTCACCATTAATTTCAAGAAATTGAATGATTAGCCAAAACTTGCAAAAAGTGGGTTTTGCACCGGTCATCTTCAACAACAGAGAACGCAGCAATGCGTGGCACTGCCGATTCAGGAAAGGTATCAAATGAAAGCTAAATAGTTACTCTTAACATTTATACCACTTTTATGGTATGAAAATATGTTATTTTGAAATAATTGACCTTGAACTTCGAGTACCTTTTTAAAAATACACTCTGTATATCAGAAATGCCAACATGACATTACTGGTCTTCCAAGGGTCCAGATAGAAGGGGAGAGAGACGTGGGAGGGAGGATGGGGGGGGGGGGGGGGTGAGGGAAGGAGAAGGATGATGAGGAGAATGATTAAGATCCCACGAGATTTATTTGACTAAACGGAAAATAATTACTTTCAAATATTTCTAAACATAGTTTGAGATTATGTCATTAATATTCGACAATATCAGCAACTTTCAAGTAAAGTGAAAAGGGAGCTATCCTGTTGTCTGGGTGTTGGTTTGTGGAGAGGATATGCATATTATGAATGGGGGGGGGGGGGGGTGGGTGAGGGAAGGAGAATGCTGATGCCATCTTCAGTTCGTTATTCGCATCACTTTCAGTCGTTTTCGATATTGCATAAGCTGCATTCACAAGCCGCGGCCGATTGGAACGTGACTCTCTTCCCGGTGTTATTCTCGCATTCCAAAAGCACATGTACCTAATATGAAATATAATAGAGAAATTAAAAACAAAATTATTATAAAAACAGAATTTAACAATTAATTTAACAGGAAACATGCAAGATTATTTCATTAGGATCCTAGACATAAATCCATAAGTTGTACATAAGTTGTAAGATCAACAAGATATTTTACATTACGACTTTCACAAATGGAGACAAATTAATATAAACTATCAGCAACTTTCAAGTAAAGCGAAAAAAAGTAGATCTGTTTTCTTCTTGTTGTTTTGTGGGGATGATGATGTGATAATAGATATAGTATAATCCACTGCATGCCTGGACCCGGGAATCGAGCCTCTCTGTTTAACAGTGTAAATCTGTCTTGTTTGTGGGATATGATAACAATATCGAGGAAGGAATGGAGTTAAAAGTGGTTCGGACACGTTAATTAGATGCTTGGTGCCATCTTGCGAACGACCTGCGCACGGTGTGTGGCACAGTGCTATGAGCCTAACCTAGCTACAAAATGGC